>JACBWW010000019.1:15885447-16167853 GCA_020086605.1 Lanius collurio
CACACACACACACACACACACACACACACACACACACACACACACACAAACAAGTACTATATAATGACTTTAAGACACATATGGACTTTATTTTAAAACAATTATTCTGTTTGCCCTCACTGCTTCTGCTGCAGGACTGTACCAGAACTGTATTTTCCCACATCTTTTAATTCACCATCAGATCACCCTGCTTTGTTGGATGTCTCCCCCTGCTTCTCAGACTATTTATTGAGCATAACCTACCTACTTCAGAGATTTCTTTTCTAGCTATGACACACAAGAACTGCTTTTTTCATCTCTTCTCTCAAAGAAGACCATCCTCTCATCTGTAATCTTTTCAGTGGCTTCTCCTAATAGCTCTCCTCTGCATCTGCTATAGTTTGCAGTCATCCATCTTCTAGATGGATGAGTGAACTGTGCACCAGATAAGGTCTTAACTACTCCTTGTACAATGGGCATTAATCTCAGGCCAGAGTATGTTTTAATTAATTCCCCAAGCTCTTCTGATGGAGATGACAGTTCCTGTTTTATTTGAGATGAAAATCTGAGGCACAGTGAGGTGATATGATTTGCCTAAGTGACAAAGGTGACATCTCTCCTTCAAAGCAGGGTTATGTTTGCAACTCAGGTGACCCAGACATGCAGCACCACCCAGACCCAAAACACATAATAAAATCACACAGTACCTTCATGCTCCACTCCAGGTACAGACAGATCTTCTGTTCCTTGCCAGAGGATTTTCCCTGTTTCTGCATCTCGAAGGTTCATCCAATTTCTGATAGGGAAGCAAATAAGGAAAACAAGCTATCTATATCCCTAAATGCTCTGTGTAGTGTTCTTTGCTGAGCTCTGAAATAGGCTACTCCAGCTGAGTTTCAGTCATGGTTTCTGGTTCTCAGGAGGCCAAGGAAAAGAGATGCTTTTTCCCCAAAAATAAATGAACAAACCAACCTCTGACCAGAATGAATGCAACAGGAATTGTATAGCCACAAATTTAGTTTTCACTTTAGACTGAAGCTTGTTAACCTCATTTATCATTTTCCATTGCTTCTAAAGGATAAAGGCAGTGTCACTGTGCTGCAGAGAAGCAAGAACATTGCTAACAATAACAGATAATTCTACACAAACAATTGCTGTTCTCCACCAGGAAAAGGAGTCCTTTCTACATAACATGAGAATAAGAATAACATTCAATCGAGCTCGTTGTCTTAGCTTACAAAATATTAATATCAAGGGTTGTTCTATAGCTGTTGACCTCCTAACTGCCACTCATGGGAATTCTTCAGCTGCTGAGTGCTAAGCAAAGAGAGATATTCTCTTTTCACTCTCAGCAAGTGAGGCTGTGCCAGCTTTCAAAATGCCCAGATCAGTGAATTAGTCAATAAATCTATAGGCAAGTAGGAAATATTAATATTTCCAAAGGAACAGTTAATAATGATCTTAAGCACACCTTTGAAAAATCTCTCTCACAGGATAGCTCAGACACTGACAGCTCAGAAGGAGCCTGCACACGTGCCTGGTGCCATCCTGAACAGGGACACAGCCATCCATAAGCCTCAGGCCCTCCCGCTCCGCAGCTCCTCAGGGTGGCTCCGACGATTCACCAGTGCCAACACCAGAGACTGAACAGAGCAGCTCTGTGGGATGAGCCCACACAAACCAGAGCCTTTCCAGGAGCTCCTGGGGCTGCTTTATGGCAGCACACCCTTCGGACTCACCACTGTCTACAACTGCTCAAGGAACTGGCTGTGGAGGTGGAGAGACAGAAGAGGGACAATATGGACCTTGGCATGGGTATAAATAGGAGCTGTTGGAGATTTGTATATTGAACTCATCCTCTAGCACACAGTTTCCAGGCAGACTCACAAACTCATCACATCGATCACATTTTTGCCGGAGCTCCCAGGAAGAAACAGATGCTTTAGCAAATTTTGCGTTACAGAGTAATATTTGTTTTAAAATTATGTGTATGGAGGAGGGGAAGGGAAAATGGTTGCTTCAACAGAGATGTGAGGAGTCCTTCCCTTGCTGAGGACTGGTCAGACTTTCCATGTATTGTTGCAGTGGACCCCTCTGGGCACCCCCCTTCCCCCCGTCATGTGACTGAGTGAGATCTACCTTAGGTCCAAGCCACCCAGGCTCTGATCTGGTTGGTTGGTTGTCCCATCTCCGCCCCTGGTATCCCCTTTCCCCCTGTCTGTGATAAAACCAGCAGGATGGAAAACCCCGCCCTCTCACCTTGCCGACTGTTGCCCAGGTTGGGTCCTCTGTTCACCCCCCAGGACAGAGGGAATAAATGACTTAACATCATAAGAGGTTTGAGCTCTATTTCTCTTCTCAACTTCTGCTTCTGGGGGTAGCTGTCAACAAACACTGGCTTAAGTGGGGCTGCACAGTCGAGGGATATTTAGGCTGTTTGTGAATGGTCTAAAGATATTCCAAGACATAAAGAGGCAAGCTCGTCACAAATTAAGCAGGGGAGAAGCTAATTTTACCACCAAGAATGTCTCACTGAAAGGACAAAGGGAATGTGTGCACAAGGGTCTGTTCACACAAAACTTAGCAACAACTTGGAGCATGGGAAGAGGGAACATAGGACAGCCTGCTCATGTCCTTCTAGGCCTATTCTAAACACATGATGGCTACCACTTGTTTTGGGATTAAGGTAAAAGAGAAAGGGGCAGAAGATGAAATAAAAATCCTCTGAGGGTCCCATATGGCACCTCCATATCCTAGCAGGAAGCTGCAAAGTGGAGCTCTCTCCCCAGCCAGCAACCCAAGCGAGACAGGGGCTGGCAGGGAAGTCAGAGAGAAAATGACCAGCAGAATGGCAAGAAGAACCTGCAGCAGGGCTGGGCATTTCATGTGGTGCTGGCTGGAAAAGTCGAAGTCCTCAGCCAACACAGCCTGCAGGATGGAACTGCCCCAACTGTAATTTAAAATGTCAAAAAAATCCACCATTTTTCCATACATCTTCCCCCACACAAACATACAAACTAGCCAGCATGAAGCTATTTGCACAGAAAGCAGCGTGCCATCTATCAAATGCCATGTACGAGGGGAAAATAACAAATGAGACAATCTGAGCATCTCACTGACAAACTCATTTATCTTCCCAACACTCTGCCACACAAACACTCTTAACTATTAGCTGAGCAGTAATTTAGTAAATTTGGCACTTGATTATCAAAAACCTGTACTACCTTTAAAAAATGGTCCCCTCACAAGTATTTACTTGCTATTTGTTCACTATCAATATCAGTCAGAGTTATGAGCTCCCAGGTTTGGCCACAGGCTGTGTAGTGCCAAACTGAGCAGTGCCAAGTTCTTCTGAACCGGAAAAGAAACACTGATCAGGACAGCAAACCCAGCACTGCAACTGAACTGATCCAGCCTCCCAACTGCTTTACCAGTACTCTAACTGATGGACCATTCCTCTTCCTTACCATGACTTGCATTGCTTTCCCATCCCTCTTCCCTTGTCAGTTTTTGGAGCACTCTAAAATCACATTTACCATTTTCAAAAGTATTATATTAGAAGTGCCCTTCAGTGAGAAGTAGCCTGACAGTTTATGATCCTCACTTGAAATACACAGTTACAGAATGCTAGTGACCTACTATTTCTGGTAAGAGAAAACACTACTATACAAAACTGACCTCTGTAACTTCTCCCTATCAGGATTTCTCCTCAGTCTAGTCTAAGAAAGATGATACAAGTTATGTTGCTGTGCTGAACAATGTTAACATTTAAAATGTATGTTAACATTCGGGGTGCTGGACATCTATAAAGTGCTATCTGGCTTTATTTTGTTTATTGATGTTCCACTGTAAAAGTAAATCCATGCAGGACAGCCTGCTCCATGCTTTGTATTATGATGGTCAAGTTCATGATGAAGAATAAATAAAGAGCTCAAGGCTATACCCCTGCTGATGAGACCATGCCTCATGCACGCAGCAATGCATGCCACAGTTCCTGGAAAATATCTTGTATTTAAACAAACTGAACATTGCTAGCCTGTGTAAATTCCTTATCAAATAAATAAAGGTTTAATGCCAGTGTAGCCAAAGGCTTTCTGACCTTGACAAATCCGTGTGCTGGCTCAGGACATGCTTTTCCAACTTCTGCAACTGAAGAAACAAAATCAACCTGCTAATCAGAGTGTGTGCAAAGAGTAAAAATATGTGGACCCAAACATATTTGAAGGGATCAGAACACACCAGCCAGTTCACAAGTTTTTTCCCAGTAACTAAGCATTATTAAAAGGGAAGAACAAATCATTAGATCTTAGAAGTACACACAAACACACAAACTCTTTCTATTGGAAAAAACACAATGTACAAGAGGTTAATTCTTTTTAAAAATAAATGTTTAAAAAGAAACAGGCATCTGAAAAATATTTGTCAAAATTGAGATAATGTATAAAATTTAACTGTAATGGAATTTAAAAAAAAAGAGGCAAACCCCATCACTAGTGATTTCTTGACAAGGGAATAACTGACAAAGCAGCAGCTATACTGCTTACCTAGTTAGCAGCTTATCACACTATTTCTGTCATCTTGGATAGGAAGGCTGGTACTAGGACATACCCAAGAGTGAAGAAAATGCAGATCTTGAACGAAACCTACATGCACTATTATCTTCTAATGTGTTTAATTGGTTTAAGATTCTTCCACCCCAGCATGAGCGATATTGTTACTAAAAATAAAAAGTGCTCCACCTCCTGAGCAGCAGTGGAGACCTGCAGGAAGGATGACGAGGGCATTTTAAGCATTATTGCAAAGGAGAAAGTAAATTAATATTGGTTTAATACAATTACTCTTTTTGAAGAGGTTCATGTTAAGCCATTTGACAGGGGGAGCTAAGAAGAGCAAGTAGGAAGCCAGGCAGTTCCAGCTTTGAGAAGTTCGTATGGGGGAGAAGGAAGAGCAGTAGTGTATTTCTAATTCAGTTTCTTACTCTTACACCATTAAATTTTCATTCACCTGGATTTTGGGGGCTTGGTGTTGTTTTTTTTTTTTTTTTTTTGAAACAATGTCTGATTTAAGACTCAATAGACCAAATACTCTTCAATCCTGAAGGCAAGAAAGGATTAGGTAGCACAGCAGAAGGAAGGGTGTACTGTTCATCTATTTATATTCTACCGCCTATTGGGTCAGCAAAGTCTTACATAAAAGCTTTGTAGTAGCTGGAACTTGACTTGCTTTATATACATGACATGAATTAGCCTCCTCACAGACCTACTTTGCTTAGCCTGATGAAGGAGAATGGTTTGTGCATTTCTAAATCCAAATTTTGCTTTCTTGAATATCTCTGTTGTCAGAAGTTCTCTCCTTCTTGTATCTGTCATAGAGATCACTTGGTTCAAACAAATCAAAATGTACATCCTTATCTTTCAGTGCTTTAGCATTGCAAAAGATTGCCCTATATTACCACACTTGTAATTAAGAGTAGCCTTGAAGGAAGAGAATGAGTACAAACAAAATTTATCATTAAAGTAGTATGGAGTTTAAAGAAGTTCTGACTCAATCTCCCTGACTATTATTTGTATGTTTTAATGTTTAGCATTTCTTGAATATCTCAAAGGCTGTGGCAAACAGTAGGTGTCATTTCTTTTGTTAAAATGATTCCTTTTTCATTTTATGCCTTGCTGTCTACACCATTGTAAAACCTCAGGAATTGCTGTACTCTTATATTTCATAATAAAAGCAAGGCTAATGTTCATAACCACTCCTAGAAGGAAGGTCTTTCATCACCTTTGCCAGCTTTTTTTTTCCACATGAAATGCAACATTAAAAACAGTTCACTACATACCAGGTGCAAACAGCATCTCAACAATTACATGTTAATGAGACTTGTCCTCTGGGAGAAGGTGGAGCTGAAAGCCCTAAACAAGTCAGACAACAATCTCTGTTGTAGACCCAAAAAAGCTTCTGATCTGGCCTCACCAACCTTCACTCCTGATTTTACACACTCTGTTGTGAAAAGCAGACACAACCAGGCAGTCATGACATGGGCAAGCACATTACCTTACAAGCAAGCAATGATCACACTTTACTTGTATTGGGACTGTATTTATATCAGACATATTTTCCCAGAAGAATATTTGCATCTCAGTTGTTTCAGTCCAGTCTGAGGAATTGGGACCAATATAAATTATGCAAAGTAACTACTAAACTACAAGACTACATACAAAGTAGACCACCTAAATGGCCTTACGCTTCTCCTCCACTCATGCCATTCATCCTGTAATCTTTGCCATCTCTGATCTTACTTTTTATTACAACTTCCACAGAACTCCTAATTGTGTGCTTAAATTAAAGCATATGCATGAACGTTCTGCTGATTCAGGTCCTTGAATTCACTCTGTTCACACTCAAGAGAAATGCTGCTGTCTGCTGTTTAATAAACCACAAGTACACATGCTGGTGGTGTTTTTCTTAGCCCAAGGATGAAATTCAGTGCAAAATTCTATCTACTGAATGAGCATCCATCCTTTCTGTGTAGTAACAGGAATATCAAAAACTGGAAGTTATTCCTCACACATTACTGGAGCCTTCAGTATAGTACTGTCAGCTTCTCCTGCTTTCAGAAAGCAGCACACTTTCTTGAGGACTTGATTAGACCAAAAATATGCTATGACAGCTCCTACAGGAGCAGAACTTTTAAAAAAACCTCGTCTATTATAAATCAACTTTCCTGGAGAGATGCACAAGATATGGGTTACTGTGCTTCTCCAAATGATGCGAGGTGCTGGGGACTGGAAAGGTGCTCTGTTAAATCCTCAAATGGAAAGAAGCCAATTATCCCTTCAAAGCACTCCTGACACTCCTTCACTTGCTGTAGAAGAGCCTGCTTTTAAAGTCTTCTATACAGAACAAATTGCTGTGCAACAGAAGCCAGGGAGATCCACAGATTAATGTGAACCACATGACAAAATGCAGCAAAAATGCTCAGCAACCAACAAAGTCATTTCACAGCAAATGATGTAATCAGAGGGATATATTTAACAGCTACAGCATCACAGCAAAAAGATCAACACATTATCATATGCCCATACACTTTGTACTTCCCTCTATACTTTCTGCCTTACATCTCTGTGTGCCTGCACAGATCTGGTATCACCACAATGAATTTCCATCTAACATCCACCAGACAGTTCTGCATTAAGCTGCTCTTGGCCTGTATTTGGAAAGACAGTTACACAAGTTACTGCACGCCATGCCAACCTTACCTTAGCTGTAACAGAAAATTATGGTAAAAGGGCACAAGTTAATATTGCTCCCTTCTATTGTGTTAAGTAGACAGAGCTCTCTGATCATTCCCACTGGGCAGCAGGGTGGTCCTGGAGTGAAGCTTCAGTACTCCCTGCTCTGTGTCACATTCTCCTTGCACCTTGGGTGACCATTTTGAAGCTGAGCTATGTTCATACCAAGTACTTCCTGCCTGAACCTCAGAATACATTTTAATTTAGCAGGGCTCACTGCAAAAGTCTACAATAAAAATGCAGCCTAGGTCCATTTAGAGCCAGATCAGCTGCAATGGGATGCCAATAAACTAGACAAGTATAGAACCTGTTTATCTCTACAAACATTGGAAATGAAGAAAACCCACATCCAGCATTTGCTAATAAAAATTTTATCCACTTAAACATATGTGCCTTCAAACAGTTTAGGTTGAAAGACACAAATATTATTCAGTATTTTCATCAAAATGAATAACTAACATCCATCTCTACTCCACAGCATCCTAGTGACAGCATGTAGCAGAATAAGGCAGTTTGCTTTAAGTTAGTTTACATTTAATTTTTAGTGCTGGCAATTAACTGTCTGAAAATATTCAGAGTGAAATCTCTCCAAATCTTAAATATTTAAATCAGAATTTGTGACACCTACAGTAGTCTTAACAAAAGCAGGTATGTCGCTCTAGGACATGAGAAAGAACATACCTACATGAGAGATTTCAGAAGGGCTAAAAGGTGTCTATGTTTATTAACTTCCAAATTTATAGATTTCTTAACCAGGACAAGGATTGAGTGAACAAGGTCACTTCCTCTACAAACACAGTGGCTACAAGAGATGCCCTTCAGGGTATTTTTGTCATAGTGAAGGTATGTAAACATTCTTACAGTTAGGAAAATATAGCTATTGTTTACATGAAAAACTGTGAGAACTGTGACTCCAAAAGTAGAAACATCAGAAAGCTGAGAGAACTAGGCAACAGCAGGTGCCTGTATGAAAACAATGGAGATGGAGAGCTCCTAGACTCTGGAAGAAGTGTGCAGCATGGGCAGGCAGGGTGAGAGAATGTGTTTTGTTTCTTTGGTAATACCCATCAGAATTGCAAACTAAGCCAGGCTTCCATTTCACTGACTTTTCCTCTCGTCCTCAAACCAAAGGGGCAAGAAACAAACAGATATACATTTTAAAGGAAAGCATTACAGATCTACTGAAAATGAAGCTAAGGGTCATCAGGAGGAAAAAAGGGAAAAAATTATAAATTATAGTGGTTTGCACACAGCTGAACCAGAAAGTAGTGTCTACATCCTACTGCTTCAAGGTTTACACCTCCGTCCAGCTAAGTTCTAGTCTTGAAGAAGTTTAACTCTTACCAAGTCTATCAATTTTTGTCAGTGATGAGCAATAGGAACCAGTTTAGGTATTTGCAAGTAACCTTTGATTTCTTCAGACAAAAGTAACAACATGTGACACTCCCGAGCAGCTCCTGCCTGCAGCTGATGAGGAGACTGCCCTGTTACCCCAGCACAACAGCAAGGGCTACAAGAAGAGGCTTCTGGAGAGCATGCCAGGCACTTCTCTGGGAATTAAACTCAACCCAGAGAGATTAAACCACTTCTAATCTAAAAAAAAAAACCAAACAAACCCCATACCCTAAGATTTGAGATCCCTAACAAAAAAAAAAAAAAAAAAAAAAAAAAAAAAAAAAGTAAAAGCCAAAATGTACTCATGGTACAATGAACATGATATTGTTTAAAGTGGGAATAAGCTCCAAATCAAATCGAGACACACATCACTGGCTTATGGGGCAGATTGCCCTGTCAGAGGGAGCAAGCTGCCTTCTGTGCCAGATCTGTTTGCTACTAAATATGCTTTGTTTCTGCTAGAGACAGATGTTAAAATGGTTCCTAGAACCAGACAACAGTGCCAAAATAAAAGCAATCTGAAGCAATGTAGTGGTTTTATGTGTTTTCTGCCACCTGTGTTTTTTAGGCTTTTCTTTGGCTTATCTCAATAGCCTTGACAGAATTTCTTTATACCAATGCCTCAGCAAGAAAAACAACATGTGATCACATCTGGAGATTGCTTTACAGTCTAGGTAGTAAAACAATCAATAACTTGGAAAAACTCATCATTCCTTAAAGGACCATGAATTGCACAAAGAAAATTATTTTCTCTTTTCCAGTGCAATAACACCCAACTCCTCCCATCTTCCCTGCATTTTAAATGCATCTCAAAAATTAGCATGTTAGAAAAGCCTGAGCTTGTGCTAAGAACCCTTTGAATATTAGCATAATTAATGTCATCAGCAATACTCTGATTTTGCAGAAACAGCAGGTGAATCAATGGGAATGATGTATTCATCCAAGAAAAGAATGTGACCTTTAAAATCCATAGGGCTTTATCAGAACATAATTTTAAAGTGGGTTGCTCAGTGGAAAGAACAAAACTGAATGTAACTAGGGAGAAAGCTAATAGAGGCCTCATGTATACAAGGGAAACTAAAAATACAGTTGAAACACTGGAACCTCCTTATAGAAGATGTCTGGCCTGTAACAAAAATTAAGACAGATTGCAGAACAGCTTGAGGAGCCACAATCAGAATGCTTAAAATTAAGTTAAATTCTTTAAACCCCAAAACAATTGGAATCAGTTTGTCCACTTTTTAATTTTAGCACATCAAACAATTTTCCTCTCTGCAAGTGAACACTGAAAGTGATTCAGCAATTGAAATAACTTTATTTTGTCTTAACTACTTCAAAACAATAATTTCCTCACAACTGAACTATTATGGTAACATTTCAAGGTTCTCAGCAATAAGTGAACTAGAGGGAGTTTCATGGAAACAATCTATCAAGGGGTTCTGGTGCATAACTTCATTTTCATAGATAAGGTTGCAGCTAGAAGCCTTCGCAGGAGTTTATCTCCCTGTAAATCATTATGGACTATTGTTCTTTATAGAGCTGATGTCACGACAGTCATGCAATAAAATCAGCTTTAATGGAATGAGGCATTTTAAGCCTCAATATGCCTCTTTATTTTATACAATTATTCAACTGGTTTAAAATACCCATTGTATTGGCCTCCTTATAAAAGAAAGCTTGGATTGATTTCATGTCATTTTTGCAACACTGGAGGATTGGATTTTTTATGTCTTAAAGGATCTTCACACTTCTCCATACTGAAAGGGCACAGACCTGAGTGGAGGAACAATGACTTCTTTGACCAAATTTTTCAAAAGGGATAAACATGGCTGCTTAGCTGGCATTTTCATACAGTTTCATTTGAATGACCTGTAGCCTTGTGTGCGAAGTGGAGAAAAAGCAAACCTCAAAGGCTCTAAAGAGGCAGTTTTACCAGCACTGCTTGTGGCCAGTCAATGCCTTTGTTCCTTGAAGGCCTCAACAATAATTTCTCTATTGAGCAAAGTGATGTTTATTGAGAATGGCAAAGCTGAGCATCAGCAGGTCCCCCCGCTGTTTCGTTTATGCATCCAACTCCAAGCAATATCTCGGGCTGAAAGTGTCCCCCTGGTAAAATAAGCAACTGACAACACAGAAAGCCTCCATGACTTCCAACTGCCTGTGCTTATGTAGTGACTATATGCTTTTCCCCCCCATTAATGTTTAATTTCTTTTTTCTCTCCTCATTTCATATCTCTCTTACAGAGCTCTCTAGCACACCAGCCTATTGAGCTCCAAAGACTACTTCTGATAGTCCACAGATTTATGTATTTTAGAAGAACATGTAATTTACTGGAGGCATCAACATATCATGATGTACTTCCAAGAACAGATATGCAGATTGGAAATTGGTGAGAGACTTGGCTTTGGCATGAACTGGGCCAGCAGTTTGCACAGTTTCATACTGGCATTGTCATCTACCAAGGACCACTCCAGATGGGAGGCAAACACCATCAATTACCTGGAGAGACAGGATGCCCCCTGAACAGGCAATACAGTACAGCTCAGTGATCAGTAACTCAAGCCATACCTAGTACTACACTGTGCTTCAAAAACTTCAACTCACGCCTCAAAGTAGCTTTTTAATAACTGCCTACTGTTAGACTGGGAAATAAACATGAAGACTTGCCCACAGCCACACCATGAATCAGTAAGAGAAGAGGAAAGACATCTCAGAAGGTGTTTGGCTTCAACACTTGTGTTTCAATAGACAATACTGCCTCTCTCTTTAGGCAGCCAGGAACTGTGCTCCCTGGCTGATGGAAAATCTTATTGTAACTTGGAGTGACTGCAGGAGCACAGATTGCTGCCATCGTGCTGTGGGGTGGGTGCCAGTGGTTTCCTTCACTCTGTTTCTCTTGCTTTTGTTGGTTTCTCAGTCACCCTATCTCAAAAGCAGGGTGGTTCTGAATCACTGCCAAGCATTACTAATGGAAGTGGGGAGCAGAAAGGAAATAAAGAGTACTGCTTGCAGAATTAGAAGGACTTTTTGGTGTCTAAAATGCTGTATTAATGCAAGACAGCAAAATGGTTGTATTAGCTCTGATAACAGAAGCAAAATGGTTCTAAACTAGAAAAGCCTCTGAAACTTATCAATAATATTCTTGTTCTTTAGGACAACTTAAAAACCCACCAGAAATACAAAATAGGAAAGCCACGGGGGAAAATATAGCATTTGTTCCTGCCTTAGTTCATATTAATTCAATCAGAGCTCCTGTGAAAATTTTGTTTTCTTTTTACTTTCTAAGTCTGGACACTCAAGTATATTTTGAGCTCAAAGTGCTTCAATGAATTTGGTGTACAGGTCATGCTCAACATCACAGGTTGGTTTTTGTTGACTTAAGACAAGTAGCCAACTAAGCTAGAAAGTCTCCACCACTCTAAAAACTTGCGATGCCCCTGATACAAGTTTCTAACATGCTTTAACAGACAAGGTTTCCTTTGACATTTCATTAGGTGTAAAAGAGAGCCCAGTGAACGAGTGGAAATACAGCACTTTTCCATATATTCAAATTGTCCTCAAACACTGCCAGCTCCAGGAACTGCAGCAATAATTTTGCAAAAGGCAGTCAGCAGTAGATCTGAAAGGACAAACTCTTGGGACAAATGCTTTGGCTGTTCACTGCTGGCAGGGACAAGCCGGCTCCATTTTGTACAAAGAGAGCATCAATTTTGCACAGAATGACATTCAGAGAGGACTATGAGTCCAAAGGACTCTTAAAGATGAACCAATATAAACACATTTTACTTAAGTAAGTCCAAACAGCCTGGTACCACCACCACTTCATCAGCACCCCCAAGTCAGACTCCTTGAACACGAGATGACAGTGGTTGAGTAATTAAATTTTAGAGAAAGTTCCAAGTCTTGAAGCTGTTTGGTTAAAATACTAAAAATAAACTCTGTGCTAGGCAGAGCTGTGTTTTCAGAACAAATGCCACCTGACCAGCTCTACAAGGATCCCCAAATGGACCTGTGACACTGAGATACTCCCTTGCACTGTACTGTAATGGAACTGCACTTTGGGATTACTTGTTCCCATATCCACCAAAGCTTCCCAGAGCTGGATTGCAAGCCGTCACTGTGTGGAAATGTCCACCCTGTTGCATCCTGCCTTGTTTCCTTTTTCATTACATTCTTTCAGAATCTATTGGGCTCAGAGGACGACAAAGACTAAGCACAGTGCTGGAATAAAAAAAACTTCTGGAAAAAAGCAGTAAATTCCAGCAGCAAGCTTTTCCTAACTTAGCTTTGCTTGAAAAACTTTCCAGTAGCTCCAGCCTGACCAGATCCTGCTGAGTATGGGCAATGACTCATGTTTTCACTCATTCTTGTGCAACGCAATTTATTATCACAAACAATTAAACATTTTAGTGGGCAATCTTTCAAATCTTAGCTTTCTACCTGTGACTGAACTCTTAAACATTAGGCTCCATTCTTCCTTTCACAAAATGCCAGGAAGAAACACCTATTTGTTTTCTTGCATCTCCTCCATTTGTGAAGGGTGTCTGAACCACCTGAGAGCCCTACTGCTCCACAGAGGCCAGTTCCAAGGAGAAGCAGCAGACTTGTCTCACAGACACACACTGTGACTGTACCCCTGGCACCTGGAGACACAGAATCAGCCTGGACAGATCTGGCAGTCCCTACAACACTGGTGCACAGGCCAGGAATATAGGCTAATGATAATGAGATGGGGCTGCACACAGACAGCCCAGATACAGCATAACTTGAAGTGTTCAAGCTCCATACTGAACCTCCCCAGACAAATTCTGAGCCTCTCTGCCCTCTGGGAGCCATTGCCCTTATCTGCTTTCTCCACCAGAGGAGTAACTTATAAAAAACACTGGCTACTGAGTTGCACAATGAGGCAAAACAACATTTCAGAAATGGATGCAAACATACTTAGCAGAGCCTCAAATGAGCTGGTTAGATACTCTGCAAAATGGGAACTGAGTTTTACTTAGGAGAAACACATCTATGGGGAAGGCAGTTTGTGTGGAGTGCATTTTAGTTCAACCAAGATGAGCTGCTTGGCTTTCTAGCACTTGTTCTATTTATTCCTCTACTCCAATCTTCTCAGTGTGACGTCTTTAACGAGGAGATCACATCCCCTATACTGGCCGGGGAGATTAAGCAACACACACACACATACACAAGCACACACAACTAGAAAGCAAGAGTCTTTGAGATTTAACTCAAAATCTATGCTGGTTTGCCATAAAGATTTGACATTTAAATGACTGAATAATGTTAATCTTCCACTAGTATTAGACTGCTGTTATAAGGTATTACAGGATAAACCCAAACCCTTTTCTTTTGAAAATATATCTCCTTACATAAAAGATGGCTTCTGATTTTCCCCTGGGGATCTTCTTTCTGGGAGATATGAATCTAATACTGGACTTGCCCATGCCTAGGTGGCACTAGACCACAAAATAGGGAGCAAGGGGTTTGTTTTTCATTTTCATAAAGCTCAATAAATACACTGTTCATTACTAGAATAGCAGCTGATACACAATCAGAGCAAAGTCCATCTATTTTTGAAATTACCAGTGCCAGATTCTGTAGTATTTCTTTACAAGGTTCATTGGAATAACAAGGATCCCAAGAACTCAACAGGGGTAATTAACCTCTAATTTCTATGAGCACACTCATAAAAGACTGCTTTAGGGTGAGAAGCAGGAAGAGAGAAAAGAAGATCACAGTTGAAACAAAAAGAGAAAATTTTTTCTTTTGTCAGTAGTCTGGCCACACTACAAAGCAAGTACAGACCGCAGAAATAACTTTTTTTTTTTTTTAAATATAAAAACTAATCAAAAATCTTAGCTAGAAGTGCAGAAGTGCATAGCTGAATGCTCAGATTTGCGGCATTTCAATAAGTCTTCTTTAATTGCTTATTTTCTATCTCTTTCCATTGTAAGACAAAGATGCCATTGAGGATGCATCTCCCCTGATAAGGCTATCAGAACATGAGCCTGTAATTATAGTAATACTTTGCATAAAGACTTCCCTTATTAATCCAAAAGAGCTCTATTTCAAAACCCACTGTTTGAGCCCACAGGCTCTCATTCTCAATAGTGCAAAAATTCTTCTGGATTCTTTGTGCCTGAATTCCAAGCAACTCAACTGGGCTTCCTGTCTGCAGAGAGTCATTATTTGTTCTATTTCCAAGGATAAAAAAGGCTCCGTACAGTGGCACCACGGAATGTCCAGCAGTTCAACAACATCAGGTTCTTCCTACTGTTCCTTTGGACTGCTGCCCATGTCAGAGATCAGCACGATGTAGTTCACACACACAGGATGCATGTACTAGCCAGACACCCATGTTTGTAAAGCCTCCTATTAATCATTCCTGTACTGCCATGAATTAACATTAAGTAGGTGATTAGTGTGTTAGCAGCCAACAGCTCTGCTAGCTTGGTTATGTCTCAAGTGGATACTGGTTCCTCAAGAATTTTATTGTCATTTCTGTTGGCAAAAAATATTCCACAAAGAACAAATATATATTCTATCTTTTAATGGAATTCTTTTTCTCAGTCTTCATGTAGCAAAACTCAAACAATCCCCCAAATCTGGCCTGTAAGACATGACAATTCAACATATAGAGCTGTACTAGCAAGGACTGTGACACTGGTCCCTGAACATCGAATTTAGCAAGAAGGAGAGACTGTGATTTTTAAAAATCTTCAGCAGAAGACTGGCCAGAGCAGAGTCAAAGAGTACAGATTTTGTACATTTGAAAGACTTCTTACTTCTAGTTAACTGCTCAAAGACTGGAAGGGGCTACAAGCACATTGCACTATTACAGGGGAGAGATCTTGTTCTGAGCTGCCCTTAAAACTCTCCCTGCACAGAAGGGCAGATATCCTTAACTCTGGATATACAAGCAACTGCAGCTACCACAGAAGTCCTTAAGAGCCATCATTTTAAGGGATTCAAGTGACACTTTGTTTTTCTCCAGCAATCTTATATAACTGGTGAATGTTTTGTACATGAAAGTTGGCATCTTTCATATCAACAGCTGTTCACCCACATCTTTCACATGAAGGATGGATAGTTGTCCCTACAGAGAAAGTTCTGCCCTTGACTTTTTTACATTTCTGACTTAAAGTTGCTTTTGTTTGGTCTCTTGCTCTTCCAGGGATTCAGGAAAGAGCAGAAATAAAACTGCTCAAGAGCATACTTTAACTTGCGCTGCTGAGAACAAAAACTAGGCCAGGGAAGATTTCAGTGTTGCTGTCAAGTGGGGTTTCCACCTATACAGAACAAAGCAAAAAAATCACTATTGAAAAAGACTTTGTAGAGACATTTAGGGAAAATCTGTAGCTCAGTCTTCAGACAGACATGTCTCAATTTCAGAGTGGTCTGTAAAAGAGGAAGAATTCATTTGTGCAAAGGACTTCAGGGACTCAGGGATTTTTATTTGGCCATGGAAACTTCAGGCTGTGTGTTAGCACTCCAAATCCTCCCCATCAGATCAATAAAGCCTGCAGTCATTATGTCTGATAGCTCCTGCCTTCCAGGAAATGAGCTTGTGAGTTTTATTCTAATTGTTAAAAGGCAGGTGTTCACACCACCAAAATCAACCATAAAGGGAGCACTTAAAATTCTTGTTGGCAGTCTCAAGAGAAGGCAGGAATAAAAGGTCAAGCACTGGATTTCTCTTGCATTTGCACACTGATTCTGTCTGAACTCCCCTTACTGAACACAATGTCAATTTTTAACAGTACCTTTCTCTGGCAATTGAACTAACTGGGAATTTGTCACTGCACTCAAGTCAATCCAGATTAATGCACAGAGTGAATTTAGAGTTGAGCTAATTATCCCTCATTTAACCTTTGCATGAATGCTCTTATTCTACACCAAGAGAGTCCAATTCCAAAGTTTTGAAGTGACTTACAACTGGACACACTCACACAAGGATAAAGGTATGCACAGCAGGGAAATCAAACAGAAATAGTTAAACTGCAGTAAATTTTAAGCACATGAACAATGTGGTTTTATCTCGAATAGAGCTTTTCCCTACAACATTGTCACCTCTTCTTTGACACTGGGAAGAAAAGTACAGACAGTGCTTTATCCAGTGCAGTACATTTACACCATGTAGCTACATCCGTTCAAGAACTCCTGGCACCAAAAAATTCCATATTGCCCAACCAGTTGGCATAAAGATGGTGTGCTTTCCCTCAAGGTGAAATTACAGCTCTGTGTGCTATTCAGAAAAACAGGTCAGACAACTGAACTTCCTTTTCCAGGTTGGCTCATTTGTCCTTTCTCACAAGTAATGCTAGAAAAAGACAAAAATGAATGATATCCCAAAAAGATCCTCTTTACACAGCTTTGAAAGCAAATGCCAATTGCAGCCTTCAGGGAAGAAGTGCTACTGCTGCAGTACCTCTGGTAATTAGTCTATTAGGGTTTCTGTTTATGACAAGAGTGAAAACTAACTATTGCAGCAGAAGTAATACTGGCTGAACACAGATCTGCTGTTTTGTTCAGTCTCCCAGCTGTGCCCAGTGGATCTGCACCAGCAGGAATGTGATGCTGGAGTTGGTAGGGCAGAAGTCACTCAGTTCTCCTAAAGGTGGTTTACTCAAAGCACTTGATGCTGTTTTTGAACCTCTGCACCTTTAACTGCCCCACAGTATCTCCCACAGAGTGCATCCCTCACAGTTTCAATTCAGAGTTGTTCTGTAACCAGGGATACATATAGAGATCACCATGAGTTCTCTGGGAAAGCAACACAATATCCTTGAAATTAATTACAGAATGGCAAGGGGATTTAATCTTGTTGAGATTTTATATAAAACAGCATTTAGCCCTGGCACTCACTCTCTACACCTAATAAACAAAATAAAAATTCAAATCAGCCAGAGAAACAGCTACAACAAGCACTTTCATGAAGTCCACAATGACAAATGCCAATCTCCTATTTGCTGACACAGCACAGCAGAGGAACAAGCCACAATTTTCCTGGCATTAGCTTAAATGGTTCCTTGGATATGCAATCCCTGTGGATAGTACTGGCCTGCATTTCACTGGAGCTACAAATACTTCTGTTTTGCTTATTGTTTTTTTTTAACTTGGACTATGTCTGCATGAGAAGTGGGCAAGCTTTATCCTTGCAAACTGCACAACCCTCATAGCCAGAAGGGTTGACTGACCAAGAAGAGCATCCTCACTGCCAGTAACCCTGTTTTTCCAGGCACAAACTGGCAGAAAATTATTATGAACACCCTCAATGTCAAGCTGAGGGAGTCAGTAAAGATGCAGATACTTAGGTGGATATCAGTGGCCCTCCAGACTCAGAGGACAAGAGTAAAGTAAGAATCAGATATAATTACTTAATGAGTAAGAAAAAGAAACGTCATGGATCTGAGACACTAAAGTGGTTTTATCTCTGGAGTACTATGCAGGCAGGACCACATGCTGCAATATAGATTCAACAATTTTTGGTTTTCCACTTAAAACTGACAGGGCTAAGATTATTTAACGAAAACAAGTTAATTATCTTGTCTCTTCTGAGGAAGGGAGGAAAACTTAAGACTGTACAGACCAAGTGGAGAATGAAAGCAAAATGAAAGTACAGTCAGGAGGGAATGATTGGCAGTTGCAGGAGGAAAGTAATCTTCTAAATGGACCAGGGCTGCTCAAAGTGGATGCAGAGAGGAGGAATAAAGGGGGATTTACGCAGATTGAAGCAGAACTCTCAAAAAACAACTCCATATCAGAAACACTGTGCTTTTTTAGGCATCTCCAGAATATGAGAAGTGCTTCAACTGGCAGTGTTGAGTAGTGATTTGACAATTTAACCATTCCAACACTTTACACTGTTCAATAGCACGGCAGTCTGAAAAGAGAGAGGGTTGTTTGGAAAAGCACTACTACAAAACATGGAAAGTACAAGGAAAGAATTCAGTTCCAGACCAGTTAAGAGGCGGTAAAATACCTCCTCTCCAAAATTACTTTGTTCTGAATGCTGTACTTTGAACTTCCACAGCTCTACTAACATGACCTACAAGGATGTGAACCTCTGAGCATGTCACTATGATCACCATGATCTGGAAGATGGAGGGTCTGTGCCCAAACCAGCATCTCTCTGCTTTAGCATGCATTGGAATTCAGAAAATAACCATTATTGTGGGGACAGAGTAATGAAACCTCCACTGAAATGACAAAAAAAGCAATGACCTCTATTACTCTACTCTGCTTCCAAGCAGCTCTTACAGCTTTCACTGTCAATAAAATCTACAGTTATGTTTACACTAAGGTTTCAGTTTTATTATTTTAACATGCTTGTAGCTGTACGTTAAATTTTCAGATGACATTAAATCAGATTTTTGCCATTTTAATAAAAATCTATTAATATATTTTTCAGCTCAAGCAATGGAATATCTTATTTCTGCTGTGAAAATTGACAGAATGTATAAATGCAATTAGCTGTAATTCACAAGTTGAGTCTTTCAATATAGGTATTAAAAATAAGAAAATAAAATTTACTTATTGAAAAGCTAGACTTATACACAGCTGATACAAATGTTTATAAAATATTATATTGGTGTTTCAAAGTGTGGACTGCATAAGCATTTATGTTAGGGTGAATACTAACATGGAGAAGTTATACACAAAAAGCTGAAAAACTGCTATAATCAGCATTATCTGCACCCTTTACAGGTGTGCCTACATTAAAATATAGTCCTTTTTTATTTGAATTTGCACCTTTCCAAACACTCTACTGCCTCATTCATTGCATTTACCATTGAACTGGCAACACTAGGACTGAGGTAGACAATGTTACTAAGCAGAAAAACGAGGTACTGTTTTATCAATGCAAACAAATGCAAGAGACCATAAAGAACTGTGAAACATTTTCAGTTGGCCACTGGCAAGGCTGTATATGAGAAAGAGAACCTTAAAGAGGGCAGTATGGCTGGGGGATCAGCAGTAGAGGTTTGTGCTACAGCTGCACTGCCTGGTTAATGCCTCCCTCTAATTTGTGTAAATGGGGAGAAGGTGGTTGTGAAGGGATTGCCAGTGGTGAGAGAAAAGGAACTTATTCTACTGGCAGAATGGAAGATGCTTGGAAAACCAGGGAACCAGTGTTTCCTCTTTCCTATGAAACTAACCCTTAAGGTCAGTGTGGAGTAGTATAATGCGCTTCCCTTTGAAGGAATTACAGGGGGAAGTACATAAAGCAATTAATTTCTGGAGGTGTTTAAATACTGCATTTTTATGGCAACAATACAATTGTAATGATGTCTTGTGGATTAATGAGGGTGCCATAAATGAACAGCCCAGACTGGATTGAGAAATTTACTCGCTTCTCTGTCTCTTTCTGGAAAGAGTATTTAAAAAAGAACACGTTTGCTCTCCAAGGCTGCATAGGGTTTTTAGCCAATAAATTCCTATGTCTTGTTCATTGAGAATTGCAGAAACAGAGTCTCTAATGGTACTTGCTGCATGGTTCCAGACCCTGTTTGTGACTTTGCCTGGTGACCAGGCAGTAACTTGTCACACACCACAGTAATGCTAAAGATTTCTTGCACAGTTCAAGGGCAAAGAGAAAATTACTACCTTACTGATGTAATCTCAAATGCATTTTTCTTAAGTTATGGGACCACAGACTTATCAATGTGAAGCTAATAATGCTAAGCTAGGTTTTTAGAATTAGTGCTGGATAACTAAACATGGTATGTGAGAAGCCTCCTCAGTGCCCTGCACTATCAATCTCTAAGGTGGTGCTGAGTGTTGGAGAACACAGTGCAACACTGCACTGAGTTAATCTGATCTGAGGCTGTGGGCATGACATCCAACAGCAGCAGTGGCTGGAGAGGACTCTGCCTACAGCCCTCCCAGCTGCTTCTCACTTTCTCCCTCAAATTGAACAGCTGAGCTGTTGGTAGAACTGCCAACCAGCACAGGTCCTGCTCCTCAGCCTGTTGCTGAGGTTGTTTAAGCCAGCAGGTAGGAGGCTGCAGTTCTCATCTGAGCAGTTTGGCTAGTAAATCTGAAAATGAGGCAACAAGCAGCTGGAGATGGCAACCTCTGGTAATTGACTAGCTTGTCCACTGCTTAATTTCTGTGGTGAGCTTGCCTCTTTATGTCTTGGAATATCTTAAACCATTTACAAACAGCCAAAATATTCCTTGACTGTGCAGCCCCACTTTAAGCCAGTGTTAGTGACAGCTACTCAGCAGAAACAGAAGTTGAAAGAGAAATATAGCTCAAACCTCCTTTATGATCTTAAGTAATTTATTTCCTCCATCCCAGGGGGGACAGAGCAACGACCTGGGCAAGAATCGGCTGGGGTAAGAGAACAAGGCTTTGTGTCCAGTTGGTTTTGTCACAGAGAGGGGGAAAGGGGATACCAGGGGTGGAGCTGAGATAAACAACCAACCAGATCAGAGCCTGGGCTGCTTGAACATTGGACAAACCCAGAGTCACATGGCAGGGACCCGGTCAGGGGGGCCCAGGGGGGTCCACCACAACAGTAACCCATGCTCTCCACAGCTGCTGTGACAGAAGCATGCAGCAAGAAAAATAAATGAGCAGGTATTTTTTGGATGTCCTCTTTGCTCAGAAGCAGCACACCTCTTCCTGGACTGACCTGTTTTTAAATTTCACTTAAAGGCTACTAAGGTTCAAGCAGAATAACAAACAGAAGGACTTTTGCCCTCTTTATTTCAGCTTCTGGGAAAGGAAGTAACTTTAGTAGAAAAACAGTGAAATCCTAGGTTGGACTGTAACTGATAGGGCAGTATTCTACTGCACTAAATAGTCTACTCTAAAGAGTTAAGCTGGAAGTCAAATGTCTGAAGTACCTTCAAAAGATCTACCTGTGTTAATGGCTGGTAGGTATTTCTTGGTGTCCAATTTCCAGATGGGTTGGTCTATTCCACCACATGGCAGTACATTAATGGGGATAACGTTGCTCTTCTACCTTCTTTCTCTGCAAAACTCTTCCTTCAAGAGCAGTTGAGGGTGTGGCAGAACTCCCTGAAGCAAAGTTAGCAACAGTTCATGCCAACACTTGAATCAAAACTGGGTCCCCCTTAGTGAGGGTTTCTGTAAGACTTTTTCCATTTTATTTAAAGCTGTGCAAATAGCCAGATTTCCCACTGCCTCCTAAAATACAATTTCTTTTGACCTCCCAAATCAAAGTGACTTGGCATTAACTCTCTGCCTCCTCAGCAGGCTGTCCCTGATCAGAAGTTTCTGACACTTAAAACATCAGATGAACTCTTGGTTCCAAATGTGTAGCTTTCCTTCACAAAAGGCTTAAATTAGGTTATGTGAAGAGGAGGAAAGAGGCATGTAGGCAATCTGCTTTCATTGGTGAGTAAAGTACATGATCTTCCTCACTCTCTTGATAAATAGGAAAAGATGGATACAATTAGATGTCCTAAGGACCAAACAAGCTTCTGACTTGCTACAGAGTAGATAAAGGTTATGTACAGTGTAGCATACAGACCAACCCATATAAACAGTCCTCTGTAGAATCACTGTCATGCCCTGCACTCTCAATCTCTAATGGAAGACTATCGCTCCTAGTTAGCTACAATCCTTTCAATCCAGGGGTGGATAAATTTAATAACACTATTCTTTTGGGCACTGCTATCCCAAAGACTGACTGAAAATAAAAAATTATTTCCCTTTCTCTTTTTACCTAAGCCTGCCATTCTTCCAGGAGAATGTTGCCTGAAATTCTAGTCACGAACATAATCAACTCAAAGGCTCGCTCATGACTGAACTGCTTCCCTTAAGTCTCTTCTATACATAACATTCCTGTCACACTGAGAACTCTGTTCAGGAGAAATGTGACAATGGAATCTTAAATTCATAACCACAACTGAAAATCCAGGCTGTCAACTAGAATTTAGCAATGTGCAGTTAAGATCTGGTTCCTAAGAGAACCTTGGTTGCTGTCAGGTGTCTTCTGGACAGAGCCTCCCAACAGTCCTACTGTGTCTGCTTGGGCACGAGGCCAAATGGTGTTGGAAACCTCACGGGAACACCCAACGAGTGCATGGGGACATTCCCTCAAACTGCTCTGGCAGTGACGCTACACAGATGACAAACCTGCTTCTGTGAGTGCTCCTGATGCAGTCTCAGGACAAAAAGGCAGCACTTGAGAAAAGCTTTTAATATTCAGTGCTTGCTATTGAAGTTTATTGCACATTCAGAATAAACGTATGATGTGTTCCTTAAGATGTGAGAGCAACAGATGTGCAAAAACCACCTTTTATGTGCTTAAATAACTAAATTTTATAACCTCTGCTATACGAATATGAAGAAAAAAAAAAAGGACAAAATTCAATGTTACCAGGTGGACCTTAATAGATCATGATGTTCTCTGCTTGTTCCCTGTGCCAGGGAACGTAGCATACCTCCTATTTCAATACAAATGTTGACTACAAGATGTAAACAAAGCAGTGGTTTATCTTTAATTGAGGCTCTGAGCTCAAATTTGAAGTTGCCTTAATTTCCCAACTTAGAGAGAAGAGGCTTATCTTACATAAATATAAAAAATACAGTAGCCTGCTATCTTACAAATTTAATGTAAAATTTTGACTCAACATTCTTTCTGGAATGAGCCTAAATTCAGAGATAAAAGTGTAAGAAGTCAAATCAGCTTCCACACTAAGGTTCCTTTAGCTAACAGAAAACTTTTTTCCTCTTTTTTTTTGCCAGAGACATAGGAGCCACATCAGATATCTGTATTAAAAAAAACCCTACTCTGTATCTGTTTAATTTGAGGACTTTTTGATACCTACCCTGCTTCTCTATATCTGTGTAAGCTTGGCTTTTATCCTATATACTGGCTGTGAAGATGCAGGAAAGGGTCTGGGGCAGGGGGGAAGAAGCTCTACCAGTTCTCACTTGATGGATTAAATTACTATCTTCTGCTCTGTGGAAATTCAAATACTGTAACAAAAGCTGAAGCATAAGGCACCAATGACTTCCAAGGATGCAAAGAGTAACTGATATCTTAGTATGATATAGAGGAAACAAGGGGAAATAATTTTACTAATGACAACTGCATTATTTTAAGTACTTCATTAGGTTGGCACTAAGCAAGCAATTAAAAATACTGAAACCATAATGCCATAAAATGTTGGATAGGTAGGCTTTTGGAGAGATCAAAGGATAAATCTTAGAAATAAAATTGTAACTACAAAGTGCTAAAGCAATACTGCTGATTAAAAAGAAAAACCAGAACTTCAATGTCAACTTACACTTTTAAGTTATGTCAGATGTATTCTCTGTGGCACCTGGCAACTCATTTGTATCCTGTGATGCCCCTTCCACTGTCAAGGGCACAAAGCCCCACTTCCAACACTACACATGGACTGCATTAAATCTGATAAGTAGACAACTGACTGTAGCTCAGATATCAAGTTAATGCAAATCATAGGTTAAGCACCATTAAATATTTACACTTTTTTCAATGAAAGTTAACAAGGGGAGGACATGAAGTTTTGGTGCTCACTAAAGAACCAGGCAGGTAAAACCAAACCTGTTAAAATTGCTCCTGCTTTATTTTCAGGTGTGCCTCATGACTCAGTCATAAGAAACATGATGACTCTGTGTTTAGCATGCCAGAACTATAGATCATTGCATTGTGCAGAACTTCTGTCAATGTTGAAAATAATTCTGATATGGTAAAGGTACCTTAACTACCATGAGATTCAACTACCAACTACAACCTGGCTAAAGCTTTTATGTGAAACTCTGGTCTCTGAAAAAAAGATCTCTCAATGCTGCCAGGGTGAGAACTTGTTCTGAAGTCAGACTAACTGGGAATGAGGACAACTCCTGCTTGTAAAGTATTTTTAAGTTTTGTAGAAAGTAAGAGGGCTCTAAAAACCAGAAATATGGACGAGGGAGAACAAATTTATGTTTTCTAGGGTATTTTAAAATTGCATTAGAGCAGGCTATGTGCAATTTCTGCTTTTTGTCTCTACAGAGTACATGTCCCAGCTTCTGGCCAGTCCTGTTCCTTCTTTTGGCTGGCCACTGCCTCCTTTTAACCCATTAATTCGATGGTTCGTCTTTCTATTCCATTGCAAGGAGTCTAAACAGAATGAGATCTGAGGAAGTGCACAGAGGAAACCTCAAAACAAAGGGGAATCTTTAAGCCAATTAGAGCTGCTACATTGTTAGTTTTGTAAACACTACAGCAGGTAAGCATTTCAAATGAATAAACTGCCAAAAATCCACCAGCCTAACAATTAAATTAGAAACTCAATTCCATGTTGCTTCCAATTAGATTTCTCAACTTTGGAATGCTGCATTAAACTAGTTCAAAACCTCAGTGACTGTTCTAGGAATTGATGGACAAGACTGTCATTCAGTTCCTGTGTGTACAACAGACCAGGCTGAAGTTGGAAGGTTCCCTGTGTGCAGAGTAATATAAAGCTCATAGATACTCTTAATGATTTCTGTTATAAATATATTTTCACTACAACTCTACCCATCTTTCTAACAGGATAATACTCTGCTAAAAACACTTCCTAGACAGAAAAACAATGGTGAGAATAAAGCTGGAAAAAGCTCTGGGAGCTAGGAATATGTCACACAGGGAAGTTTGAGGATTGTAGAAAAATAGGCCAGCCTTTGACATGAGAAGTTTTGCCTGCAAGTGTTGGAGAGCTTGAGCTACAGGTGTATGTTTACACTGACCACAAACACGAGTTTCATAACTCTGGAATTGTTCTGGAGTTAATACTGTCAGTTAATGCTGTCTCTTTGTGTTTACATTGACCATACAAATTTGTTTCAGGAGACTTCTGAAGGATAGGCTACTGCACAGCTTTAAAATGAATTTCAAGGAAAAACTTACCTTAAACTGATAAACAACTACAGGACAATTAACACTATAGAGATTCTGATAAGACTCCTCTATACAGAAGCAAATAAATAGGTGATGTCATGTTTGACTTGTAAGATTTAAAATGGAAAGCAGATGTCCTTACTCCTGTGCAGAGAGGCAAGACCTGGTACTTTAAGGGTGCTATGAGAATCAACCCACTTGTTTGGGTTTTCTCCTCCTTGCTGTCCTGAATGAAACCCCACAGCACAGAAAGTGCTTAAAGAAGTGAGACTGTGATCCCTCAAGAGTTGGATGTGAATCTGCTGTTGCAAACTATGACTGGGTATTTCTAATCTACAGCATGGATGCTTTCCAAATGCTGGGAAACCAAACTAAACAGGGTAACTGTCTAAAGGGTCTTTATTCTAGTTTTTTTAAAAAATAATTCTGTGCTAGTTCATCTCAGACCAAAGGTAAACAGGCAACCCACAAATTGTCAAGGGAGTTGTTGAGGGGGAGCCATCAAAATAAAACAACCCTGAACTCTGACTATTGGGGAAGTACATCACTGGTGTTATCTTCTTTTGATAAAGGATGCTAAATATGTACATTTATTAGTACACACTAAAGATAAAATGACAGAACAAGATCTGAAGAATGTGTTGAAAGGATAAATGAGGGACAAGTAAAATGCCCTTCTGTAGCTTGACAGGGTAACTGTCCCATCTTCCAGAGGAAAAAAGGCATAATATAATTTCATGCATTTGAGATCACAGGACCAGATGTGCATAAATACTTGCAGAAATAAGACTTGGCTAATACTTCACACAAACAGATCTTCAGTTACCAGCTGGACTGATGTTGCTTTTAGCCAAACAAGAGCATTTTTATAGCACTAAACTACCTGTAGATATTACGTTGGCTGTAACAACTGCTGGTCAGGGAAGTGCCTTTAGAATAGTCTGTTGATAAACACACTTACAAGGTCTGTTAGCAGATATTGTCCTGAACAAGTGAAAAGCTCTAAGTGTTTGCTGTCTGCTTTCAAAATTTTTCTGCACCATATTTACTAGACTGTTAGTGGCCAATTTTAATTGGTGCCATAAAAATTCTTAGGACAAGTATAATAAAGTATGATATTCTCATTTGCCTGCAAGCATCAAATATATTTATCTTGGTTTTAGTATTTTTAAAATAGCAAAATCCATGAGAAGAGGGAATAAATATTTATGGCTTGAATTTTGGGACATTAGTCACAACATGTTTCTGCACTAGTGTCATAGAGGAAGGAAAACCTATGTTTGCATTGAAATTAGAGCGTGGATTTAGGCTATAATTTAATTTCCACATGCCCCAATCATCCAGCATGCCCCAATGAGTAGGAAAGCTTGTAATTAACCCCTTCTCAGGAACCACAAGTCAAGAGAATTGTTTGAGGAAACTCTGATTACTCAATGTGAACTGGGCTTCCGGCTAGAGTGCCTGCTGTTGTGTTAAAGTTAGCAATTATTTTGGAAGCCTGCTTCCTCAGTGATCCTTTTGGCCCTAGCAACTGTTCTTGCCTCCCAAGGAATCCCCTGCACACAGCCCCTGAGTGCAATGCCATGCTCCCCTCTTGTGCTAAAAGCAAGCTCAGTTTGAAGTGCCAAGTTTGCAGGACGTGCTTAAGTTGGAGCTGAACTCCCTCCCTCATGGGAACAGAGGAGAAAGGTTTCAAGTACTAAAAGTATAAACTGAAGAGTGTTTCAGAACATGTTTCTCTCTTCCTTTCTATTGAGTACATGCAGCAATAGGGTGGGTGGAAGATAAGGCAACTCTAAACTGTAATTCTCTCTGGAACAAGAGCCAGCCCTTGGACAAGGGATGGGAAGTCTGAGCTGATGTCTCCCTTACAGGGAGAGTGGTCACAGCTGGGCATGAGCAGTTTCCTGTGGGGATGGCGTGGTGTCTCAAGGTTTCCTCATAAATGAGGAATGTCTGTTCAGCCACTCTTCTGGTTTACTAAGGGCAATAGATATTTTCCAACTATCTCAGCTTGCTAAAAGTTTCAGTTATTAAATGCTTCTGCAAACTTTCCTGTTTGTCAGACTTTGTACTACATGGCAACTATCAAACTACTCTACAATGTTTTTGGAGAAGTGCAGTCCAGCTTTTGTCTTAAACTGCCCTGTCAGAAGTAAAATTAGGGGGTTTTTTTTGCAAGGACAAGCAAAGGAAGACTAGACTTGAGACACTTCAACACAGACTTCAGAGTATTTCTAATAAAGCTTATTGTCCATGTTATGGCTGTTTGAATTTATAGAAGTTTGTTGTCTGACATCCTTCCTCTCAAAGAGCAAAAAGCCTTTTCTCTTTAAGGCAGCAAACAACAAAAAAGTATATTTCATTCAAAGCTGGACAGAGGCCTTTATGTAAATTCTGCTACCCAGCAAAGACAATGTACAAACACATGCAAAAAGCACTCAGAAGTTTGTTCCCTAGGCTTAACTTTCAAGTCACTCCTCATTTCTACCAAGAGCTTAATCTGGTCTTGTCAGAAACTTGTTCTTCTAATTGCCAGCACAAAAGGGTTTTAATTTATGTTTTGACAGCTAAAATACTGCATCTTCATAAATACAAAGAACTGTCAATAGTGCCAGTGCAGAAGCAAAGGAACCAGATGCAGTACTAACAGCTGGGGGAGACTGCAGTGATTCTATAAAAAGTTAAGAAAAACATCTGCTTATAGTTTGATAACAGCTATCTATCTAAATCCAACCTAGAAAACCAGATCCTGCTACAGCTGGCATAGAGATTATGAAAATCTCACTGAACAAAAAAAACCCACCACCCCGTTTAGAAATTATAGGTTCAGATCTAAAGCATATTGCCTTCATTTCTGTTCTTTTTATTGTAAAAAAGAAATATAAACCAACTCACAACAATATTCACATGCCTAAAAGTGAAGATAGCAAGCTTACATTGGCCTTGTAAGCTTAGAAGAATTTACTTCAGTAAAATAAAGCTACTCTATTTCTCACACCTTAGTTTAACATGGGCCTTTAGGCTGAGCCTTCCTCTACTTTGCTGAAATCCTACGTTGGAAGGTGCACAAAGGCTCTCACCTCTCTTCCAAACTCAGATCTATCTCATTTCATCAGCTTTAAATTCACATCCAGGTACCACAGGCATAAAATCAGAATGCTTTTTGAAAGCCACAACATGAAAAGTTTTCAAACGAACTGCACAAAAAGGCATTTACACGCAGAATATGTCAGCAATAAAAGACACTGCACGACCAACACATGTGCCAGTACCTCACGGTATGACAAGGAACAAGGTGTTTAGTTGCTCCTGGACGTGACGACCAGGTATTTCCTTTCCAAGCAGAGGTGCTTAAGCGCAGGCCGGAGGGAAAGAGATCCTCCTAGTGCAGAGCTACTTCACCTGCCCTCTGTAAGCTGTCCTCCAAGCTGCGGGCGGGGAGCTCCCGCTGCCCAGGGCCGCCGCCCCCGGCCCAGCTCCTCTCAGCGCCGGGCAGGGGCCGGCGGGGCGGTGGCCACCGCCACCCTGCTGGGGACTTTGGCCACCGGGACCCCTCCACCCACGGCACCCCACAGGGCAGAGATGGGGTGTCACGGGGGCTCCTTCCCTGTCCCCCCGCCCCAGTCGGCTCAGAGCCGGTCCCAGCCCTAAGGGACCCTCCCGCCACCGCCGGAGTGCGGACGCCATTGAGAACCGCGTTGCCATGGCAACCCCCCTCCCGCCCCGGGGGCCTCGCCACAGCGGGGCGGCGATCCCCGCGCCCCCCGCGCCGCCTCACAGCCCCCGCACGGAGGATACAGCTTGAAGCCGCGGAGGATCTCCTTGGCCCGCTCGTCCGTGGCCGACATGGTCCTGCCGCGCCGCGGGCGGGCGGACGGGGCTGGGCCGGGCCTGGCGGGAGCGCGGCGGTGACAGCGGAGCCTCAGGACCCCCCGCCCCTCCCTCCCGCGCACCCGCCACTGCCCGGCGCAACCAACCCCAGCAGCCGCCCGCCGCCGCGCCGACCAATCAGCCGCTGCTGTTCCCTCCTCGCCCCGCCTCCGGGCGTACGAATGACAGCGCTACTGACCAATCAGACAGCGCTCTCCCTCATTCAAGGGTGGGTGCGCAGCGGTCGCCCAGAGTCTTCGGCAGGGCCTGACGTGGCGGCGATGGAGGCGCTGCAGGATGGCCGGGCAGGGGGAGCGGGGGGTCCCTGGGCCCGGGGTGCCTCAGTGAGGAGCAGCCAAGGGGGCGAGGAGCCGCCACGGGCCTGGCCAGCGCCCGCCGGGCGGCGGCCGAACGTCCCCGGGCCGCTGGAGCTCGGCTAGCGCGTCTCCCCTGGCAGTGGGGGTCGTACGGTTTCGTTTTTGGCGCTGCTTGGCGGAGCTCCAGCCTTGAACTCTGAGGTAGTGCCCAGAGCCAGAGCAGCTTCTGCTGGAGACCTTCAAAACCCACCTGGGACGAGTTCCTGTGTCATGTGCTCCAGGTGACTCTGCCTTGGCAGGGGGTTGGACTGGATGAACGCCAGAGGTCCGTCCCAAACCTAACAATTCTGTGATTCTGCGTGTACCGAGGCCGGAGGCAACAGAATCAGCATGATGGAGAAGGTTTAGAATAAATAGTGTGCTACCCCCTGGAACAAAGGCAGCCTTCTTTGTGCTGCAGAAATTTGAATCACAGAGCAGTTTGAGTTGAAAGGGACTTAAAAACCATCCAGACTGGCCTCGAACACATCCAGGGATGGGGCATCCACAGCTTCGCTAGGCAGCCTGTGTCAGTGCCTCAGCACCCTCACAGTAAATAGTTTCATCCTTATATCTAATCTAAATCTGCCTTCTGTCATTTTGAAGCAATTCTCCTTGTTCTATCATTATATGCTTTTGTAAAAAGTCCCTCTCCAGCATTCTTGTAGGACATCTTGAGGTACCAAAACGCCTGAGTAGGGTCGCCCTGGAACCTTCTCTTCTTCAAACTGAACAATGCAAATTCTTTCCTCACAGGAGACGTGGTCTAGCCCTCTAGTCATCTTTGTGGCTTTTATGTTTGTGGGGGGAAACTCACAGGTTTGTTAGCACATCCCAGGAGCCAGGCTGCTCTTTAACCTGAGCAAATTAACCTCTCTGTTAACAATCTGAGTGCAACTGACAAAAGGCATTAAGTCATGGTAAAAATAAAGGCAGCAGTTGTAACCCAGTCCTCAAAAGAGGACCACTGAACAGTCAGGGTGCCATCAACACACTCACTCATGGCTCCACACGCCTCCAAATCGGCCACTGTACAGAAGTGGAGAATGAGAGCATTAATAAAAGCTGCATTTAATGTATAAGGACAAGGCCACTGCCAGTATCACCAATAAGAGATCTTAATAATAAAAATAGGCAGCATTTATTTCCCTGATGTATGTGATCCATGCTCAATTTCCCACCATCAGTTTAAGTGTATGAAGGGGTCATTTTGAGTCTGGGCAGAGTGCCAGGGGTGAGCTGTGCAAATATATATCTATGTTTTATTAAGAGTCCATCCTGCATTTTAGCTAGGCTGTGAAATTGCGTGCTGTCTAAGGAGGAGGGACTAAAGATCACCAAGGAGAAAAGACTGGCAAGGAGGAGAGCAAGACAAAAGCAGACCTGAAAAAGGCAGAAACGAATGGTTGTATGTAAGGGATGAGCCTGCCAGGAGGAAGTAGGACATACTGGTTTACAGAAGTCATAAGGAACTCAATCCTGCCCCTGGTCAGGCTCCTAAGAGATGAAGGAGCTAGAGACCAAATGGATCTTGTAGCAAGGAACTCTTGCAGCTTTGAAGGGCTTCTCTAGCATAGGGGTAGGGATGTTTGTGGAGCTTTGAGTTGGAGCCTTTGGATTTCCTGGCCAAGTCTCAGAATTCCCAAATTCACCTTGCTGTGCAGGGAAGCACAGGCCTCTCATTCATGAACTTGAAAATCACAAAAGAGCTCATGGCTGAAGTATGAAGCTCTTGTGACTAGTGCAGGGCCAAGCAGCAGTGGAACACTTGACAGCACAACTCAGAGTGACAAAAACCCTGGGATCTCTCAAAATCCTTGGGCTGCATTAACACAAACAGCACTCCTGAGCACATAATCTTAAAAATCTGCTTGCAGGAGCTGCAAGTCCCTCTATCTCTTGGTGCCACCCGGAACTGAAAACTTTTCCTTCACATTTCTGGTGGGTGTGGCAGTTTCTGAGCTGCCACTGCAGGTGAGAAGATGCCTCCAGCCTGCTTTCTGCTTCTCCAGCAGCTGTTCTCTCAAGGTACAGGTAAAGGACCTGGTCCAGTTCCTGCAGAGCAGCATAACTGGGAGATAGTTTAATAAACTGGAGCTTCATCCCACCCCTCACCTGATAGAAGAGGTTGTAAAACTTCACATCTACAATCACTCCAACATCACTTCTTGTGGGGCTGAGATGAGGGTCCAGCAAGCAGCTCAGTCCATGGATCTGGGAAAGAAAGAGTTTGGAAACTTTTCAGAAGGGCCTGGGAGCTCCCCTCACCATGCTCTGGAGGTGCGTGCTGGCAGCTGCAGGGGTCAGAAGGCTGGAAGGAATGAGGATGAATGGATGAAGCATGGTGGAAGCACACACAGGTAAATAATGAAAGATAAGGAAAAATATAAGAAACACAGAAGTATTTTCACTATTGGCCCTCTCCTTGGTGAGGCCAGGTGTCCTCCAAGTCTGGGACCCCACTGCTTGGGGATTACTCTGGCAATGCAGGGAAGTAAGGGGAAATAAGGTGAATTATCTGCTGCCTAAAAGGGACCTGGACTGCAGAATCACAAGGGGAAGAGATGGGGTGAGTCAAGAGATAATGCCAACATTAAAAGATAAAATGGATTAACATCTCGTGGCACACAGAGAGCTGCGTGGGTGGAGCAGGAGTTTGCAATAGCTGTTTGAAAGGGAATGAGACAGCTGGACATCCACATACTTTTCCTCTTTAAAAAAAAAAAATCCATCCCAAAAGCTGAGCTTAGCTGACGCTGTCCTCCAAAGTCCAGGTCATCCAGCCAGGCTGGCTGTCAACAGTTGGGAGGTATCAGGACAGGCACTCCTGGCTGACCTACATGGGGCTAACAGCTGATTTTAACCACAAGCTCTAGCAAAATGTTGCAAAACCAATCCATGGAAAATAGCTCACAATCATATATTTCTATTTCAGCCTGGAATCTGATCTTTAATGACCAGTGGGAAAAAGGAGGCCTTGCTCTGCTTGTCCAAGGCAACTGTTCCAGCATGTCTGCAGGACAACAGGAACTGTGAGGAAGGGCCTGGTTAGGATGTGATTAAAGAGGTAATTCTCCCTCCCTATGCAGATGAGAGCTAAGTGTGGCTTAAGTAAATTACTGACTGGCTTGTTATAGCCCTGGCTGAGTTCCCTTGTTGTGCAGGGCCTGTTTTTTTACATCCAATTTGCTTTGAAGCCCAGAGTGTCACAACAGCATTCCAACACCTGCATCTCTGCACTTGTCTGACACTCCTTCTCTGATGGATGATGGGACCCTAAGGACCTGCTGTAGATGGCTCTGAGACACAGGCTAAGCCCCATCAGTTTCCCTAATAGTTTCTGATGTTCATTCCATGAAAGCTACCCCCTCCTGACTGTGCTGGTCTATGATTTGATCTTCAGGGACTTGCTGACTGAAAGTCAGAAGCACTTTGCTCTCAGCTGAAGGATTTTTAATAGAGGCACATTTTATTCACAACATGGCATGATGAGCCTACACACCTTAGGGAGGTTAACAACACCCAATTCCCTCTTGTTTCCACCCTTGTTGTGATACCCCTTCAGGTGTCTTTTGGCTCCTGATCTATGCCCTGGGGAGGATCTTAACCCTTCCAGCTCCCTCCCAGCTCCCCAATGTCACAGCCCTTTGGTTTATCATTTGTATGGGCCATTTTTCTATGCAGTTTAAAATCACTTCTATCACCCCGTGGTCTTCACCCCACCTCATGGTATTTCCCAGGAGGATTGGCTGGAGAGGCTCAGCTGGCAGAATCATAGAATATCCTGAATGGGAAGGGACTCACAAGGATAATCGAGCCTGACTCCTGTCCTTACACAGGACATCCCCAAGAATCCCACCATGTGCCTGAGAGTGTTGGCCAAACACTCCTTGAGCTCTGCCAGGCTTGGGGCCGTGATCACTTCCCTGGGGCGTCTGTTCCAGTGCCCCGTGCAACCATTCAATCTAATAATGGCTCCACTTCTAACAGCGACGTGGCCTTACAACAGCGGCCCTTTGCACGGGTTCTTTTGGGATGCAAACTCAGGTGATGGTGCCGCAGGACCTCATATCCCCAAAAAGAGAGGCAGGAATTTTACTTGCTTATACTGGAACAGCTGCTCGGGACCCAGCGGAGCGGCTGTTGCAGCACGAGCAAGTGAAGTTTGCTCCATGGACTGCTGGACCATGGCTCTATAGCAGCGAGCACACCGAGCCCGCCCTCCCCATCCCGGTATCCCGGGGATGCCGGGTCGCGGTTCCGGGTCCTGGTGGCCGCCCGGGACCAGGCGGAACGTTCGTTGCGGCCCTTGCGTTCCGGGGGGGAAGAAGCCGCACGCGGACACCGGCGCCGCCATCATGGCGGCCTGAGGCGCGGCGGCTTCGGCGCCGGGAGCGGCGGGACGGGAGGCCGGGAGCGGAGAGGTAATGTCGGGGCTGGGAGAAACCTCCCGGGAACAAGGGCGGCGGTGAGGGACCCCCGGTAGATCACTTCCTGCTGCAGGGCTCGGCCCGGTCGGTGCGGCCCGAGGGTTCTGCCCGGGGTCTGGGGGGAACGGGAGGGCCGGGAAACCCCCGCCTTCCTGCTGCGGGGTGTGCGGGCCGCTTCCCGCCCTGAAACTCCCTGAGGTACCTTAGCGAGGCCTGACCGGGAGCGAAGCCCGGTTTGTTCCCCTGCTTGGGTTGTTGTTACCTTTAGGCAAGCTACGTTGGAGTGTTTTCTGTATTTCAGTCACTTCTCACCAGGGTAAGTCGGTTGTGGAAGCAGCGAGGTATCCCTGGTGACACGGGTGTGCACACAGGTTGCAATAGCACCGCAGTTGTCCGAAGGTTTACTTGGAAAGGGGAAGAGAATTGGCATTCCATTCCAACTACGGCATGGATGCAGCGAGCCAGTCTTTTGGAATCTCACACATCAGCGTGTGGTTTGATTACCTGTGAGGGAGGACAAAAGAACTGTGAAATCTGAATCTCATTCCCAGCGCAGTCAATCCATATTCTCTCCTAAGGAATTTGTCCTCTCTGTGTGTTTCTTCTCTGTGAGCAGAGAGAGCAGCATTGATGTGTTAGGCAGCCACACTGAATGTTCCTGTATTGCAGGGATTTCCCGGTCAGAACTGAGGTGCTGTTCAGCCAGGCTGAGACTTTGGGGACTGAGATGTCTCTGGTGGAGAGTGTTAAAGGTTGCCCACTCTGGTTGAGACCATTTGTACCTACAGGTGTAATAGAACAAAGTAAAGTGTATTTTTAGAAGTTGACTAATACAGGAAGCTGTCTGTGGTGCCTTCACAAGCCTTAATTTGGTTAGGCCTGGTGAAACAGTGAAACCCCTCCATGACAGTGCTCCCCCACAAGGGTGAATGTGGGCCCAGTGGTCACACAGAACCAGACAGGTTCTCTGCTCTTGGGTTCTCTGGTGTTTGGTTTTCATGACCAGAGTAAAGGTTATACCCTCTGCTTGATAATTATCCCATACAAACATAACACAAAACCTCCCTTATCTGGTTAGTTCTTGGTTTGTTTTCCGAATATTTGTCTTAGTTGTTTGTAAACAAACAGCTCATTTTGTGGAACTTGTTAATAAATAGTGGTTTACATTTCAAAAGCAACATGTTGGTGCTGGGAGACAACGTGTACACCAGAAATGTCAGGCAGCAGCTGAAGACAAAGACCTCTCTGAACAGGGACTTAAATAGAGCCTTTGTAGAAAGGGTATTTTTATCAGTTAAGCTTCCCAGTTAACCCAAAACACTTGAACTGTACAGTGCAGACTGGGGAGCCGCTTCCAGGCCACGGTTCTTTTTGCCTTTTGGGTTCAGAAAACAGTGGGAATTATGGACACACTGTATCAATAGTCAAAGGAAAAGATGGGATGTACGGGCATGCAGTGTGGATCAGTTCTTCACAGGGAATCATGTTACTTGCTGATTTGGAGCTGTGTAATGAGTCAGGAGGAAGGCAATCAAGTGTATCAATTAGAATCTTTAAAGTTGGCATTATTTGGCAGCATCACTAGAAGGAAAAATCTGAAAACAGCAAGAAATCTAAACTCCTGTCCTACAAGAAAGGATCTGCAAGAGCAGATCCTTTTAGGGAACTGATCACAGAAATTTTGTTCAGATACTGTGTGAATAATTTTTGCTCCCCAGATAAATCAGCAGTTGAACCTGCTGGGTTTCTGGCTTGCCCCCTGAATGCTGAAGGAGAACCTGGCTCTGCTGACACTGAAATTGCTATGCTGAGCACCTTCTGGTCCTCTGCCAGGCAGAACTGGGCAGAGGAGAAAGGGTATTAATATTATTTTCTTTTACTGACAGATTGAAAACCTAGAATGGCAGGAGAACAGAAGCCCTCCTGCAATCTTCTAGAGCAGTTTATTTTACTAGCCAAAGGTACAAGTGGCTCAGCTCTCACTGCTCTCATAAATCAAGTGCTGGAAGCTCCTGGGGTTTATGTCTTCGGAGAGCTGTTGGAGTTAACAAATGTGCAAGAGGTAAGAGTTGAGTTTTTATTCTAATGTTCCCTTACTGGTGCACTACCAGTGTAAGGGATCCCCAGAACTTTCCACAGGCAGCCTGTGAGTGAAATTTCTGTTGCCAAGAGGGCCTGGTGCAACTTACCTAGGTTGAGAGATGTTTTTGTATAAGCGACTGACCTTGCTTTTGCCTGTTAGGTGTTAAAGAATACCTATATAAAGCTTTGCTACCTTAAGGCAATTGCTAACACAGCAAAAACCTGGCAGCAGCACAGTAGCAGTTTTAAGAAGGCACTTTGCCAGCCAACAAGAAAAAAATCCCTTTCTACTCCTTTACTGTCCTGGAAAGCAGAACTTCAATGCTCTCCAAAAGTCTTTGTGAACAGATGTCTAGTGTATCAGGCCTGGGTGGCAACCAAATCCAAATGATTTCAAACCAAGGTGGAAAGTAAGTTCCAGAGCTTTTGCTGAGAATGTGTTGCCAGCCCTGGCCTCTACTACAATGAAGAAATCTAAGTTGAGTATCTCTGCAGCTGCAGTAACACAGTGTACAATCAGTTTGGCTTTCCAAACAGGCTCTTAAATATGCCTAAAAGTGCCTCAAGGGTTATTCAGCATCAAATCACAAGTACTGTTTTTTTCTCGGATTTGTGTGCAGTTAATGGTATTAAAAACCTATCAATAAAATCACTGCTTGGTGCTGCCATTATTCCAGTGAAGTGTTTGCAGGCAAGACTGTTACCTTAAATGCACTCAAGTTACAGTGTCCTGGCTTGCTTTGCTTTGGAGATGTGGTGGCTCTGCAGGTAAGCTGTCCTAGCTTTCACAGGATGCTTAACAAGCCATCACCATTGCCTGCTTGTTTATCACCTGATAAGAGGAGCTGGCCCTGTAGGTTGTTGGCTGAAGTTAAGATTTGCTTTTTCCTTTAACTTCCCAAGATGCCACAAAGCACTTGACAGTCCAAACTGGAGTTAAGTTCCAGTGCATAGAAATGGCTAGATCATCTTGACTCTAAAACTGCTGAAATTTGCTGCTCCTGAGGCTCAGACAGGGTCCAGCTTGGGATATAATTGCTTTTTTGGGTACTGCTTGTCCTGTATCAGTGCAAACCATTCTCTGGAGAAGTTGCCTATCAGGGTTGTGTTGACCATGTTATGTGACATTTCTTTTCTCCCCATCTAGCTTGCTGAGGGTTCTAATGCTGCTTATTTCCAGCTGCTGAACCTGTTTGCGTACGGAACGTACCGGGACTATGTAGGTAAGAGACTGCTGCCCATTTGCAGAGTGTGGGACTGGGTCACCCTTTAAGATTGTCAGAGGCAATTCTTTGCTTTCTTGGATGCCTAGTGTGGTGTGGCTGGGGGAAAGTGTCCAGGAACAGAACTTGCTTTGGAGGAGAATTGTCCATAGGGTGTCTGGGTCATGTGTGCTTTTTAGTTGCTAAAAATGAAAAGCAGGGCTAGAGACTATGGTGTGTTACTGGTTTGGATGCGACTGCAGCGCTGGGTTGAATTGGTCTGCAGCAGAATTCATCGACGTGCACAGGCCACTTACCTCTGTGGAGGGTAATTCCAGACATCCCTATGGATATTTAGATGACACTAGTTATGGAAACTGCAGAAGACTTAGACAAAATTGTTCTGCGTTATTTATAAAAACTTACATGCTTTGTGAGATAACTTTTTATTCCATGATGGCACTGCAGAAACAAAGTGAATAATTTCTTAGCTAAAATACAAGTAGAAATAATGACTTTTATACAGCTTTAGAAAGACTATGTGTGAATCATCTTTGTATCTTTTGAAATGTGCTTTTATCTCTGGTGCTTATGCTTCCATTCTGCTACAATTTAATGCTTCATTTGTGGGTAGCAGCCTCATCCAGACCATTACAGAGTGTGACAAATAATTCTGTCATACTGCTGGTTCTCCATGTGGTGGATGAGCTATCTGGTTCCTGTAAGGAGAAGTGGCATCTGTAAATGCAAGGACTGGAAATTCCAGTGTCTGTGAAGCAACATGAGCCTCATGAATTCTGTGACTGATTAGAAGATGTGTTTGCTGTCCATGGCCCTTGTGTCATAGCGTGTGACAGCACAGTTCATTCTTCCTTTTCCAGTAAAGAAAGGAGAAAAAGCAGTCAAGATGTAGAGTATTGGATGAGGTGGGATGGATGGGAGAACTTGAGTGGCCCTGAAACACTAATTTCCATTAAAGTAGATATTTTAAAGAGTTTCTTAGCTTTGGAGAGCTGCCAGTTTCCTTTCTCATTAATAAATATTCATGAGGCACATGGATATAATACAGTGACAGTGTGGCCATCTAGATTAATAATTTCTCCTCTCTTCCTCAGCCTGGTACTTTGCACTTTGAATTCTGCAGCTCTTCAGAGAAGTAAAACCAGCTCTATTTGCAACCAGATCAGCAAAGGGGAAAGATTTTTTTCTGTCAGCTTATTAATGAAATAAAAATTGCTTGGTAGAAACAAAGCCATTGACCAACTGTTTTGGCAGGGCACCAGTTGTGAATTACCTTCTAATTCCAGACCAAGAATTACTAGAGAAGCAGAGAGGAATGGAATTGACAAGTTCTTCTTAACTTTTCTCCTTCTCTCCCTGTGTGTGCCAATTTATCTGCAGCAGCAGCACTCTCTGTTCAGCAGCACCCACATTAGCTGGAGGTGTTCAGTCTTTCAGGGTGTAGTGTAGCATAACTAGCCTGAAGTTCTGCAGCCTAGATTATGTGATTTTCAAAGTAAAGTCCTGAATCCTGTCTTTTTGATATTAACAGCAAACAAAGATAACCTGCCTGAATTAACAGTGACTCAGAAGAACAAACTGAAACACTTGACGATCGTAAGCCTGGCTTCCCGAATGAAGGTAAAGTGCGTGGGGTGTGACAGCTGTTGTCTCTTGGTTTTGTTTTAGAAAATAGCATCCATTCCAGAGCACTGAAGTTGTATCACACTGCATGGGTACTCACAGAAAAATCCTGTACTGCTAAAGTACCTGTAGGGTACAGTGTTCTCTCCTGGTGCATTTGGGATATTAACTTAGTGGACTTCCATGGGTGAAGTGGGGAGGGGGTGTCTGAACTGATGTACAGATTGGTCAGGAAGGTCTGGGAAACTTTGTATGACTTCTTTCCCTGCTGGAAATCAAGAATCATTCTTAAAAACAATGACATTTTGTTCTAGAGAAAATTAAGCAGCACTCCTTATTTCTTCTACAATCCTGTTTACCTTTTTCTTCTAGAATGCACTATACTGAAGTTTCAGGAATTACTGAAGTTGTGTCAGAATATTTCATAGCCTTGCAAGCATTTGTTCTGCCATGATCAGTTGCTGCTGCACCTGCAGGTCAAAGTGTAGGATACAATAAGCATTTGAGTCTCAACCTTCTGAGACTTAGCTATTCATTTTGGCTCTAGGACTGTTAACTTACTCTTGGTCTTACTGTTTTTAGTGCATTCCCTATTCTGTGTTGCTGAAGGACCTGGATATGAGGAATCTGAGGGAGCTGGAAGATCTCATTATTGAAGCGGTTTATACAGATATTATCCAAGGGAAGTTGGATCAGCGAAACCAGGTGTTAGAGGTGGATTTTTGTATTGGCAGAGACATTCAGAAGAAAGACATCAGTAACATTGTCAAAACACTCCAGGAATGGTGAGGCAGTCTCTCCACCCTCCTTGTTCCTTGTACATAGCTTGTCCTGTTTTTCCCCTAAGAGTTTCAGGTGCTGGCTCAATTTCACCATGTTCCATTAATCAGAAGTCTTGTGCTATAAGTAGGCACTAGGAGGAGGAGTCTTTTGGGCAAGTTTTCCAAGATCCCATCTGGGATTCAATTTGTATTATGTATCAAGCCAAACTGTACCACATTTTAAGCTTCTGCTCTCACTGTAGCTTTTACATGGCAGAACCCCAGTGAGGAGTCAAGGACTCTTTGCAGAAAGAGGTGCCAAACTGGACTCATGGTTCTGTGGTAGGAACTGCACCTTTGTGCTGCAACACTTTATAATGAAGACAGAAGTGTTACTTTTCAGCCTTTTTCACTGTGTTGAGAACTGTGTGGGCAAATTCCAGAGAATCACAGCTCTTTGGATGGGATATCTCTTCAAGTTTGGAGTTTCAGGTGGCTTTGTCTTCTCTTTGTTCCTGCAATTGCAGCCTGTCTGCAACCATAGTGGGACTGTGGTATTATCTCTTGTGCTTTTGCCAGGAAGCTGTTTCTCATATTTTTGTAAGATTCCCTTCCCACCTAAAGAAATTCCTCCACAAACTGTGGAGCCCATGGCAGGTCCTGAGTTGCCTGGGAGTTGCCTCCTAGTTGCTATGGTAATGAGTGCATGAAAGGTAATTAAACTGCTGGGCAAATGTACTGTCCTGTGGTGGGGGCAGGTTTTTTGGTTCTCTGCTCCAAGTCCCTCAGTCCCATCACGGTGGGAGGGCTCTGGCAGCTTCCAGGACCTTGCAGCATTGTTTGGAAGGTAACAGTGAAGCCACTGCCAATTCCCTTTTTGTCCTCTCCAGTTCTGAGTTCTGTGCTGAGTGCTCTTGTCATTTGAACACTTAACAGGAAGGAGGATTATCTCAATATTACTTTTATTCTGTAATTTTAAAAGTTTACATTTAAATACTATGTTGCATCCTGTTTAAGCTGTAATTCTGACTGAAAAGGCAGATGAAAGTGCATTGAACCCGCACTTATTCTTTGATGGTAAGAGTAACACAGACTCTCTAGAGAATACTGAGAAATGCATTGAGTACACAGCAAAGCTTTTTCTTGCCAGCTTTTTGCAACTCTAAGCAGGAAGTATAATTTTAATAATCTCTTAAACTTTTAGATGAGAGTGACTTTTCAGATTGCCTGATTGAGCTGCTCCAGAAAGAACTTGTAAACATTGTTTGACATCGTTTGTATCTTGCAGGTGTGATGGTTGTGAAGCAGTTCTTTTAGGAATTGAGCAGCAAGTACTTAGAGCCAACCAGTACAAAGAGAACCATCACCGAACTCAGCAGCAGGTAGAGATGGAGGTGGGTACAGAGTCATCTCAGGCCTCTATGATGTTGCATAAATGTTTGCTGAAGGAAATGATCTGGTAATGCCTGGTTGATGGTCATGGCTCTTAGAAGAAGGCTAGCAATCATGCAAATCAGGCGTGGGGTAGGAAGAAAATACATCTGCTTCTGAGTACTAGTAAGACCACAAACATCAAATTATCCCACTCTGACCAGATTGGAGCTCTTAAAATAAATTTAGGCTAGGTGACTGCACTAGTTGTGGTTTCCTGTATTGATTTGTTAGGAAAACTGTACTTTTACTACAGTTCTTCATTGCAGTTCTGTTCCTTTCATACAAGTCAGGCAGGAAGTCAAAAACACTTCTCTTTGTTAAACCTGGAAGTGTAGTTAACAAAAATCTGTGAGGTCTCAATGGCTTTTACAGAACGTGCCCGCGGCAGCTCCCCCGGGGCGGGCCGGCCCTGGCGCCCTCCCGCCGGCCCTGGCGCGCTCCCGCCGTTAGGTGGCAGCACGAGCCCGCGGTCCCGCCCGACCGTGCGCCCGAACCTCGGCTGCGGCCGCTGGGAAGGTGGGGATGGGCCTCCCGAGACGCTGCGTCGGGGGTTATCATCCCTGCCGGGTTTATGTGCATCTGCTTGGCGGCTTGATCGGCATCCATAGCACATTTGGTTTGCCAGATGCCTTTGGCTTGGAGTTGGCACACATGACCCCCAAACCTTGGGGTTTTTTTAACATTTGCTCAGTATATTTGTGGTGAGCCCTACAGAATTCCAGGGGACAGAGGAAGGTGCTTAGTGCTGTATCTCTCCTTTTCAGCCAGAGTAGCAGAAACATTACTGCTGCTTTCCACAAAACCAATTTCTGTTCCTGCTTCTTAGCAAATACCCGTGTCTCAGACAGCCAGCTAGCCCAAATGGTGTTTTTTCCTTTTGAGTTCTGTCCTGAGAGTAAATTTTTCTTTCACCGTCTCCTTTGCCCTTCCTGCTTCTGGCCAACAGAATGGTAGGGTGGCTCCCTTCTGCACCAAGGCAGTAGTAGGTCTCTCCAGCCAGACAGAAGGGTGGTACAATGTTGTACCATTGTCTCTTAGGCAAAAAAGTAACCCCTAGTTATTCCAGACTGGAAATACTATCATCTCTGTAAGTGAGGATGAAACATTACCTTTATTAAACTCAAATGCAGAGCGTGTTATTGCTGGGAGAGTCTCTTTTATAATCTCCACTGGTATACTCCAGGGGTTTTTCAGTATGTTTACAAACAGAGTGTCTGCTGCGAGGGGAGGAAGAAGCAGGTGCTGATTCACTGTCTCTTCTTGGCCAGGTCACAAACATAAAGAAAACATTAAAAGCTACAGCCTCGTCGTCGGCACAGGAGATGGAACAGCAGCTGGTAGAGCGAGAGTGCCCTCCACACACAGAACAAAGGCAGCCCACAAAGAAGATGTCCAAAGTCAAAGGGCTGGTTTCCAGCCGTCACTAGAACATACCATCTACATGTCATTCAGTTAGGAATGACAACAGGAGGAGCAAAAAGGGCCTGTGTCTCCTTTTTCAGTGGGTTCTGGGCCAGTCCCTTCCCGGCTGGCAAGTAAAAGCCCTGTTCGAATACAGCTCCCAGTTAGCAGCACCTGGCTAAGTTACACTGTGCAGCCCCTATGAGTTTTCAGGGTGTACCTGTTCTGGTCCTGTCAAGAGGGACTTTAAAGAAAGGGACTAACCAAAACGGACAGGAAAAACCAAAATATCTGTGGACCGTTTTGCTCCCTCCCAGCTAGTTTCATTGCTGCTTAACCTTGAGGAAGCTGCTGTACTAAATCAGATCATGGGAGAGCTTCTATAGCAAGCATCTGAATCCCAGGGTTGAAGTGTGGCTACCAAAGCCAGGCTGGGAGCGAGGAAGCCATCAACACAGATCTTTTCATTCCCAAAGGGATTGCAGGAAGGTTTCTAGGCCAGGAACTGCTTTACATGGAAGTCTTCAGCCTTTCCGCTACCCCTGTCTATTTTAAACTGGGGTGAAATTCACACTACCTCGCTCTGTGAAGATGAGTTCCAGTGCTGGGCTGTTTACTTAACTGTCTGTTTACTGCCCTTACTAAGCCCTTTAATCTCTCACAGATTTAAAGCACTGTTCTGCATCTCTGAGGCATCAGTACAATAAAGAGGAAGCAGGCTGCTCTTTCACACAGTCCTTGCAGGTGGTTAGGGGCATGCTAGAAACTGTTCCTCCTGAATGTGATGTGACCTCCCAGAGCTGCTTGTGAGTTGTTTCCCCCATTGATTACCTTCAAAGGGTAATGCATTCGCTTTTCCTTGGATGCTGGCGACAGTGGGAGAGGAGCCTGTTTGGCATCGAGGCAGGCTGGTGGCCCAGGACCCACTGGCAGGGGTCGCAGCAGCATCCCCTTGCTGAAGCAATGGACTTGACTAGTCTTTCTGAATTTTGAACACTTTCAGGTTGTATTTTCCTCCCCTTTTTTGTTTTTTGGGGTTTTTTTTTGTACATTGTTGTGATTCTAAAGCATTTCAGCCTTTGTTTTGTGGGTTTGTTTTTTTTTTTTATTTGTTACAAACTAACTGGGTGATTTGCACCTCGTTTGGCAAGATGTGGGGTTTTTTTTAAGGGGGAGGCATTGGAACAGCAATTCATAAAAAAGCACATTTTAGAAAAAAAATTAAAAAATCTGATTTAATGTCAGAGTCTGGAGTCTTGACTTTGAGGCTGTTTTAGCCTTGTTGTCCAATGGCACTTGTTCATTTGAGCATTTATTTGATTCTTGGTGTATGTTGACTGAAGGTCTGACTGATCTCCCTGATGCATCTGGGAGACAGGGAAGCCTTTTCACATTTTGTCAGTAGTTCATCTTTGTCCAGATTTGTGCAGAAGGATCAGTGCCAAAGCTGGTAGCTGAGCTCCATGTCCTGAGCCTAAACAGCTTTGATGCCTGGTTGTGGGAGGTTTGTAGTTGTGCTCTGTCTTAGGCCAGTTAGTTCCTTCCTTTGGGTCTAGCAGAGTGCTGCTTTGTTGTTTGGCCCCTGCATTTCACTTCTTTAAAGAAGCAGGCAGGGGAGCTGTTTAAGCAGAGGACTGTGACAATGCTCCAGTCCTGCAGCCAGCTGTCACCTGCACTTGCTCGTGCAACGCACGTGCCTTCTTCTTGTTGCTACCAGGACTCTTTGCCATCTGCATGTTTGCAGTCCTCAGTCACAGGACTTGCTCACTTGTGAAAGTAAATCCCTCCCCTTTTCTTCTCCTGCAGTGCAGGCACACCAGCTTTTAATCTGGAGAGGAAGACCTAAATACCCTCCCTCCAGCTTCCTCTGGGTCAAGTCCCAAAAACTTCTGGTTCTGGTCAGGCTTCTGATTCTTTACCAGCTCTCTCTCCCCCTAGTCAGACATGCAACACGGATGTTAAGTGGATAAGCCCAGAGCACGAAGCCTTCACCAGTAGCTCAAGGGAACTGTTTCCCAAGCAGTGGCAGTATTAGCTCCTGTTTCAGCTTCTCCCAGTGTTTAGCTGACAGCTTCTCAGGAGGTGCAGGGGGACCTTGTGTCTCCAAGTCTGTGTGATGGAGATGGACTGGGTCTGTTTCTGGCTTGCTGCATGGACAGCTGGAACATGCTGACCATCCAGTTCCTCACTGGATTTGACTAGTGAGGAGATCCTCTATGGTCCTCTTTCCTTTCTATTTTTAGTATCAGTCCTGCAAAGAGGCAGGAGGAATACAAATGCCTTTGGGAATCATTTTAGCTCCTCATCAAGCCACAGTCTACTGAGGAAGTAGATGTGAGTTTGGCACCCTTGATGTTTATTCCCTGCCAGTTACAGGAGTCACATTAGTTTGCTGACCCTTCTGTAGTGGTTGGAAGTTTATGAGTTTGTTCTTATATTTTTGCTATTCTCAAAGCCTGGCTGGGGGTGAGGATCTTATTTACGCTTTGGTACGCATTGCCTTTGATCAGCAAAGCAGCAAGGGAGGAAACAATACTTTGAATAAAGTGCTGTCCCATGTCTGATGGTGACAGAATGGAGAAGGGACTGAGATATTGGAGGGGATGGAGCTGTTTGCGTGTTTGGCTTTCCTGGTATGGCAGTGAAGGGCTTGGTGCCGCAAAAGGAGGGGGATGTCTGCAATGAGCCCAGTCTGAGATGAGTCATTAACAAATGACATGCACAGAGTACCTGGGGGAGGCAAACAGCTCTGCAGCAGCTGGTTAATGAATCTGGCTTGAAGGAAAGAGTTAGAAGCTATTCCAGGAATGAAGCAGAAGGCAGAGTTATTAACAGGCAAGGATGCAGGAGGTGCTGTGCTGTTTGAGAAGGACAACAGATAAAGACTGCATTGACTCCCTGTGACTACAGGAGGGGCAGCAACTCAGAGCAGAGATGTGTGAATTTGGGGCTGGGGGTCTGAATTGTGGGCAGTTTTGAGTGGGGAGTGCCAGGGAGCTGAACTGCTATGGGGATGAGAGGGAGGTGGAAGCAGATTTGATGCAAACTCCAATGGATTGCCTGTGCCTGCTGGAGGCAGCTAACACAGCTTGTCTGAGCACTGCTGGACACTGCTCCCTGGTGCAGGGTGAGCATCCTGCTCTGCTTTGGTTTATGGCAGCGATGGGATGCTCCAACTGCAGCTCTCTCCAAGATTGCAGCAGGACAGACTTTGAGCTATTGAACTTCTGTTTGCCTTTTCCACCCAGAGGGAGAGAAAGTGGATGGAACTGCCTTCCCTCTGCTCTTCAGGGCTTTATTGTCTAGCTTTGTGTTTTGCAGCTCCACTTGTACTAGTGCTTGTTTAATATGGAATTGAGCACTGATCTGGAAAATGGAAGAGAGGATCTCAGCTGATTGCAGTGCTGGTAGGCTGCCCTAGCCCTAAAGCTGTGCCTCATGCTAACAAATGTCCCTGGCATTCCTGCCATGACTTGGTTGATACCAACTAACATCAGGCAATTCTGGAATATGATGAAGCAGTGCTGGTGTCAGTCTTTTACAGAAAAAAAAAATTGTTTTGGATTGAAATTTCTTTTACTTCCCTCCTCACCTTCTTAGCTAAGTTGACTGGTAACTTACCCTTGTGTTGAGAACAGGAGGAAAAAATCAGTGATGCTGTCATAGCCTTATGTGTTCAGATTTGAGACCTGTCCTGTAATCAATCTTGTGGATCCCATGGGTGCTTGTGGAGCTGCACTCAGGCTTACAGATCTCTCTCTGTGGATCATGTGCAGGAGTAGGGCCTGCGGAGCTGCTCTCCAGAGTGAAGCTGGGGAAAGTGAAGCTTTTGTTCCTTTCAGAAGACAGTGGTGGAAAGAAATGGCCATTTTCCCACCAGCCCTGCAAAGTGAATTTTGCTGAACATCTTTCAGTTCCTGAAAGGATGGAAAAGGATACAGACCTCAGGGGGTGGTTTTGGTTTTAATGTTCTTATCCTATGAGGCCCACGTGTGTGAAGCAGACTTGGGCTTATTCTTTGCAGTGGATACAGAAGAATCAGTGCCCTTACCTTTGATAGCTGTATTAGAACATAACAAAACATGTGCGTAAACCAGACTTTTCCTAAACTTTCAGTTCTGTACAAGTTTATATGAGTTCAGCTAAGCTGGATACCACACAAAGCCCACCCCTGCACAGTAAAACAGTCCAAGCTTGTGCATTTGTGGGGCTGTTGATGCCAGGGTTTGTTACTTTTGTGTCTGAGCCTGTTGCAAACTACAGTGCAGATAAACAACCTTGCTCTTTATTATTTTAAATAATGGGGAAAAGGAGAAATCTAAGATCTTGCCCCACAAATACATAGACCCAGCTAGCCAGAACTCGGGCAGCTGGTCACAAAGTTTCCTGTTGTTTTTTTTCCACACCACTAAGTCCTCTGTAACACCTGACATAATGCAAGGGAACCAAAACCTGAGTCTGCATAGCGTATTTTTGTGTAATCAGAGCGAAAATAACCCAGGGGCATCAAGAATGGTAAAGTTTAGAGAGATTTCAGTTCCTACTTGTAACCTCAACCTTGTATTCTTAATATGGAATTTTAGCCTGAAAGTCTGATTGAATTTCTCAGCAGAGTTTTTAGAAATATGTCATTGTTTCACTCTGCTCCATGATGAAGGTCTGTGTCTCTCTGGGACTGTTTACATTTTCCTGATAGTTCCTCGAGTTTGGCCCTCTCACAGAGCTCCCAGAGGTAAGTGATTGTACTCTGTAAAGAGAATGTGTTTTTACCCCCCAGTCTGGGCTGACCCTGCCTCTCAGTGTCCCCATGGTGTCACTCCCCTCTCTGACTCATCAGCCAGGCAAAGGAATGGGCAGAGCAGCACTTTGCTCTTTGTCTTTGAATCCTCAGATATGGATGCTTCTTTGTACAGTGTGTACATCTCATGATGTGCCCCACTGCAAATTGCCTGAGTGTGGTAGCTGTGACCACACAGTTTTTCTTGTTGATGAGAAAAGATGTCCCTGCTCTAGTGAATGTGCATACATAGACACTGGAAATCCCAGGCAGTAATGGGATCCCATAAGGTGATTTAACAGCCTGAAATATGTATTTCCACACAGAGCACAAAAGTAGTCCTTGCTTGCTCTAGTTCTAGGAGAAGATGGGACACACTTCCACGTCTCCAGATCTCCAAAGAGCCTTTGGAATATCTGTATCATTAGGGTGTTTTTGAAATGCCCTGATCACATGTGATACCTCTGTGTTTCTGGAAGAGCTGAATGTGATAGGTAAGTGAAGCCTCACTCAATCAAGGGTCAGCCTCTTTGTGAGTATTTGGAGCTTGTCTGACCATAGGCTGTATTTTCATGGGTATGAGGTTTGGAAGTAGTGCTCTCTTGCCCTTCAGACTCTTCCCAGAGATGCTGTTTATCTCATCAGCCCTTGTGTTTCACTCAGTGTCTTGTGATTAGCACAGTCCTAAGGCTGCTCTGTGCTGATGCAGTAAGTAACGTCTCGATGTTTCATTGTCACCTTCGCAGCTGTTAGAGAGCACCAGTTCCTTCAGGATCACCTGCCAACTGTGATGCTGTACCTTTTCTGAGATGACACCTCTCCTTGCTGGCAGACAAGCCAGGTGGGTAGACATTGCTCCTCAGAGCTGTTCTGCATCTCAGGCGGTGAAGGCTGTAGCCTGGTTTAGTGTAAAGGAAATCAAGGACAAGGACAGTGTTGTAAATAAGGGGCAAAGCACAGAGCTGTGTCCTCTTCCAGCTCTGCTGCAGCTGCAGAGAGCAACCTTGGGCAGATCAGTTCCTCTGCAGCTGCATTTCCCAGGACAGCCTTGCTTCTGCTTGCTGACTGTGACAGGGGTTTGGTCTCCCGGCTGGGCAGAGGTTGGTTGCTGATGGAGTTGAAGAAGATACATGTGTGCAGTAGGGGAGAAATCTTAAACCTTTAAAGCTTTTTCAGAAGTAATCTTCCTTTTAAGTAGCATACCCTTCTTTTCTCTTGGTGCAGATAAGATGGTCCATTGTGGGAATATCAGGCTGGAGTATTATGGGTAATATAGCAGGTTAATTATGGAGGGGGCAGGAAAAATAGCCTGTGCAGTTTTCAACAATATCAAAGGGAGGATACCTAATGATTTTCCTATTAGCTCTTTTCCCAGCCTGCCAGAGCTGCTGCAGAAGTGTCATTTACAAAAGCAGTTTGCAACTCATTACCCTGGATTTTCACTATAGTTCTGCTCCAGAGAGTGTGGGCTTTTGCTGTGTGCCCCAACCTAATGAATTGCCTGATTCGGTTAGTGCTGCCATCCCTCCTGACAAGGTTAGTTGCTGACTGACAGGAAGGGGCACGAATTCAATTCCCTTCTTGTTTTCAACTCACGCTTGTATCAAGTGCAGGCTCCCTCTGGAAGTTGCCCGGTGATCCCTTCCCTTTGTTTTTCTGCATTCTGAGGGAAGCAGCCCATGCTTGGAGAAGTCCTGGAGCAAGTGGAAGGGCCATGTGTGCTGCTGCTCCTGGCAGTCCCTGCTCCATGCCTCAAGTCCCTTTCCAGATGGAAAATTCTTTTGCTCTCCTGCTCTGGGACTCTGGGCTTCTCTTTTTCTTCATTGCTTTGGGATTTGCTGTCACCTGAGCTGGGCTTTGTAACCCCTCAGCAATAAGTACCTGGGAAAAGTTGCATGAATGGTACCAGGGAAAAACATGCAATATAGGTTGGGGGAACAGAACTAATTTCCCACACATTAGAAGGCAACTGTGTCCCTGTTGTGAGAGCTCCAAGATCTGCTCCAGCCTTGTACTACAGCACTGGAGTAGGCTCTTTATCCTCTTTCACTAGAGAGCTGTGTGCTTTTTCGGGCTGGAGGCCTATAGTTCAATTCCTGCTAGGAATTGCTTCTGGAGAGGAGAAATCAAGGCTGTTCCTATGTTGTGTCACAAGTGTTCCCATTAGGAAGCTGAAGTAGCTACTGCTCATTCAGCTGGTGGTGCAGGAAACATGTAGGTCCCATGAGTGCTGGTTTGAGCTGAATATGGACAGGGGACCCTGGGACTCCTGGCCCTCTTACTTCCAGGTGTGTGTACACACCTCTGCTAAAGGCCATTGTCTGAGACTGTGGTTGAGATATCCAATACCACCTCCTGAGGCTGCACCTTGCATGCAGAATGACTGTTGTTCAGTTATGCTGTCTGGACTAGGATGTGGCAGGGAAGTTTTCCAGGGCTGCCCACAGATCTTTTCCTGAGATGTTGTGAGGATCTGACCTAGCTGGCCCACAGGGGAGGCACTGATGCAAGATGAATTTGTTTTTGCTGCACAAGATGCATCCTTGCCTCTTAATTAGATTCCTGTGGCCCCTCTTTCTTGCTGCCCTTGTTTTCTACTGAGCCCCTGTCAGGGAGACCCAGATGTGACCATTTCAGGGGATTGCTGTGCTCTAATGAGCCACTTCTGTTTCCCATTCTGACTTGTCCAGTGAACCAGGAAAGTGCTCATCAGTGCTCTGAGAACTGACCTCTGCTGGCAGTGTCACTCTGTGCCTGTCAGACCTACTGGTCTGTCTGTGCCACAGAGGGGCTGAGGTTGAGTAGATCTGAGATTTCCCAAGTGTTCTTTCACCCCCAAGTACTGCCTTCTCTCTTCACATCAGCCCACACCCCCACATGGGCACAATATTCCCGTCCTGTTGGTGGGAATCCACATCCTGAGGGACAGGGTGGCTTATCCTTGGCCAGACCAGAAGCAGCAAAGTGAGGAACCAAGCTGTTATCCTCTCCCTCTGCACCAGGAGCTCTAGATCTGATTGCTCTTCTTCTGACAAACTAATGTCTTTTTGCCATACAATTTTGTCCTTTTCCTTGGGTTTGCTCTTTCCCAGAAAGTCCAGTGGATGGAAGGGACCCGTCCTGTGAGCTGTGCTTTTTCTCTTGGACAATGTTGCTGAGGAGAAATGGGAATCCAGATTGTACATGACCCCAGGCTGTGATCTCTGATCTCACAACCTTATTTCAGGTTCTGCCTCACTCACTGCCACCACTCAGGTGGTCAGATTGTGTGGATTGAATTCCTGAGACTGAGTCCCTGCTGCTGTGTTGAGGACAACCCCTCTGTCACCAAGGAGGTGGTTTTATTTCAGCTCTGCCTTGCAGCAAAAAGCCAAAACTGAAAAGGGAGTTGATCCCAGCCTGTTACTCAGTCATGGTCACTACTCTGGCTTCATGCTCAAGGACCATGACCCTGAACGGGACCTGCAGCACCACCTTCTTACACCTCTCTTCAGACCTGGCTGTGCAAGGTCTGCACAGTAAGTGATTCCTTATTGTCCCTTAGGTTTGCTGGGTGACAGTGGAAAATCCCCTCTAATGGGCATCTCTTTAGGAGCCCCTCCTTCCCTCTAAAGATGTGTGGAACCAGTAGGGTGACCTTCACAGGTGTATTTGCCTTACAGAGCCCTGACAGTTCTCATTCCCTATGGGAGCTGCCACTTGCCCATCCTGCCTCCCTCCCTGTCAGGGTCTTGATTTTGTTCCCCATAGGCAACATCTTAGGTGGTCCATCAGCTGCTGCTCCCCGTCCAGCTGGACTCTGTGGGCACTGCGAGGTGGGTACCTGTCTCTGATGGAGCCCGTGCTCATGTGAGGTCAGAAACGTCCCCTGTGTGCTCCTAAGCTGATGATTGAGCTGTCGGGTGTCTGGATGAATCCTCTTGTTCTGTGCACCCGGTGTTCTGTCAGAGCTGGGGTGAGTCTGGCTGGAGGTTTCTATGGTTTCCTGGTGGTTGCTACTGAAAAAGATAGCTTTGCCTCTGGGTCTTGGTGACTTTCTTTTTGCCCTGTCCTAAGCACCAGATCCCAGCAGAACATTATGCTTGTTGTTTCCCAGCCCACTACAATGGCAAGGGTGTAATTTGTGACTCCTGTCATGGCTGGGCTGGGCACCTGCCACTCTTTTTTTTCTAAGGCCTCTTTGAAGAATGAGACCAAAGAGCCTTCAAGCAGGAGTTTGCGTGTTTACTGCACTCCCCGCCCACTCGCTTGCTGTTTCCTTTAGAGCTCCGAGTCATTTCAACGATTTATTTCATGCACTTTACATAGCAAGAAGCTGTAGCAACAGCTGTGTCCATGAATCCTTACCAGGCAGCTCTCGGTGTATTTTGGTCTGTCTACGTATTGTCCCTGGCTCAGTTAAATAAATCTCTGCTGGAGGAAGGGACTTTACAGCTTAGTGGCCAAGGGCTGGAGAATGGGAATATCAACAAGACACTAAGTGGGCTGCTGGATCCTGGAATATCAGTGCCTCTGGCACAAAGCTCTGCCCCCACCAGCAGCCAGGGGCCAGATCCAGCACAGGCTCTTTGTTGCTGTGAGTAGGGACAGCGTCTCCATCCAGCACCAGTGACAGAACTGTAGTTATGGGCTGAAACTTGCACTGGAAGTGGTTAAAGCCCATTTAGGTCAGGTGCTGCCCTTGTCACACTGCTGTCGATCCAGGGCTCGGCTGTTAACCATGGTGGGCTCATTTCCACGGGTGCCCTTCAGGATCTGGGCATGGATGTGCTGCCCGAGGCCGTGTGCTCTCCCAGGGAGCTCAGCTGGGGTCTGCAGAGCCTTGCAGCGCCGAGCAGGATTCGGTCCATCAGAGCATCACAGGATTGGGCACAAGTTTACTTTTGCATTTGGGATCAAAGCTTAAAATATCAGCTTGGCCTTTCTCTCACTGCTGACTTTTCTAAAACATCTGAACAACTTCTTTAACTCTGTTAAAATCAATCAATCTGACATTTAAATTGTATGTGAATTTGATAAATAAAGACAGGTTACAAAATGCCACATGGAATGATTTTTTTTTTTAAAGTTTTTCAGCTACTTAGGACAAAAAATGTTACAATGCTTGACTTTTCATTTAGTTACATAAATAATTTTTTTATAAATATCTCTTTATAAACAATATATAAATAGCTTTACAACATAAATACATTTATGCATGACATGAATTTACAAACAGCAACGTTATACAGCTGGCTTCATCAGTCTCTTGGAAAAGCACTGTCCCTTGTCTCAGTGAGTGTTTGTATATATAATATATATAAGATAGAGAGCACTTGTTAAAAAAATAACGAAACCAAAACAGCTGGTGCCATGACTCCTCGTACCAAAAAGAAAAACACAGCCACATCTTTTGTCCATTCCAAGGGGGTCTCTGCTCTTCTAGGTGTTGCCTGGGGGAGGAGGGCTGTGCCTGGCCGCACATGGTAGGATAAAGTGGACTACGGATTCAAAGCCCTGCGAGGAACAAGAACAAAGTGCCTGTTAGTACTTGCCATACAGCACCCCTTACCCATACCCAGCCAAAACCCGTGCCGAAGTAACCTGGGCCTGGGAGATGGCAGAAGCCATCTCTGAGCTTTTTTGCTTGTGCTGAAGCAAGGAAGAAGGGCACCCTTTGCTTTCTGGCTGGTGTTTAGGGGAGAGGCAGAGGGAAGCTGCTGCTCCTCCTGCCCCTGTGTCTATTGGTTTTTTTTCTTGTACTGATGAATTTAGTAAGAGGGAATGGCTGTAAGCTGCTTGCATGGGATGTGTGTTCTTGGAGCCCTGAGCTGGCAATACTTGGCAATATTGAGGAACGTCTACACCAGGGAGGAGAGAAAAAGCACCCATCCCTTCAGGAGAGGCTATAGACCAGCAATGGCCTCCTGTGGGCACCTTTGGGCTGTGCTATTGCCATTGCAGAGCAGCAAGATGCTGGATCTGGTCCCCTCTGTGCCCAATTATGTTACTGCAGGGCCAGGCACGTCCCTGTGAGGGGGGCAGTGCTGTGCCACGGGAAGAAGAGTGAGTGGCCTGGGTTGCAGTGTGAGTTCATCTATGTGTGTCCTGCTGGCAGGGCCAGGCCCCAATGGTTCTTCGCTGCCCCCACCACCCTCAGGGAGACCTGGCAGGGGAGGCACTGCCATGTTTTTCCCAAACCCATCACTTTGGGCAACTGATACTCCTTCACCCATTGGTTGCTAAGCAGTGACTGTGAAACACCGTGGGAAGAACTTCTCCCAGCTTCCCATAACTTGCTCAGGTGCAAGGCTGCAGTTAGGAAAGTGCTACTCTTGGCTGTCACCACACCTAGAAGGCACCTGGGGAACTTGTGTATTGTTTTCCTTAAATTAAAAGCACTGGAGCATGGCTGACAGGAGCTTCACTAACCCTCCCTCTGCAGGCACACTGGGGGTACCCTGCCCTCCTAACACCTATCCACAGTTACCTATGTGTGTCAAGCACAGGGGGCAACTGGGAACATGTGGCTGCACAGGAGCTCCTCCTGCATCCTCCCTGGAGCCTACGGGTCTAGCTCAAATTAGGGGGAATCCAGTTTGAGTTGCTGCGGGAGCAGCTGGGGTCTCTGATCGTTCTGCAGGGCAAGAGGAGGGCCAGTGGACTCCGGATGGGAATGCAATTCAGGCCAACTTTGGGGTCCTCCTCTTTGCCTTCCTGCAACGCCGGGAGTTGTGAGGATCAGTGGGATGAACACCTGCAGTCTCGCCCGCTGGCATCTCTCGTTCACAGGGCAGCGCATCCTCTGCATCCCCTGCAGTACCAGAGCGCAGCCGCCCAGCCCCATCTCGGTCCCATCCCGGCCCCATCCCGGCCCCATCCCGGCCCCATCCCGGCCCCATCCCGGCCCGGCTGCGCACTCACCGCCAGGGGTCCCTCAGCATCCGAGGCCGCTCATGGTGCCGATGCGATCCAGCTTGAGCCCGAAGCAGCCCTTGCCCAGGCCCTTCTTGTGGAGGCCCTTGTGGCGGCGGCCCGGCGGGTCCTGCAGCAGGCGCGCCCAGCCCGCCCGCGACCGCGCCTCGGCCCGCGCTTCCCGTGCCTCCCGCGGGCCCGAGCCGCCGCCGCCGCCGCCGCTCCGCTCCTTCTCCCGCTCCTTCTCCCGCTCCTTTTCCCGCTCCGCCGCCTCGGGCGGACCCGCTGCCGCTGCCGCTGCCGCCGCCGCCGCTGCCGACCCGCGGGAGGCCTGTGGGGAGGAGAGGGTCAGAGCGCCGCCGTCCCCAGCGATCCCCATCAGTGTTGGAGACCCCCGCAAGGGACGCGCAGGGGGGTCGGTGTATCCCCTCTGCAACGCAAACTCGCGATTGGGTCTGTGCCTGGCAGTGCAGTCCATCACCCCGCGGCTGTGCCCAGGGCATCTTCTCCCCTCCCTAAATCTGTGCTCCCTTCCCTGGAGTCAGAGCATCCCCCTGACCCACACCATAGCGGTGTCTTCCTGCCCCGGTCACTGCATATCCCACACCGCCTCTCCATCCTACAGCTGCACCCCACAGTTGTGCTGCTGTCACCATCCCGTCTCTCATCTCGTCCCGTCCTCGCTCCCACCCATAATCTGAAGGAGCCTGAAAGCTGGGAGGTCCTTTCCTTTCAGACCCCTTCGGTCACTGCATCCCTCACCAGTTTACAAACCTCCTCAGATTATGGGCAGGGGTCCTGCCCCACAGCTCCCCCTGCACCCCTGCCTTGTAGACTGTCCACAGCAGTGGTGGAGAGATCAGGGTTCCCCCTCCCTGCTGCTCCCTCCCTTAGTTAATGCTCTCTGTGTCCGCCCAGTCCTCCAATTCTGACCCACAATTAGGGGGACACACCTCCTTCTTTACTGTCCCCCCCCTCTCCCAGGCCTCCCATCTCTCTCCCTGCTCAGAGCTGCTGCCCACCAAGCCCTGGAAATGTTCATCCTCATTCATCTTCCCAACACCCCCCTGTATCAACTCTTTTTCTGCAGCCTGCACCCCAGTTCCATATAGGAACAACATCACTCCTATCCCTCTGCTGGCCTGGGGTACTCGTCAGACCGTGTCCCCATCTCTGTGCCCGGACCTTGGGGCAGTGCCACCCAGTGTCGGTGGCCTCGGGCACATCCCTCCTCCTCAGCATCTCGGGACAGCCAGGTCCCTGGGACACTCTCATTTGGAGCGCCCCTTCGCCGCGGGACACCCGGAGAAGGGGCACACACCTCTGTGCCCCTGCCTGGCCTGTTTGGTCAGGACTGCCCGGAGGGCTCTGGTCTCGCACCCTGTCCCACCGTGCACCTGCTGCCCGCGCCGCTCCGGCTCTGCTTCCCTTTGCTCCCCGTTGCTCCTCCTTGCTCCCCCTTGCTCCCCCTTCCCCGTGCCGGGCACAGAGGAGTCCCCAGGGGGACTCTGGGGGGCAGACTGCCACCCTCCCCGGCCCCGATCCCGCGGGGTACGGGGCACACCGTGTCCCACTCCAGCCTCTGGTTTGGGGCTGATGTCCCCGGACGTTCGGGACAGCCTGGAAAAGCAAGGAGTCCCTCTTGCAGGCAAACAGCCCATGAGGAGAGATGAACCCCTCTTTGCACTGAATCTGGCACCCCACAGTCACCCCACGTCTCCCCCTGTGCCGTTAGAACTCTGAGTGGGACCGGGAGAGGAGGAAGAGCCGAAGAAAGCTCCAGCCGTACCTTCTGTGGGAGCTGAGACGCCGGCTTCGCCTCCAGCCTGACGGAGAGCAGCGCGAGTAAAAGTCCACCAGCCAGCAAGGGTGAGATCTGCATCCTGCGGGGCCGAGCGGGAGGGGGCCGGGGGGGCAGCGGGGAGCCGAGGGCAGCCCCGAGGAGAGGACAGGTCGGACGGGAGTCAAAGTTCAGAGCGGAGCCCCAAGGTCCCTCCTGCCGCCTGCGAAGTGCGGAGCTAGTGAACTTGGGCTGCTTTCTGCTTCATTCATTTTATAACCCAACCTGCTCGGTGATGTCATCTAAACACCCAGGTCCAACCCGGTCTGCACTCCACAATAGCAGGAATTTAAAGGGGGGGGTGGTGGTGTCCCATCTACCCTGGCAGTAACAAATGACACAAGACAACCGGCTCCGGGAACTGGAGAGCCGAAAGGAAAAGCGGGGGGCATTTGGCTGGATGCCCCCGCCCTCTCCCAAACACCCCCGGACCCCCTGCAAGCTGCTTGCCCTCCCCTTGCTGGCTGCCCCACGGCCCCTCCGCTCCCCGCACTGTCCTGCTGACCTCCCGCGGAGAACACGGGCCAGGCAGGGGGGGTGGTCCCGGCGCGGGACTGATCCCAAAAGACAGGAATGAGGGCAAAAAGCACCTTTCTCCCCCCTCCCCCCCCCCCCCCATCCAAGATTAAATCAGAAACTGTGCCTCCCGGGTCCCTGCTTGGCAGGAGCAGGGCCACTGCTCTCCGTGAGAGGGGTGCTGGGGACACAAAGGGATGGAGGCAGCAGCGGTGCTTCTTGAGGGCACCTAAGTGGGTCTCTCGGCTCGGGGGGGTGACCTGCTCTCTCTGCTTTTGGGAGGATCTGAATGGTGTCCCTGGCCCTGGAGATGGGGCTTTATGATCACCCTGGGGATGTCCTCTTCAGGGCACAGTCCGTGTCTCAGGGTCCCTTCTGGGGACAGAACTTCACTGGCTGACCCACCACAGGGCTGTGCAGCCTGACCTCCTCTGACCTGCTCCTGGAGCTAGAGAGTACAGGAGAAAGATGTGATCCCGGGATTAACCCCAGTGGATCGCAGGGCCTCTGAGGACACCCCTTGCCCTCAGCCTTCCCCTTCAGTGGCTGGCAGGGCAGGATTTGTGCCTCTGCCGCTGCCGGGGCTAGCACTGGGCAGCTCTGCAGCTCTGATGGTCTTTTGCTGATGGGCTGAGAACTGTCCCTGGTCCCCTGTCCAGGGGGAATTCTCTTACTGGCATGAGGCCAGAGGAAAGACACCCCTCTCTTTGTGGAAGCATGCAGGGCTGGATAGCATTAAGTCAGATTTGCACCCCAAATCCCTTCCCTGAGACCAGGGAAACATTCTCCACTCTTCCTCCTGTCCCTGGAGTCCGTTCTAGTCTGGTCCTTTTCTCCTGCTCTGTGTCCAGGTCTTTCTAGGCTCTGCTGCTCCACGAATCTCTGGGGAGCTGCCCCTGCTGGGGGACCATGGCTCTTTGGGGGTCTGTAGTATCCCCGCTCAGGAGCAGGGAGATGTTTCCTCCTCCACAGCCCAAGCTACTGGGCACGGGACACTTCAAAAGAGATTGGCTTTTCAGCTCCATGTGAACGGGAGCTGGAAGGAGAAGGTCTCGGTGTTTTTTCCATTATGCCTGCCAGGTGGAGACAACTTGGACTTTTTTGAGTGTGAAGCTGTGCTTGGGCATTTGTCTGCGTGCAGGCAGAGTGAAGTGATGGAGCCGGGATTAGAGCCGACCCCGGGTGCCAGAGAGCCGTGGGTGCAGGCAAGGAGCACAGAGAGGCCCCTTCTCTTGGGGTTCAGTCCTTGTCCCACATGATGTGCAGCCGGAATCTGACTTCCAGCCTCTCTAGGATGCAAGGAATGGGGGGCTCTGCATCCATCAGCAAGGCTTCTGCAGGGGAAAGGGGAGCAGCAGGCAGTTGAGCCCTGGGTCTCCACAGCCTGGGGATGTCGAGGTTCCCGAGGCCACCAGCAGTTCAGCAGCCCCAACAGAATCCTGCCATCACCGTCCTGGTTGTGCTGGCTCCTACCCTGATGCTGTGGGCAGCCTGCCCCGTGGCTTCTCCCGGGGGACCCGGGATGGGGAAGGAGACAGACGGCTGCAGAGAAATGTCACAGTGTGGGCAGGAAGGGCCGCCTCGCTTGCCACTAGCCCTCCTCGCACGCTGCAGTCGGTGGGGTCGGTACCGGAGCTGCTCCAGCAGCCCCTGGCCCCGGTGGATTAGAGCATCGCCACAAATGCCACAATGCGGTCAGGTCTCAGCCAGTGCCTGCCCGCAGGAGGCTCGTCCCTGCCCTCGGCTCTCACTAGCGTGGTTTTCATTAGTGTGTTTTCTTTGTCACACTGTGCAGAGCCTCGGGTTTGAGGGGGGAAAGGGGGGGCTGTGCTTTATAAATCCAATTAGCCTTGTTATTCAAATTACTCTGCCGAAGTCAGAGCCGGGCGCACACAAAGCCTTAACTCAAACCAGATCGGATCCTTTGGCGTGGCAAAAGCTATGAGCGGGGAGCAGAGGTGTGCAGGAAGGGGTTAAGAGTGTGAAACTCTTTTGCTTGGTAGGGTGGGGGCCTGAAAGCTTTTAACCCTTAAAGGGATGTGCCTTCATTAGTCCACAGCCCTGTGAGACGATCAGCCAGGATGAGAACTGGCAGACTCGGGGCATGTGTGGAAAATGAGAAGTGGAGAGAGAGGGCTGGGCTCACAGGGGTCTTCCCCAGGCGCTGGAGAGCAAAGAGGATCCTGCACAGCTGCACAAGGAGGGATGGAGACCTGTGGGGTGTTCTGGAGGGGCTGATGCCCCTCCCCATAGTGCCCAGGGGCCCAAAGAGAGCCAGGAGGAGAGAGGGACTCCAGGGATGGCCTGCTTCTGAGGAATACCAGTGCCGAACCTGGATTATGGGGAATGGGCTGCTGTGGGGATAAAAAAGGGGAGAAGCTACTGAATATCAGTGAAGTGGGGTGAGCCCACTTTGGGAACTTTTGGTGCGTAGGGAGCAGGGAAGGGAGCAGAGACTGTGTGTGAGAAGCACACATGTCCTCTGCCTGAGGATGGAGAGGGTTTCATCAAAGTGTGACCAGTGCCAGCATGATTTGGAGAGTGGGAGGAGATGGGTCATGGGGATATGTGTGACAGCAGCAAGGGGTGTTCTGGCCCCATCACAAGGAATGGGTGAGCGATGCCTGCGGGTGAGGCTGCATCTGCCAGGCAGCACTGGAGCCCTGGCTCTCCTGGATGAAATTAGGAGCCAGGTTCCAGGCACCTTGCAGAAGATGATGTCAAGAAGGTTCACAGGATAGAAATGTGGACTCGAGTCTGAAGTAAGCTGCTACTGTAGCAGTGAACAGCCAGTGATCCATCCCCTTTTTCTTCAACTCATTTATCCTCAGGGAGCATGTTTCTTATTGATCTGGGAAATCACTGGCCAGATTGATGTCTCTTCTGCTGCCTTGGGCCAGGAGAGCATTTCCTGACCAAGAGACGAATAACTCTAGGATGAGGATTTTCAGCTGATGCCATGTGAAAGTCAATCATCCCCTTGCAAAAAGAGACATCAGAAGGCTGAGAGCATGTGATGGTGATGCCAGAGTGGCTGGTGTTTTCCCATAACCAACGGCCAACCCAAGGAGCTGTTGGTTAAGAACCATCCCAGGTGGTGGGATGGAGGAGGTAGAAGGATGGAGCAGCTACAAGGATAAGGGAGCTACTTGCCCTCCAGCGCAGTCACCAACTACCTGTCCTCAGGAACATGATGCACACATCGGCTGTGTTCACCATGAGAATGTCACCAAGGGTTTGATTCCACAACAGGAATTTTTTACAGTTGGTTTTTTTTTTTTTTTTACAGGTTTTAGAATACCTCTCTAGGGGTCTGATGATAGCCAGCTCAGTGAGAAGCAATTTGGAGAAAGATTTCAATTTTGTTTATTGGGATGGATGAGCAACCTCTGGTACATGCAGTAGCAGGAGACCATCTGGTCCCACCTCTGTGGCAGGATGCAGCAGGTGATGTGCCTCCTGAGGATGCTTTGAAGAAAGCTTTTCTGGGGAACAATTCTGTAGCCCCTGAGGCAGGAGCACTGTCTGGCAGCTCAGACTGGCTGCTACTAGCCCCTGGCCCCAGCAGCCACCAGGTTGTCGTGGGGATGGGGTGGCTCCACACACTGGGGTGTGATTCTCCTGCGGTGCTGTCTGAAATACTGATGGAGATTTTGGCCTGTTTGAACATCCCTGGTGTTTGTTTTGGATGCTGCTGCTGAATGAGGCATTACAGGAAACACTATGTGATTTTGCACTTTCCCCCATCTCCTTTGGGTCTGGAAGAGGGCTCTGGCTCAGGATACAGGCATGGCCAATATCCCCTCTTCCCAAACTGGAATTGTGGTGGGGAGACACCCCACAGAGCTGCCCTAATGGGGCAGGCAAGGGCGGGGCTCCATGTGCTGCAAGGGCACAGAGACCAAGAGAGCCTCTGTCCCCTCCCAAAACGCTTCAGAGTGGCAAAGCTGAGGAGAAGAGGAAAAGCCCTGGGCAGAGACTCACAGGTCTTTGCTAGTGAAGTGATGATATCCGGACAGGCACAGTGTGTTTTTCCCCCAGGGCTTTGCCTTTTGGGATTTGCCATTTCCCCTGGGCTTCCTAGGATGCTCCAGCCTCCTCCTGACATTCAGGGTGTTTTTCCTAGGGCTACAATGGGATATCTGTGCTCCAGAGCTGGGATGCCTCACTGCTCTGGTGGGAGCAGGAACACAATGTCTCAGGGTTTTGTTGAATGTCAATAAAATGAAGCAATTCTAAGGCACGGGTGAGTCCACACCATGAGCCTCCCTCTGCATCAGTCCTTGGAGGATATGAATTGCATTGCCTCCAGCTCCCAGCAGCCTCAGCTCTGCAGCTGATGTAGGGGCAGCTTGTTGGGATTTTCCAAGCTAAATGCCACAGCCGTCTTTGTGCTCCTTTTTTCAGATACCTTCCCCCCAGAAACAGGGGCTTGGCAGTGTTTCCCCCACAGCTTGGGGGTCCTCACATCATCCCAGGCTTGTTAGTTTTGGCACTGAGTATCCCTTTGGGAACAGGAACTACCCAAAGGGGTAATGGCCCCAGAAAGGGCAAAGGATGAGTTATTGACATCACATTTATCCCTGCAGGGAGCCGTGCCTTGTGCAGATCCTGAGAAAGGATCCAACAGGCCCGTGGGGATGGACCCCCAGCCTGTACTCAGGGGATCTCCATCACAGTGGTGGAGCCGGATGGCACCACTGCCTCTGGGGGATGGCTGGCTGTGCCCTCCTGTGCTACGTGCACACCCAGGCCTGGCGAGCAGGTCCTCACTAGCCCACGGCTCTGGCAGCAGCACATGTCCCAGCTTGGCAGAGCCTCCTCCACCTGGTTTGGCTGTGCAAACCCCTGTCATCCTCAAAAAAGCTGTCAGCAGCAGCTCCCTTGCAGCCCCTCTGCCAGACACAAACACCCCCCAGCTCCTCTGAACTGGCTTCCTGGGAACCCACTCCAGGTGGTAGGAAGTCCCTTTTGGCATTGGTCCTTCAGGACAAAACTTTTGGGCTTTCAGAGTGTCTCCCTGGAGCATCCTGGATGTGGGAAACCCCAGGGGAGTGCTGGGATGCAGAGCCAAATATGTGCTGGTCTTGGCAACGCTGGCAGTCAAGCCTTTGACTTCTTAACAGGAAGTGATCCCACTGTGATCCCACTGAAGCCAAATTTAGGCATTTTGTCCCTTTTTTTTCTTTTTGGGAGGGAGTCTGGCTATCTCCCACAGGAGACTTTGTGCAGGTGCCAGGCTGAGGAGCCCTGAATGACCCTGGCTAGACCAAGGGAGCTGGCATGGGAAGAGGAAGATTTCAGCACCACGAATGGTGGGGCAGCCTTGTGGAGCAGATAAGGCTGGGGTTGGCCATGCCTGGGAACAGCTGGGGTGGCTGTTCCTGTGGCCTGGGAGCGCTGCCGGCTGCAGGGGGTCACGGTGGCCCCGCTGCCACCCCACGGCAGCCGCTGTGGACGTGCAGGGCTCCACAGCCCTAACCTTTAGCAACCAGACAGAATAACAATGCCGGCCTGCTGGGGCATAATGGCCGGTGTTTGCTTGAGATACAAAGGCACCGAGCTTTCACATGAGGTAATACTGATAAGTTACGCTCTCATTCAGTGCCCCGCCTGCCAGACGCAGCGGGGCCGGCAGCAGCCCCTGCCTGCCCTCCCTGAGCTGCCGGGACGTGCCCACCGACCCCTCGGCCCATGGTCCCCACTGCAGCACCGCCCTCCCTCGGCCTTGGCGTGCTGTCCTCACTCGTCACCCATCTCTGAAGTGGCCCCTCTGGGAGCTGTTTCAATCTCATCCTGGTATGTGGAGTGGGAGATGCAGGGGTGGCAATGAGGGCTTGTGGGTGAGTCCCTACCCCTGGGACTGCAGAGCAATGTGGTTCTGTAGTTCCTGCCTTTCTGGAAAGTACCTTTTTCACCTCCCTGGGATCACCAGAAGAGGTTTGAACTCACTGCACATCTCTTGCCCCATATGCCCTGACCTCTTCTGTCCCTCAGCTCTGCTGCCCACAAGCTCCGTGAGTGCAAGGCAGCTCCTTTCCCAAGTTTCCTGATGTGACCTGTGGAGCTTTGGTGTCATCCACAGGCAGTCTTTGAGCACCTTTGGGAGGCTCAGTCCTGCCACTGGCAGGGCCAGAGGGTGCACGAAAACTGAGGGATGTGTTGTAATGGAGATTTGGCCATTACAACATGCAGAACTATTGAGGAAGAGACTTAAAGGTATCCAAAAGACAAATCCAGGTGACCTCAATTAAATCAGTTGCAATGCACTAACCGTGCTCCTACCCTGGCACCCCACCTCCTTCCTCCACTGCCTCCTTCACCTGCCTCTTGTCTGCCTGTCCCTCTTTGCTGGGGTCTAGTTCTCTCTTCCTTTCCTGGACAAACAAAACCAAGCCAGACCTTGCCTCCTGCCTGGGGTGAGTTGCAGATGTTCCTCCAGGCGATGAAGGAGATGGGAACCCATCAGTCCTGATCTTGGGTGGCACGTTTCCCAACCAGAGGTATGGAAGGCGCAGGAGAAGACTGGAGAAGCTGAAGGATGTGTGGGGAAAGACCACATGTGTTGTGACACAGCAGATGGTATCTGCTGTGGAGAGAGATGGTTTTAACTCATTTAAGGTAGTAAGTCTGTTGCACTCCCCTTTATCACCCCTGAAGGTGGCTTGTGTCCTCTGGTCAAGTGCCCAGATGACTTCCAGTATCTGAGAGATGTCAAAAGGAGACAGACTCTGTCTCAATGTTGAGTGCTGCTGCTGCAATCAAGATATTTCCTAAGGTGCTCAGAGGCTCCAGAACAAACTCACAGACCCGCTTTGCCTTTGAGCACATCCTTGTGCCATGTGGGTCTCTCCTGCAGACAGCAGCAGGGAGGCAGAAGCAGAGCACCCCGCTGCCCTCCATCCCCCTACTACGGCCTGCAACCTGGAATATTGTGAGAGGTGACATTTGGCTTTGCAGGGGTGGCATTTCCACGTGCAGCGTCAGTTCACTCCGGGCGGGCTGCAGGAAGCGGATGGTGGAGGTGTCAGAGGAACTGTTCTGCTCCCATCCAGGGTTCCCCTTGTTGAGTCATCTCGGGGTGGCTCCAGCCCCTTGGCCAGTCACTCCTGATTAACACTGATGTAAACGAGCGCCGGGCGGGCCCTCAGTGCTCACTGAAACCACAGGCAGAGGAGCCAAAGCCTTCGTAAGCAGGGAGCTCCCGGCCAAGGAGCCATGTGGTGCTCTCACCTCGGCCGAGGTGCTGCAACACGTTCCAGCCTCCAAGTTGGGAAGCAGCTACCAGTTACTGCCTGGGGGAAGATGGTGAGATAATCATGTGCTGTGGGAAAGCAAGCCGGGGCACTGGGCTGGGCTTGCTGCTACAGGACCCCAGGAAATGAGAGTGCAGGGGAAAAATCTGCTCAGGGACCTTTCCCTTTTAGAAAGACCATGAGTTGCCATGGAGGGTCATGGAAGCAGCAGTGAGGCAATGGCTTCCTTCTGTTCATCAGCCACAAGGATGGTGTGGATGGAAGATGGAGCCAAAGGTGAGACTGAAGCAGTCCAGCCCTTCCCTGGGAGGGATTGTGTTTGAGATCCTGCATGAGGTACCAGCTTGCTGTGATGTTTGCATGTGACCTCTTCCAAAGGGTGTGAAGGATGGGCAAGCAGCTGGTCCCAGCCACTCAGGATCTGCTGTGTGCCCACACAGCACTGTGAGGGAGACACAGATTTGCTGTAACTCTCATTTATCTGGGCCAGTGATGGAGTAGAGCAAAAGAGGGCACAAACATAGGCCCTGTCCCACAGAGCAGCCCAGATTCCCAAATCCCTGGCTGCTACCAGGAGAGCAGGGATGAGAAATGCTCTGCTGATCTGCTGGAGATCATGGCCCCTTGTGCAGCAGGGCCCCGGCTGGAGGGAGGAGGTGAGGGTGACAGAGGCATCCAGTCGTGGAGCTGTATCCTTCTTGCCATGCCTGATATCACTGCAAACCACAGGCCCCAGTGCCAGCAGCAACACTAACAAACACCAAGTCCCCCCCATTTGCTCCCCCGTCTGTGGAAGGACAGGGCACACTGAAGCCACTGCAGCTAGTGGCACCACCTGGTGCAGGGGGCAGCCTGGCCAAGCTCCTGGCTCAGCTTCATTCCCACTGGAGTGAAGAAGAGCAGAGACACAGCGTGACTCAGCAACATGGAGAGGAGCTGCTGCTCCCACCTGGCTGGCACAGGCAGGGGGACAGTGGGGCTGGAGGCCTCCAGGTCCCCCCGCCTCACCCCTGCTTTCCTCCATGGAGAAGGGGCAGCCTGAATGGATGGCACAGGGCAGCCCTGAACATCTGGGGATGTGGCACCATCCTGCCTTCACAGAGGAGGTGCCAACCACTTTGCTTTATCAGCAGCTGGGAGAGCAGGAGGAAGCAGGGGAGCACACATCTTCCCTCTGACAGGGTGATCCCATGCAGCCACGCTACCCCCGGGGCCAGCTCCAGCAGAAACGGTGTCCCCTCTCTTTCTTTGGGTCCCAGGGGAGCAGCTGCTGTTTGACTGGTGGCCCTGCTCACACAGAGGATGGCTGCTTGCTTACTCTTGGCCAGTGTGGGGCAACTCACTGCCTCTCAGCCATGCCAGGGTAGAGCCAAGTCGTCGCTCTCCTCTTTGAGGTGGCCAGAGGGTGGGGCAGCTGATGAGCTGGCATCAGTGCCAGCAGATCGTGGGCAGAGGCTGCTGGCTCTGCATGGTTCATGCAAACCAGACACTGCCTTTGCTGGTGGCATCCTGGCACTGGGGCAGATGTGACTGTCCTTGTGCAGGCAGGTCTGTGCTTGCTGCCCTTGGTCCACAGCAAAAGCCCGGTACTTTCTCAGGGCAGCTCCCTCGACCCACCCAGGGGCTGGAGCTTGAGTGGTCTGGGCTTGCCACGGCTTCCTGGAAGCTCAGCAGCAGTGGCTGCGAGAATGGCTGAGGGGCCAGGTTGTGTTTAGGAGCCACAGGTGATGCTACACCCTGAGCAGATGTGGCCTCATGGCATTTAGAGATCACTGACACCAGGCAATGTGGACACTGATCTGCAGGATGCAGGATGAAGAAGGACCATGGGGCCGGTATCTTCCCCATCCTAAGTGAAGGGGCAGCATGGATGGCCTGCCCAGATGTTCCTGCCAAAATGAAGACTGAACAGAGCCTTTCCCCATCAGAGCCCTGCCTGGAGACACCAGCTCAGGTCCCTTTGGACCCTTCCTCCACCTGCCGAGGGGATGTTCCAGGCAGACAGTTCAAATGGGGGTGACATGAGGCCAGTTTATTGCTTTACAGATTTTCTTCTGGTTGAAATTCTTTGGCAAATCCAGCCTGAGCTTGCAGGTAACATCAGGGTGACCAAACCACATATTCCCAGTCATCCAGAGCCTGGGTCTGACTCTGCTATAAAGCCTTGTAAGAGGTCTGTGGTCACAGAAAGAGGAGTGAATAAAAGTGCCAGCTCTTGACTCTGGTGTCATACTTTAATGTCACCTTCTGATCCACATGGTCTGACTTACCCTGGAGGAGGTCAGACCACCACTGCTATGCAGTTGGTCACTCCTTGGGTGCTGTCGCATGGGTGGGCAGGGGATCAGCAGGTTTGCCTGCTGCCCAATTCCAGCACCGGGGCAACAGGCAGGGCTCAGGGAGCAGGACCCCAAAGAGCTGAGGGAGCAGGACCCCAAAGAGCTCAGGGAACAGGCTCCTGGAGCCTGCTCTTCTCTGCAGTGCCGGTGAGGCCATGTGGGTGTTGAAGGAGGTTTCCCCATGGGGCTTTTGGAGGTACAGGTGCCTGCAAAGCTGAGTTTCCTCGGACACAACACTGGTCTCTGATCTTTACAGTATTAGATTAGCTAATCTGTGCTTTTTTTACCTGATCTGGCTACAAACTTCGGCTGAAGCTGGAACGCTGGCCTTGAGCTGGAGCTATCCATCCCAGGAGGCCCCGCTGGCCCTGGCTGGAAGCGGGTGGCTGCCAGCAAACCCCAAGGATCACGGTGGCTGCAAACCTGGCAGGCTGAGGGCAGTCCGGCTTGGGTGGCAGCACCTCCTGCCTCCCACGTCCCCGCGATGCCCCAGCTCAGCCCGCCGTGAACTCCCACCCTCACACGCTGTGCCTGGCCGAGGGGAGCCCAAGGCTGCCTGGAGGGTCCCCTTTCCCGGGAGACCCGGGGGACCTCCCTCCAGTGCAGGGAGCGGCGCTGGGACACCCGAGTCCCCTCCCGGGATCCCTCCGCCCGCCCTACCGGGCGGGCACGGAGCGAGCGCTTCGCGCTTCGCCCTTCTGGGCCCCGCCGCGGCCCGTAGGCTCCGCTGCCCCGGAAGCGGACGGGGCGCTGGGACATTCAAACGGAGCGGAGCGGCCGCGGCGCCGGTGAGCGGGGCGGGGGTCGGGAGCGGGACAGGGACCAGGCAGGGGAGGAGGGACAGCGGAGCCCGGTCGAACGGCGCTCAGCCCCGGCCAGCCCGGTGGCAGCGCCGCCGCGACCGGGCCCCGCAGTTCTCTGTCCCGTCCGGCCGCTCCGGGCCCGGCAGGAGCGCGCTGGCGGCCCGGGCCGCGCTCCCGAGGGGTCGGGGGCGCCTGGCAGGAGAGGCGGCGGGCGGGGGGCTGCTCCTGGTGTGAGGGTGCGGGGATTCTGTGCTGCTGGAGGCTTGGCTGGGGAATTGGACACCCCGGGGGGCGTGTGATGAAGGGCAGTGGTGATCCTCAGAACCAGCCGGGGGACAATAACAGGGGTGGTGTTCATCCTGGGCCCAGCTCAGCGAGTGTCCTCCCTCTGCGCCTCCATCCTGGCATTTCACTCGTCTTCATAACCGTGCCCAGGCAGGGTGGATATACTTGTACCCACCTCTGCCTTCCCTCTGCTCTGTTGGGAATATTTCAATTCCTAGGTGTCCGCGGAAGACTAATGAAGAAACTAATGCGTGGGGGATTGTAAGCCCTTGTCTTTTTCAGTGCTGTGGTTGCTGACTGCTAACGTGATTAAAGTTGTAGAAATTATAGTGAAGGCAAGCTGTGAATGTTTGTTCTTTACTGGTAAATAAAGATGGCAAATTCCTGTCTCCTGGAACCAAACCATTGTTAGGAGGGTAGTCTCACTGGCTTTTATAAATGTTATCTGTTTCTGTTGAATTGGATCAGGAGAAGGTGACGTTAAAAGAAGCTCGTGTAGACCTACCCGTGTGTGTTTTGAAATAGCTTGGTAGCAGGTCAGTCTATTAGAAGAGTTTAGTTATTGGCCAGCACCAATGGAAAATCTTAGGAACCAGAATCACAAACCACATAAAGAATTTTTCCTATTTGCTCAGGGATTTTTAATTTTTGCTTTGCATTGTGAAGCCTGCTCACATCCGTGCTCAATTACTTAAGTAAATCATGGTGCAACTCACGTTGTTTCTCTGAAAGGGCCAGAGCAGGCATGCTGAGGCAGCCCCTGGTCCCTGCTAGATAATGCCCCATTCCCAGGCAGTGTGTGCATGGAGGACACTGCTTGGGTGTTTATCCTCTGTGCTACAGCAGTGAAAGGGAGAAAAGGGCTGAGTAAGGGCAAAGAAAAATTCCAGGCATGGTGGGAGTAGGCTAACGAATATAAATTTCACTTTTGCTGATCTCTGTATTCTGTCCTGCCAACACCCCTGTGCTTAGAGAAGGGAAGGGAGAGGTTTAATAGGCAGTATCTTCTAATTAAACTTAGAGTTCAGTACCTCACAGTTCTGGGATAGCAGAGATGACAGTGAGCCCTGAAATTCTTGATGTACTGTCTGGGGTGAAATTCAGCTGTTCAGCTTCAAACTTGTCCTGAAGTGCAATAGAAGCGTTTTTATGAAAACACACAGAAGCCAGCAGTGGCACTGGGCTCCATTATCAAGATTTTTTTATATTCTTCTTTGATGTTACATACAGCAAAAATCACTGCTATATCCTCCCTATACCTATAATTTACCTCAAAGTAGCTGAGCACAATTTAGTAGATTTTTTTGCTCCAAAAGCTTAAAAGCTAAAGCAGCTGAAAAGGGATGGAAAGATGCTTGATCCGCTTAAGTTTCACACTTGTGTGGCAAAGGTGGAGGTGTGATACCTGCTACAGAAACTGGTGCTGGGTGGAGCTGCAGCCCGTGTGTCTGTTAGTAAGAATTAGGAGCTCTTGCAAGATAATATTAGTTTACTTCTGTTGCCCTGGGAGAGAGTTCATGGCTAAAAAGACAAGCTGAAATGGGTAGTCTTGGTGTTTGAGGGAACTGTCCTGTGCAATGGAGAAGTGTCAGTCACTGTGGGAGGGAGGTGACAGGCAAGTGTTTGCTTTTGACAGCAACAGTGAAGCACTTCAGTAAGGATGCAGTTATTTTTCAGGATTCCAGATTAGACACAACAGATTTTGCTTCTGATAACCACTAAACTGATGTTTCTGGTACAGTCTGTCAGTTGCTGCTTTAGTTTTCCTGGCCTTTTCAAAGGCAAGAAAGAGCAGATTAAAGGAATCTTGTGTATTTAGGGTTTTATGTGGCATGTGGGCAGGTACAGCTTATGGGCTATGGTCATTCCTAGGTCATGGACCGTGATTTGGTGCAGGGCAGATGTTGAGTACACTGTGAAACCCCTTCCCCACACTGGAGTGATTTACCAAGCCAGAATTCCTGTTCTACAAGACTGTTACATTTTTGTGTCTTTTGGTGTAATCAGTTATTTGACACTTTGTTTCAGAAAAATAAACATTTTTCCCCCTGTGTCTGTTTATAACTCTCTGAAGTTTGGGCCTTTTACTGCACTATGGATCAGCTGGGGCGTGTGAGAAGTCCAGCTTCTGCCCAAGGTGCCAAGGAGGGACTGAGCAAGGCGGCTGCCCCCCAGAAGAACGCGTACGCCAGGCTCGTGCAAAAGCACCACAGCGGCCGCTTCCAGTCCTACCTGAATCACATTGCACAGAAGATGCAGCTGGAAGAGGGCTTCTCCAATGACCCCAGCTTGGATCTGGACCCACCTCTGAGGAGAGGCCTGGGGAAGGATAATCCAGCCAGGAATGGGATAAACATGCACAGCTATTCACCAGTCAGAACATCTCACCTGGAACAGCCCCTGCCTGGATTTGAGAATGATAAACCCCAAACCACTCTGAACAGATGTCCTCTTAAAAAAAATGCCATTGTTAGTCTCGAGGGAGACTTGGAGGTGGAGGAAGACTATTATGTGTATCAGCGTGGAGCTGCGGCTGACTTGTTAAATGTGGGTGATGCCCTTGGTGGGAGAACATCAAACAGCCTGAGACACCGAGGGGCTCTGCAGAAATCTTCTGGTTCTGATGAGAGAGAAGAGGAGGACATGTGGAGGAAGAAACATAAGAAACGAGGCAGATGTCCTGCCAACACTGATACAGCAGCTGGACACTTGTTGACTGAACAGTTTGGTGAGGATGTGCTGGCAATGAATGCCAGAAAAAAAAGTCACTTGTCTCCAGGTCAAGTGCAAGGTGAGTTCATTCTAATGAACTGTTTGGTCCATTTGCTACAATTACCGTGGAATTGAATGCAATGTGTTAGTCATGAGTGAGTTAACAGGAGCCAATTCTACTCTGTCTAGGTTAGTCACCCCTTGGTTACCTGTGGGTGGCTTTGTCCTGGTTTACAAGTAAGCCATGTGGCATGTGCAAATGCCTTCATGTGGAGCCAGCTTGGTGCTGGCAGGACCTAATTCCCTGGCCTAAACTCTGTGACTGTGGCTGTGCTGCTTCCAGGATCAGCTCAGAGCTAAAAGAACCCAATTTCTGTGGTGTAGAGTCCAAATTAATAAGACCACTGGATCTGAGCTGACTCAGGGCAGAGTCATGCTTTTCTTTGCATTTCTTCTTTGAGTCTGGAGTGCTGGTTTGCCTTTGGTCCAGGTAAATCCAATACTCAGGGACTAAGATGTCTGTATAATAGCCAGTTCCTGATAGAGAGCATTGACTTCAGGAAACTTTGCTGTTAGTAACAGAGACCACATTTTGCAGTACTAAAGTGAATGTGCCTCTTAAATGTGATGTTCAAGGCAAAAAACCTACTTAGGGACATAAGTAAAATTTTTATTAACAGAACCCCAGAATAGAGCATGAACAAAGAACCAAAACCAGACAGTTTAAATTTTATTTCTCAGTGTAATGGGTTAAAACTTTCTCTGAATGTTATTCATACTGAAATACTTCGATAGCCTGATCTTATGAGCTACTACTGAAGGAACTCATAAATGTCACCATGTTAAATTCTCCATAACAAGTAGAAAAGAGATCGATTTCTCAGCTGGGTAAGATCAGCCTGAGGCCTAGCACAACTCTTGAATTGAAAATCAAATAAATGTTTAGCTAAATCAGTCTTAAAAACTAAGTCCTAAGACTCAAGAAGGGCAAGTAATACGCTTTTTTCTGGGTTATTTTTGAGCTTGTGGCAATACATAATGTACTGAAGTTGGTAAACTTCCATGAATTCTTGCATGACTGATCACAGACAGAGATTTAATGGAGATTATGGTAAAATTTGTTGATAAGCTTGATTTTTGGGAGGGCTTTTTTTTACATGGTTCATTGTAACACTTATTTATTGTGCTAGCCTGTCACAATAGACTTTGTTACCTTCAGCTTTGGAAGCGTAGGAAGAGCAGATGACAGATGAAGAGTCTCAAAGGCATAAGGTTTATATCCAGGAAAATTATAGGTGCCTACATGGATAAAATAAAAATAGCTTGGCTTTCAAAAGCGAGCAACCCCAGTCACCTCCTGCTCTGGTTGGAAGTGGGGTTGCACAACCGCTTTAAAAACTGGTTGTTTGTTTAGTGGAAACACCTAAAGCAGAAAATGTTGACCTTTGTGTTTGACTTCCCAGGTGGAAAACTCACACTGTGGGAAAGATTATTGGGAAGTTATTTGCTCAGCAGTGACACCTTGTCTCTTCTGCCCCCTGCATGCTTCCCCAGCCCCTCTGTGTAGCTGCAACTGGTTATCCTCAAGAGCACTTGCAGGGATGTGAAAACAGTTTCTTGGGGAGGAAAGAAATAGAAAAAAATAAATATGTCGCTTGTTTCAGAGAAATGTATTTTCTGCTGTTCAATCTGGGTATATTTTAGGACTCTTGTTTAAGTGAAATGAAGATTTTGCAGTATGCAAGTGCTTAGGCATAAGAACTCACACATCACAGTATCAGATTAATATTTTCTCACTTCAAAGCTTGTATTTCTCTCTTGATGCTGATATAAGTCATATTATTTTGCATAGGCAGGTGTCTGGTTTGATCAGTTTAAATCAAGGCTTGTGAAGCTGTGATGGCAAGAATTACTTCTGTCAGAGCAGTGAGGCATATCATCTTTTCAGGAGTGACATTTCCTCACAAATTAGCTCTCTTCAGACTGTTGTAGGCTTTCCAGAAGACTCTTTGAGCTAATCTCAAAGCCAAGCATCTCTTTTTATACCATTTCATTTCATTGTCCTCTTCTTAACAGCTCTTCAGCTCAGGCTTAGCCATGGTTGGGTTTGCAATGACCCTAAAACTGACAGAATTAAAACTGCAGGCAAATATAGTGATCTGTGAAAACCTGTTGAGTGCCCTGGGGCAGGCTGTAGGCAGCAAGAGATCGGTCCCTGTTAATGTCCTTTCAGTGGCAGTGATTCCTGCGGCCTTTGAGGAAAGCAGAGTTGTTTATGGAGCCCCAAGCAGGTATCTCTGAGCCCTGGAGCTGGGTTCTGATGATGTGTTCCTGTCTGGAGTTCCATGTAGTAACTGCTTTTCCTAACTCTTGGAGGCTTTGCAGTTGGGAGAGCTGAGTGTGAACAGAACTCCATTGTCCCTTGTGTAGAACATGATGTAGTCATGAGACTCCAGTTTGGATTCACTCTATGGCATCAGCACTCTTGGATTTGGGAAGGCAAAGCTGCAGATAGAGGAATTCTGCAGTTTGTTGCTCCCTTCTGTGCAATTTTAACCTCTGCAAGGAGAGGTTAAAACCTCTTGCTCTGAAGTTTCTTCCCAAACAAAACTCAATAAACCAGAAAATAATCCTAAAATGTCACTTTAAATTGTACTGCTTAGAGTTTTTAATCTAATACAATTTTCCTCCTGGTGTTTTCCCTTAAACCTCCAATGCTCTAGATTCTTTGGATGCTAAAATTTGGTTAAACTTCTTTAACAATTTAACAAAATCATCAAATCCCTTGGGTTGTTTTCTGGTTTTGATCAGAGGTTCTTAGGGTTTTCTCATTTCAATCCTGAGTTAGTAATCAAAATCTTTTTTCAGAGTGACTGAAGTTGCTGTCATATGAGGACAGAAGCATTGACTCTTTCTGCAGCATCTGTCTTGTCACATGCTAGTTGAGATTTGCGTGGCTGCTGTGTGGAACTTCAGTACTTGTGATGCTTTGCTTTGTCAATAGGTAGTTTAGACCAAGTGCTGTGTTTTATTTGGAACAGCAGGATTTCAGTTGCATTTTGTGTACATGCACTTGCCAGCACTTGTTTTTTCAGGGAGAATTGTGGTGTGATAACACATTCCCAAGCCTGCTGGAAAGCCTAGAAATCAGAGATCTGCAGAAAAGAACTGTCCTTCAGACGTGGAATACCAACTCCCAGCCACACTTGATTTCAGAGGATCTTGGGAACTGGAGTACCTGGGAATTAGGTGGCTTTGTTGATGTTGAAACTTGGGTGGAGCAGGATGCTGGTCAAGGCTGATTGCTTCAGATTTTGCAGGGCTGAATATAATGTCTCAGCCTGTATCTGCAGACAGTTTCCTTGGGAAGAACACTGCCAGCTTCCCTAGGTATCCTTCTGAAGCTCCTCTCACTAAAAACCTCATGGGTTTATGATGTGATAGAGGTATCTTGCCCATTTGTCAGGGTCAGCGTGCCCCCTGAGGAGAAGCAGACAATTCCTGGGTAACAACATGCCTCATCTGAAACAGTGGAAGATTTCCACAGCCCTTTCTGATTTATCGTCTGTCTGACACTCGGCATTTATTTGCCCAGCCTGTGGTACTTAACCAACTTGGGCAGCTTCCACGGAGGAGTGGTGCTGGCAAGCAGGCTGGTGTTTAGCATCAGAGCTTTAAAAACAATTGTTGCTGTTGGATGGTGGTGTGCTTGTGGCTGCAATCCCGACATTTAAAAGGTTCAGGATAGGTAAAGGAAATATCCTGGAATGGCTTTCCCGTGTGTATGACGGGCACAGCTGCTCAAGAAATACCACCCTTAATAAGATGGCAGAATCTCAGGTATTTTGTCTTCCCATGGTACACTGCAGTATAATTGTGTGTTTGCCTTTGTTTCTCTGGGGGAGCTTTGGAGGAGGAACCACAGCTTCTGCTTTTCCTTTCTTGTAATGCTAATTTGGGATAATGATACTTTTTAGTGGTGAGTCTTCCAGTTCTTGTGTGGTGAAATTCAGTTCTGAGGAATGCTGTTATCTCCCTATATGGCACCAGTAAATAGGAGCCAGCAATCTACTAAAGGCCACACAATCAGCTCAATAAATGGAGAATGTTGGTTGCTGTGGAAATCTTTAAAATGTAGCTAATCTTGCCAGGTTCAATGTAACGTTCCTTAGATGACGTTAATCGTAGCAATAAGATATGGGAGAGGAGGGAAAACTGGATTTACTGTATGGCCCCATCTGAGAAACACATGAAAAATAGAATGCTCCTTTCTTTAATCGTTTAGCAACGTCATCACAAACATAAATTTCTCCTGCTTTTGATAGAAAAAAAATGTTGCATTCCTGAATCTTGTGCAACTAATGTTTTTGGCAAACATGAGCTATGGTATGTGATTTAATATCTGATGTATCCTCTCTTGGGAAGATGAGATCTTGCCCTTGCAGGGACTGTGTTTTTTATATGTGATCTAATAACTGTCTTCCATGCCCTTTACCAGAGCCCTGTGCACACTGTGCTGCAGCAGGAGCCCTTGCATGTGGTAGCAAAGCTCTCACCTCTGTGAATGAAGGAGCTTCCTTCATCTACTAGTGCTCAGGTGAAAATGGTCTTTGGTGGAAATACCTGTTGCTGATAACCTGCTATTTTTTTAATTTTTTTTTTTTTTCTACTCACTAGGCCCCATTATGTCGTGCAGGTAACTATGCCTGTCAGTGTGATGTTGGTCCTAGGAAAATAATAGGCTGATAGAAGAACTGAATTGATTTTTAACTAATTTTAAATCTTTTCTTTCATGTGACTTGTCATCAATTTATTTAACAAAGGTCCTGTTGAGCTCCTTCAGTGTCAGTTTATGTGAGATTAGGGGTTTGATGCCAAAGGTGTGAGTATGGGTGTTAGTGTGTGAACTTAAATTATAGCGCATGTGCAATGGTTTAAAACCTGTTTAGTCGAAGTAATTAAATGCAGCTATAAATTTAGAATTGTTACCAACAGGTGTGTCTGGTTCTTGCAGTGTCATGTCCTGAACCTGTGCTGTTTAATGCTTCTGTCAGTCATCAGGAAGAAAATATATAAGTAGGATTGAAAAGGGTTTTTTTTTTTTGATGACTTGGAGAGTATTGAATAATGGGGGTATTTACTGGCAGCCATCTGGATTACTTGGTGGACTGTGAGCAGGCAAAACAAAATCCATTTATTGGATTGCCAGCATAGAGCCATGATAGCAGTGTGAGTAACCCAGTGTGGGAAGCAACAGCTTGGAAAAAAGTTCTGAGCTCTTGGTGGATTAATCAGCTGAACATCCCCCTCCTGTGAAATGTATGGGTAATGTATGAGCATGGGAATTGGAAGATGGAGTATGGACTCTCTGTGTCTTTGGCACAGTGGCAGCAGCAGCTTCTGGAGTGTTGTATCCTGTGGTGATGCCCTCAGTTTGAGGCGGATGGTGATGAATTGATGAATACTCAGAGGATGGCCACAGGGAAAATTAAAATGCTGGGATCGTGAGTGAGTGATTTGAGGAACCCTGCTTTACTTCTCACAGAGATACTTGGGGGAGGGGAGTTTTCAGTAAATTGCCTACATGGGGAACAGATGTTCAGTAATGGGCTACTCAGTTGAGCAGATTATCATACAATGTATTTGAGGCTAAACAAATCCAGGCTTGAAATACAGCACATTAGCAGTGAGGGTGAATGACCGTTGGAACAGTTTTACCAAGGGTTGTGCTATCTGGGCTGTCACCAGCACGTTTAGAAGCCCTGATAACAATTTCCATCCCTGAAAATGCTGTCATTCAAACAGGAATTAATTTGTAAAAGCCCTCTGTCTTCTGCTGTCCGCAAGGTCAGTCAGCTCCCACACCCTGGTCAGGTCTGGCCTATTGTTCAGGTAATGACCAAGTGTCTCCTTCTCCATGGACATCCAGGTAGGCAGGACAGGTACTTTGCAGCCGAAGTCAGTGGCTCTCGTGGTTTTTCTCTAGCTTGTGGCTGCTGGGCACCTTCTCTGCTGCCTTCCTCTACAACTCTGCTCCTGCCTCTCCTGTCCCAAGCGCTGCTGCCCATCTTTTGCCCTCCCACCCCAACCCCCTGCTAAGCAGCTCCATGAAATGCTGTGGGCTGCATGTCCCGAACTCCCTCTTGTGGGGAAAGCCAAGCTGTGGAGACTTGAGACTTGGCTGGGGCAGGGTGGAAAACAAAATGTTGTGATCTATTGCATAAAATAATGTCTTCTGTGACAAAAATAAAAATTTCCAGGGTGCTGAAGGAAAACGTCAACACTAGCAGCTGCAGCCTACAGATGTATGGGGCATGTCCTGCCTTGGAGAATATTCTAGGCTGTCTACAGATAAAAGCCAGCGGCCAAAATGTGTTTTTATTCAGTTTGTATGTTTTTAGGCATTTTCCCCCACACTACTAGGGATTGTGATTTATGTACCTACTGCACTGAATGAACAGTATGGGGAATGGTTCATCAGCAGAACAGACTCAGCAGCACCTTGGGTTACCTCAGGATATGTAGGAAGTTAAAGGCAGTTCTTTGGTTTCTTCAGCTGTTAATGTCTTTTAATATGTTAGCACCTCCTGTCAGGTATTTTGCTTTTCAAAGCCTCTTGGCTTCTTCTGATCTTTGAGCAACTTGCTTCTCTCAAACTTCTGAAGCCCAGAAAATCAAAGACAGAAAGTCCACAATGTTGTGTTTTTAAGGTGTTTTTCTTGAAGTCTTGAAGAAGCCTTTTCACAGTGTAGTTTCTGGATAAAACAAAGAGCAAAAGGTATTGTGGAAGATGTTTAGGGAAGATGTAAGGATGAGGGGGAGTGGAAGCAGCCCTGACCCACATCCCGAGGCAGGAGTGGAAGCCTGGAGGAGTGCAGTCATCAGGCGGAGTAGGTAGTGAGGAGGTCACAAGCAGGGTGGAGCAGGTTCACAGAGAGTCCTGAAAACCAAAAGAGATGTACCCCCTCCCTGACAACACCACTGTGCTGCTGCACGCAGCTGGAGCACAGTAACTATTTTGATAAACTTTTAGTCTATTGCTACTAAATGAGTTTCGTCACCAGCCCTTCGTTCAGAGCCTGGAATGGTATCTTTGGCTCTTGCACTCCTGTAGTATTCCTACAACACAAACCCTGCTGAGCAATTGAATAAAACTGCAATTACTGTCTGAGTTACTGAAGTCAAAACCCTGCAAGCATGAGGATGCTTGGAAATGTTTTGGAAGTGGAAGCATGGCGTCGTGAGCACATGATCTTGGCGGTCAGAAGCAGTTTCCACAGCATTGTTTTCCACAGCAGAAAGAATCCATTGTGCATTTTTCTTCATTTCAGTTTTTCAAAGCCTAGGCCCTTTCCAAAAGCCAAAGTCAGCAAGAACATTTTCCCTAGTTCCATATTGAAATCTGGGGACATGCAGCACAAGAGTTTTTAATAAGTATGTACAGCTTAAAGCAAAAAGGCAGTGGCAACATGTGCCTTCCACCATATGTGTGCTTCCCACCTCATTTTCATGAGTCTCGAAATGAGCATCTGTCTCTACTCCCAACTTTCCTTACTATCCACAGACATGCCACTCTTTTGCTGCCTCCATTCCTAAGTAGGAGTGTTTCTTCCTCCGTGTTTCATTCTAAGAATGTTGGATGTCTGAATCTTTTATTATCAGCTGCAGTGGCACAGTCACCTCCAAAGGCAGCTCATGGCCCTAAGAACTCCCTCACAAACCATGACAGACTGTGTTTTCCACCCTGGCTGGGGGATAGGCAGCCTGTCTGCAGCTGCCTTGTTCCCCATGTGGTAAGGATTCCCTTTGTAATTTTTCTGTTGGAAGTTCAACTCTTCTATGCAGATTTTGGCAGAATCATCTTTGGAGAATCATCTTCTCCGAAGAGGCAGGGTGAGAGAGCTCTCTGGATTTGTTGCTGGATGGCTGCACTGATGGCTCACCGTGTGCTGGTGCACAAACACAGCCATGCCTGTAGACAATCTGCTGGCTGGCACAGGCAGAGCTGTGTTATGTTGTAGGGAGTTGCTGGTAACAAGTTGGGCTTTTCCAGTCCTTTGAATTACTGCTGAACTCACATTTTAGACCTGTGTGGGTAGGCGTTCACTTAACCTGTTGTCTTCTCATTTTATTTTGATTTGTCTTGATGGTGGAAAGTTACACTTAGATTTATGCTGTGGCTGGACCCTGGTGGCCCATCATAATGGGTCAATTAGTGAGGCTGGGGGCCTGGGAGCTACTTTTGACAGCTGGATTTCAAGACAGCATCCACTCAGTTCAGTACATTTGCATAGAATTTGCATTTTGGCTCAGCCCATGCATGTAAATGTAGATTTGCATTGTTTCTCTTCTTTGAATGACTGTTTAATTAACTTTAAACTTAATTATGCAATCTGCCATCTGCCTATGTCCCTACAGTGTTGTTATATCACCATTCTTGTCTACTTCCACCAAGATATTCCCTTTCCCGGAAGTTTGCTGTACTTTTCAATGATTAAGATAATTTGAAATTGTTCACTTCCTGGGCTACTTTTGAGAAGAATTCACAGCAACGTTGTAGGAACTGTCTTAGCTTTGTGGTCTGGCTTGGACCAAGCAGAGGAATGTGCTGCAGAACCTCCAGTTTAAGATTCTTTGAATTTACATTTCATGAGAGAAGGATCTTCTTTTATTTGCCTGTGATAAGGAGAATGCACTCTCAGACTTTCTCTTAGACTTCAGATTGAGCATCTGAAATGTTGCCTACCAGGTTTATCTCCTGCAGGTCTCTGCTGCAATGAAGCATCACTGAACTGATAACATATCTCCAAGTCTTGCCTTTCCACTCCTACATCCCTAATGAATTCTTTCCCATGACATCCTCATTTGTCTCTGTTGCTTTGTCTTTAATCCTGAGCCATCTACTTTATTTAACCTCTTGGCTTCAAGATACTGTAAAATGCATGGAGGTGGTTCTGTTCCAAGGCTGTCCAAGAACTTGGAACTCTTTTACTTTATGTCTAGAGAAATGTGGAAGCACAAGTATTCCTAACATAGGCTGGAGCAGAGCTATGCTTGCAGGGAGTGTGGTGGATGGGGTTTGGTCCTGTGTGTGTATTATTGGGGCTCTAGCACAAGAGATGGATTCCAAGGAGTGTCTTTTTAATTCCTGGTACAGAACTCCTTCCTTGAGCAACTATACCAACAGCTGTCTTTGTGTTTTTCCTTTTAAAATGAAATAGAACAAAAAAGGATTTGGCTGTTACCTTCAGTGGGACATTTAATCTCTTAAATCCGCAAAATATTTTGCAAAACATAAATAGCTTGTTACTTCTGGCCTGTCCGTGACCAGTGTTTTTGTTGACATAACTCACATTTGAGATCACTTCAATGGTGTTTGTTGGTTTTGCCTGTTGTTTTTGCCTGTGTGTGGTAATTTGATCCCGGATATTGTAGTAGTCATTTAAGTGCTTGGAGATTTTTGACTTAGTCACTTCTATAATATGGCATCTACTGGATGTCACCGGTGCATTAGAAATTCAAAACAATCTAACAAACGCATTTTGGCTTTGAAAATTTGAGAGGGAATTATTGTAGAGGCTTCTTTGAGCTGCAGAAAATATCAAATAGCTTTGAAATTGCCTGTTTAAGCTTATGAAAGGGGCAGACACAGGGATCCTAGCAAAACCACCCTGATGTTAATGCAGTTTGTACTGGCAAAGCATCTTCTGCTGGGAGAGTTTATTTGACTCTGGAGAATGAAAGGGGCAGTTGCCTGGTACAACAGGGCCAACAGTCAGTCTGTGCCTGTCCAGAGCTCCCAGCCAGGAGCTGCATCCCCCCAGCCCATCAAAGCTGTGAGGAGACAGATTCACAAAAGTACCTGAGATGAGTTGTTCAGGGGCTATGTAGGATTGTGGGGTTTTTATGTCCCAGATGTCTTTCCAAAACAAGGCAGAATTTGTGTTGGCTGAACTTTAGTATTGAGACTATTAATACACCCTGTTACACATCAGCATCCATAGTGCCTCATAAAGTTGCAGATAGAACTTCCTGGCAGCTCTTGGAGAGTATTCATTTGCTAAAAGACCAAATTTGATGGTTTCTAGAATTTGCTTTGTCAACTCTGCCAGGAGTCAAGGGCCAACTTGCATTTACAGATCTGTGAGGTGATGCCTTGGGCTGCCTCGTGATTGGACACTAATTCATTAAATCTCTAGCAAGGATGAGCAGGAACATGCTTTATTTAGCTTTCTTGCTGTGTTTAACCTTGTCTGACTTAAATGGGAGTGTGAGACTAACCACAGGCTGGCATCAGGGTAGTTCTTGTCTTTAATTGGTTAATTTCTGCTTTTGGGGCTAGGGCAGTATTGGGTGACCCTTCTTTTGGTAGCTGCCATGTCTTCTTCAAGCTCATGGGTGTATTCTTATCATGTCTTACTAAGTGCACAGCTGGGTTGTCTTGAAGAATTACTTGGAAGTCTTGAAGGAAATAGGTTTAAGTCATTGAAATGAGTCAGCAATGAAATGGAACACTGTAGAAACGTGGACAAATATTTAGGAATTGTGTGCTGTGTCTCAGTAACTGATAACAGATTGTTCTATTGCATGTTATCAGTTCTGGGGTTGTGCTTCTGTTTCTTCTCACACTTGTGCTAACTGGAAAACAGAGGTTTTCCAAAGATTCCTTTCCATATCTAGACCATGATCTATCTAATGCTGGGAAGCAATGGAAGATCCTCTTTGCAATGGCAGAGTTAGTGGAGGTGTTGGTGTCCAGTCATGGACTGATAAAATAGCAGATGGAAGAATTTTGTATTGGAAAAGTTTGTAACAATATTGTTCTGTCCAATGCTTCTAACATAAATTCCTTGTTTTCAAATGTAAAAGGAACCATTACATGCTGACATAGTGTTTGGGGGGTCAGAGTCCTAAACCTGCAGAGGTGTCACCAGCACAGCTGTGATGGTTTCACAGTCCTGCCCACCCCAGGGATCTGCCTAAGTATTGTAGGTATCTACAGAAATAATATAGATGATAACAAAGCTGGAAGTTTGGAGATAAAAATGTATGGTGAAAATGTAGATGCCCTTTGGTAGGAAAGGGAAAAACTATACCAAGATCTCCTTAACTTGAAATTCACTTGGATATCTCAGGTAAAACTAGTTCTTGCTGGATCCTGGATGGGAGTTGTCATGGATATGCTGATGAAGATTCAGTGATGCTTTCCTTCTCTGCTGGTAGTAATCAAAGAGATTGCCAGGTGTGAGAGGGCAGTTAGAATGTTTTATTTTTGGTAAATAAAATTGAGGGTCCTGGTTCTTTCTTATGTAAAGCAATATGCAAATTTTAATATAAAGTTAAAGACTTTCTGGCCTTGCTAACTTCATGTTTAGTTGAGCATTTTAGTTGATTTAGTTGACCATCTAGTTGATCAACTGACTAACAGATGTAAATTTCATTAAATGCAGTACTTTTCAAAAGCTAAATTCTAGAGTGATTTTGTATAAATTATGTCAAAATAAGCTGATTTAAAACATCTAGACTCCTCTTTTACTGTAAGCCAGTTCAATTATTCTGGGCAGCTGCCTGTGTGCTTTTTTTCCCCCTCCAAATAAGAAAAGATTAATAGGTACTTAGATTTAAAGACCAAAATGTGCCATTGTGTGATGTCATTGTTTTGATGGAGATGAAGTGAGGTGGTTTGGATTTTAGATGGAGCTCCAGTGCTGGCCTTCCAGCAGAGCTCCACCAGCCCCTGTGTCCTTTCTGCTTCTTTTCCTAGTGTCCATGGTGAGAATAAAAGCGAGTTACTGATTGTGAACTGTTCTGAAAGCCCCCAAATGCACCCATTTTTCTTTCTCTCTTGCTGTGGAGGTGGGAATTGTATGTTTCTACTTCCCACAAATGCTTCCCTTTGGCTAGTTTGAAGGGTTTCCCTGCTCTGTGGGTGGAATTGCTGGTCCTATTTAGGTGTCCCTCTGTCTCCCTTGTAGGGAGCCTCCATGCCTGATCGAGTTGTTAGGATTTTTTCAACCCAAATCTCCCTCCAGAGGACTTCAAGTACTGAACAGTCAACCACCTTTCCTCAAATTGTTAGTCCTTTGTCATTTCCCATTGAAAATGACAGAATATCTAGAAATCCCAGACAAGTGTTGGCTGCATCCACAGGGAGCAGGTCTACATCATCTTTGCAGCCAGATAAACACCCAAACGTGTTGCATTTGCTGCATATTGTGAATATTTACGTGTAGAGCATTACAATTGCTCTGTGTTCAGGCCTGAGTGGTTCTGCACAGAGAATGTGTTTGCTGCCTGTGGGTGCTTCAAGCCTCTTGTTGGGATGGATCAGCCAACCTCAGCTCTCAGTCCCTGCACTTTAGTCTTCCTTCCACTGAAATTTTAAATTTTTTATTGTGTTCATTTACTTATTAGTTTAGTTAGTGTTTGGTTATTTTAATACCTAGAATGTGTTATTACTTTGTGTGACATCCTGCCCTGAGAGATTTTGTTCTATGTTACAAATCACTCAACTGTAACACCAAGGAAAAAGTAAGATTGACATACCTGGTGCTGGAATAGGGTTTGTGATAGATTTTCCAGAAGGAATAGGCTCAATATATCCTGTGCTATAGAGTAGTCAAGTTACAGTTTACTTTGTGGAATGATGTCTGTTTATGCATCAGAATATTAATGCTGGGCAGCGGGGACAGCAGGAAAGCCCATCATGAGATGTATTTCTAACTTCCAGTTTTAGGGGACAGGTGCATTGCAGAAGCAAATACTGACTCTAGTTGAAACAGATGGTGACCTGTAGTTAGGTCTCTTTCTTTTAAAAGAAGAAATACAAGAAGTTACAGTCATGCAGAATTTGATGTGTTCCAGTTGAATGCTAATTGTGACAGTTGTCTGTGGCTTTGTAACAGGAGTGGCTTTGTTTAGCCATAAATGGCATGGCCAAGGGGGTCAAATGCTACCCGAAGTGGTTGTGTGTAAACTGCCTTGCAGGCCAGCTACATCGAAGCAGAGTTTGTTGCTTTGAGTGAATTTTGTCTTTGAGTTTTGTTTTTGAGTTTGAGTCTGAGCAAATGAAAAATCCCACCACAGAGCAAGCCCAAGGCTTAAGTGCTGAGAATGTGCAGATGCCTCCCTTCATGTCTACCTTTTATCACACAAAGATGCGTCTCTACCCTTTGCTGTTACTGTACATTATTTTTGGCTGTAGGGCTTCCAAATTTTTTGAACCAATGGCCAAGCCAAATGCTGGGACAACTGTTTTCTGCAGTTCCTAATTCTGGCTCTCAGCTTGCAGCCCAATTCATGACCTTTTTTTTTTCTCTTTCCCCCTCTGCATTTGACTTTTCTGCTCTTATTTTTTTTTCCAACTCCTTCTTAATTATATGTTAAGATTTAGCCTCCTTTTTATCCTAGGTTCTTTAATTCATAGTAGTATTTTCTGTGACTTGCTGTCATAGAAATGAGGGCTTTAGAGGACCTTATGAGCTCTTGTAATCCATTTCACTACCTCAAGGAAAAAACTACTCTTCTTAGACCAACTCTGGCAGTCTGTCTCACCTATTTTTAAGAACCTCCAACGAAGGAGATTGCATGACCTCTCTGGGTGAGCAGCCTAAAATCCTGCCTGTTGCAGTTTAAGTCAGATTCCTTCACCATAATGTCTCTGAAAACACATCCAGAGCAAATTGTGTTGCCAGTTCTCTGGTCTGTACTTTTACTTTTGGTGCTTGTTTTTAAACTTAACTTGACCCTTGGGACCTTTGTAAATAAGTTCATTAGGCAGTTGCAAATGAGTTAATTTTAGTTCTGTCTCATTATGTGGTCCATACAGGTTGTGTTGCCTCAGTCGCCTCGGCTGAAACCTAAATTTGCTGCTGTTACAGCTGCAACCTCCTCAGACAGTCTCCGCCCTGGAAGCAACCTCAGAGTGTGAAAAGCTTGATTGTTTAGAAAGAGGCCCAACTATGTTGTGTTATTGTGACTGAAAACAGAAGACTCTCTTTGTTTCAGCTTCCCATTTGGAGACACTGCTGTGGTGTGAAATCTCTTCCTGAACTGGTCTGAGCTGGCATCTTTAGTTATCTATAACTCTGCCTGTCTTGGTGTCTTCCCTCCTGAATTAGGAGGATCCTTTCCTCCTGCTGATTTGCCTGTTGTTATATATATGAAAATTTTTGTGATTGGGCAAAGTAGCAGTTTTCTCTTGTTGCACCATATTTTTTAAAGATCTCTGCTTAAGTACAGCTTTTAGAACATTTTTTTCTCGATGCTGTGAAACAATCTACGATTTCGTTTGAGAAGGATACCACAGGTAAAAAATTTGCCTTGTAACTTGGATAGCACCGTAGCAAATAAGTTGGCATTGCACGTTTTCTGACTTGCAGGTACAAGCTTGGACCCAGGGAGCGTAGCCAGGAGGGGCTGGAAGGCAAAGCTGTGATGACATGTTCAGTATCCAGGTGGAGGGCCAAGAGGGCAGCTGCGCGGCGCTGGGTTGCATTCCAATGTGCTGATCCGTGGAACAGCGTTGGCATACGCTTTGGAAGCTGCTGCCTGCTCTCCTGGCTGTAGGGAAGGGGCTGAGGTGATGGCAGGGAAGTAAGGGGTGAGTCTCTGCAGAATATTTTCATATGATTGTGGCCTACTCGGAACAGGCTGGACATTTGGAGCCTTGGCACTTCTTTCTGGTGTCCTTGTGTTCCGTGCTGCCTCTGGTAGCTCCAAAGTTAATAATTCCAGTGTGGGTTGTTAAGGAATTTTTTTTTTTTTTCCTTCTTGATTCCTGAACTGGTTAATTAAGTTGTAGGGAAGTTATATTTTCTTAATACTTGGGGGCTTAATGGGGTGGAGACTTTGGAAACAGTTTAACAATTTCACATTTTATGTGCTCTAATGAATTTCCCAGGATTTTGGAAGGGTTGTATCCAACTTTAGCATCGTAATTTCCAGCGTTTTATTTATGCTAAAATAAGTTAGTGGTGTATTATGAAGCCTAGAGAGCCAACAGATTACAAATGAACTAATGAAGACATTGTTTCTCTTGGATAAAGGCTATGACTCATGGTTGTAACTTGTACTGAAGAGCTAGAGACCGTGAGCTTCACCAGGACCACCAGCTGGCACTGGGGTTCCTCTTCCCTTCCCTGTTATTTCAAACCTGTATTTGGTTTCAGGTGCAGAAAAAAGAGGGTTTGCAAGGACCAGAAACAACTCTGAATCTACAAGAACTCCCCAGAACTTCGATAGGAAGAGACAACTCTCTGAATCGCAGACAGAAACAATGAACAATTCAGACAGCAGAATAAATCCTAGACAACTGGGAACTCCCAGAGGTATTAAAACAGTGTGTGTACAAGCTTCAGGAATAAGCTGCCTTGAAGCCTGTTCTTTAAAAGATGGGCTGGAATGAATGCTGTTGACTTTAAAATGAGCTGTAAAAGACTGTTCTTTTGTAAAATAAGATTATTCCAGGCTTTTTGGTGTTCTGAAGTTGGGTGCCAGTATTTCTAGGCAAACTGTTCTCAGAAATTCAACTTTGAATATAAAACCTCTGTACAGATTCTGTTAAGAAACACAGGCATGTTTGGTGGGCAAGGTAACACTTATGAATTTTTGTTTGCAGGAGGATCCTATGCTGGTGTCCCAACATCAGGTGACAGAAAGAATCTAAATAAACCCACTCGAGGGAGGAAGAAGAGTATATTTGAAGCCTACATGTCAAAGGAAGATGTTTCAGCAGGACTGAAAAGGGGAGAGCTAATTCAGGTGCCTGAAATATACAGTGTCCATGTCGTTGTGATAAGTCTGTGAAAATCGCAGGCAGTTGTTGGAAATCAGCAGCAGCTGATGACAGGGAATTGATGTATCACTTGTAGATGCCAGAGGAAGATATTTTCCCTGTCTCAGGATGTTCTTCAAGTGGGATGGAATCTTCTGCATTCCTCTGAAGTAGTTTTTTTGTTTGATTCCATGTTCTGTAACATTCCTGATCCACACTAGTGATTAATTGCAGATTTCTGGTTGAATAGTCTGCTGGCCATGATGGTCATTACTGGGGAGACACTTCCTTTTACAAATGATGCTCAAAACAACGGCAGTCATTGGCAGACTCAGTGTAAGTAAAAACAAATGCCCTTAGCAAGATACCTCTTGCTGAAATTTCTCACAAAAATGTTTGTGCTTCTTTTTGGAGCAGCAAAACTGCAGCCACCATTAGGCAGCAGTTCTTTTCTAGAGAATGTGGGGGTGCTCCTGCTGTCCTGTTTCCTGGATAGAGAACATTTACATGAAGGCTAGCAGGTCTGAGATGGAGAAGAGAGCATCCTTGCACCACATTCATAGTAGTCCTCAACATGGTTCTCCAGGACACACCTGGCATCCCAGTGAGATCAGACTGACTGGAGAAAAGAGGCAGGTGGATGTCAATGAGCGTGTGACATCCATGCTGAGACTTTGTTTACCCAAAGACACACAGGTCCCTTGCCATTTAATTAGCATTGTAGTGCTGGTGAGGATGTGATACTTACTTTTACCAATACATTAGAGGCTCAAATGACATCACCTCAATTTTGTCTGATTTTTTGTTATAATTGCATAATAATTCTCATTTATTATTTTAATGGTATAATCTCTGGAGGTGTGATGAGGATTTTACATAAAAGACTGCCTGATTCCACCCTGAAGACCAGTCTCATGCTCTCTTAGCTTTGAGGGAAATCATGTCTCTGCTGATGATCATCATGGTCCACTGGGCTACTTGGACCTCAGGCTACTGCATTTTTAAAGACCATCACAGACATCTGCAATGGAAAGTAAATGGTGCAGGAGGAAAAGGGAGCTTTAAGCTGTGACTTCCCTCATGGCTGCACTGGCATATGGCATCAACTACAGCTCCTGCCTTACCTTCAGGAGTGGTTTTGGCACCTTTTTTGGTAACACAGCCTGATAGGGTTAAGTGCAGTGTGCGTAGGCTGCCTATGAGGTCAAGTGCAGCTGCAGATGAGGCATATCAGGCTATGATTACTACCTGAGAATCCCACTGAAATGCTGAGTCCCCACGGACCTGTGATTGCATGATCCCTGGCAAAAGAATCGCTAATTCTTGTAAATGTGTACTGTCTACTCCAGGTCTTGTGCTGCGTAACTGGAAGAGTCATACGTGCTTTCTTAGGCTGTATTTGTTTTCCTTTCATCCAGTTCCACATCTCAGGGAAACAACTGAGACTGTAGAAGCTGGATTTAATCATTCAGAGCTGAGTGTTACATCATGGGCATCCCAGCTCAGTAGTTCTCATCCTCAGTTCATTCATCCTTATGATTTCATCTAGACCATTCATCCCTGCAGCCTCAACCAGGATAGGTGAGATCCTGAAAGCAGCTTTAGTGAATGGACAAATATTCAGTGGTTTTCTCTAAGACAACAAGAGCCAGAATGAACAAAAATGCCTATTGTGTTAATCCCCAAAAGCAGGGCGTTGTTCTGGCGTGGTAACCTGCAAAAAGGCTCCACAAGAGCCTATGGAAGTGGAGGACAAACCTATTGGTCTGAATCTGATGGTCCTGAGGAAACTGGAGTGTTCCTAGTCAGGAGCATGAATCTGAACACCAGGTGTCCCCTGGAGCATCCTGGAAGCATTGGATCTGTTTGTATTTGGATGAGAATATGAGAGCTCTGTTAGGGAGAAAAGACCCTGCCATGACGCTGAGATTTTTACTGGACCGGGGCAATACAGCTGTGCAACAAAGTATTCCTGAAAGCCCAACCCACAGAAACTGCTGGTGGACCTGAAGATTGCTCAAATGACACACAAGTGCCACGGAGATTGGGGAGCTCCAGATCAGGAAGAGTGAAAGGTTATCTTTATGGGTGCTGACGTCTGTCAGTAACATTGGTCTTAATGGCTTCTGGTACTGTATCTGACATAACTCAGGTTTTGATAATGGCTTCTGGTACTGTATCTGACATAACTCAGGTTAAGATAAGTAGCATGAGAAGTGTGCCCTGCGGACTCCTGGATTCATTTTGTTGTGTGACGTGTGCGGAAGTGTCCTTCCACAAGAAAAGGGATCTGAGCTCAGGCGCTTATGAGTGCACAGAATTCCCGCTTCCCTGCCCTTAAAACTGCAGGGAGCAAACACCAGGCGTATTGGGTTGGTTGGAATCACACTGGATGGCCTGAAAGCAAACAAGATTGAATAACTCCTGCGTCGTTCCGTGAGCACATGATGATGGTTATACACAACAGATGAAATCGGGCTGTGTATTAAAGAACATTGACCCAAAGGACTCTAATCATCCTCTGAAGCATCAGCCAGAAACTCATGTCTGCTCCACGCCTCCAGCATCTCCCAGATCCTCCCTGTAGGGCTGCTGGGGTCAGGCAGAGTGAACAGAGATGCGGAGCCTGCTTTGCTGTTAAGAGGGTGTTTTTCCTTGGAAAGCTGTTCTTTTGTGGATGTAAAAGCTGGGGTTTCCCTGATTTTCATGGGTTGTTTTTTCAAAGAAAGCCTTGGTAGATATCAGATACTTGTGAACCCTCACCTTTTTTTCATGTTTTGTACATACAAATGAATCTAGGCATATGTGTTACAATAGCTGTTACAAACTGCTTGGTTTGAGATGTTTGAAGTTTAGTCTGAATACTGCTTGCCCTGGTTCTAGCAGAGCAGCTTGAGAAATCGTGACCCGTTTGTGTCTCACTGGGAAAGTTCAAGAAGGTTAGTAACTTTATTGGCAAGAACATGTGAAGCTGACTGGAATCATCAGAAAATGTTTTAGAAACCTTCCTGCAGACTTTGTTCTTCCCTTTCATAACAAAGGCCCTAATGACAGAAAAACACTGATAAATATAGCAGCTATTATTTGCAAGCTATTGTAAAATAATACAACATTAGTGTGACATCATGAGACTCTGCAGCCAGATCCTCACCCCCTAATACACATATGAGAACAGTTGTTCATTGCAGATGGGGAGAGTGACTGGTTCCAGATATGATATCACAGCGTGAAATGTACAACATTGTAAATAGGATTTTCATGGGCACAGATAATAGGGCCCATCTGCTTTCTAAGATAAATTTTGAAAGTTTCTTGCTTAAAGGAAAGAGCTGAAGTATTTTAATGTTTCTTGATGTAAGACTTCTAATGCTTATCATAATTAGGTAGTGCATATAAAATGCAGATAAACAGGCTGCACAATAAACGTGGTAACACTGTGCTCCTCTGTGCATTTGCTGGAGCTGGGAATCCATGGGCACATTGCTGCTCTGGTGCCTTCTGGGCCATGGGCACAAACCCTGATTTTTCATGTACGTGATGAGTATTTACACCTGACTGATTGACAGCTGTCCCAAACTATTCAAGGGGATTTTGCAGAGGAAAACAGGATCCACATATGGGAATTGATTTGTTGTCAAGCAGAGCAACAATCCCTTTCCATTTTTTCTTTTCTCTCTGTAGCAGCTTCTGATGACTGATTCTGGGAAATAAGTGGAGGATGACCACTAAGAATTTTCCATCTGTGGGTACCAGTGCTAGCAGAGACTGATGACAGCAAGTCAGCTCTCACTTTGCTTAAGCATAAAATACCCCAGGGTTGCTGTCAGTGGGTTGTCTTTGTGTCTGTGCTGTTGTCCTAGGTTGTGCCTTCCATGGGGGCAAGTGTCCTTGTTAGTACAAGTTATGTGAGACATCAAACGAGATAGTGCAGCCAAGTACTCAAATAGTATCTAAAGAGTATAGAATACATGCTGCTGATATTGTGGTATTCTGTATTTGCTGGTAAACTTTAGCAAATAAGTGCAATGGAAACTCTTCATAAATCTATGAAATCTTCAAGGCAGCAAAACTTTAACATGTAATCAGCTCTATTGTCCTATTGTCTGAGTGTTTCCTAGAATACATAAAGAAATTAGTTGCCACAGTAAAGTTTTAAAGAAGCAATTCCTGTGAGATGCTCCTATGATTGCTTAACACAGAAGTGCAAACAGATGGAATCTGTTCGTATAATAAATTGGCTAACATTACTTCAAATACACAAGTGGAGACATTTTTAAAGTTTCTTCCCAGAGCAGAAGCCTGTTGGAAGGCAGATACCTAAGTTGTGTTCCCATAAGATTCAAATGCTGTCAGTTTGGACTGCAGTCACCTGAATCCCAATTTCCAGGAATCCTTTTGGGATGCAAATGTGTAGCCTATAGGGCCTTGGTTGGCTCTGCCTTTCTCTTGGATGGACCTGAGTGCAAGCAGCAAAACTGGTTGGTTTATTTTGGAGGGGTGATATGAATTTGTTGCAGGTGACTTGGCCTTTAAGTTGGCAGATAACAAAGCAGAAATAGATAGAGCATAGAATTTTCTAATGTATTTAAGATAGTTCGCCTTTAAGTATGTTTAAACAGAATTTAATCCTGTAGACTTTAGATGTTTGTTTTTGGAAAATCCTTTTGATTCTTTTTTGGAAATGTACTTTATTATCACAGAGTTACTGCTGCTGTCTGTTTGCAGGAACAGCCAAAGTAGCCAGAGCCCCATAAGAATGATACCTGCTGCCATGCAAGCTCAGCTTTTCTTTTACACTTTCCTTGCATCCTCCAAAATAAGCAAACCAAACATTCTCCTTTTCCAAGACAAAGCAAGCCAAATTGTTTCTATTATCCATTTGTTAACAAAGTTGGTAGATGCTCAGCAGAAAATGTGTGAGAGGAACAGGAGGGCTTGGATCCTCAGTTCACCCAGTAGCCGCAACAACTAATGATTCAACATCTCTTTGATGACAGACTGCAGTAGATCAGCTTAAGCCTATCATGAAACTGCCTTTTGGCTTGAAATTGCTTGGATGCTAAGTTGTCAAGACTTGAAATGTATAATGGAAATTTAGATGTATCTCTCATGTTTCACAGTAGATATATTACCCACAGCTCTCTAATTTAACTGGTGTTATATAAAATTAATAAGATTCAGGCATAATCTTTCTCCTTCTTTTCTTTTTTTTTTAAGGGACCCTTGAGAATAAATCCTAAGAAGTACCATGAAGCCTTCATTCCATCTCCAGTAAGTGTAATTTTATAATGCTTTAAAGTTCATAAGTAAAGGTGCATTAATACAGGAGTTATGCTGTGCACAGAAGGTCACTCAGAGGTGAATGAGTTGGAAAAAATGAACACAATCTGGGTTTTCTTTTATATCAAGTATTCCCAAACAAATCCTGCTTTCTCATACCTCAGAGAAACTCTTCACTTGTGCTGGAGTTGGGGTACTGCAGGGTCCCACAGAGGCCAGCTGAAGTCAGGTTTGAGGACCACCAGATAGAGTAATCAGAAACCCTTGGTTTATGGCTGCAGAGGTTTTATAGATTTTCCACTGATTTAAGTTAATCTCCCCTAAACAAATATGCTCTCCATTTTCGATCTGCTGTATGAGCTAATTTGAAAAGTCATTCCAGAAATAATATGCGTGATTCCTTTTCATGTGCCCGCTTTGGCACGGGCTGTATCTTGGTTGGCTTGGGATGTGCTTCTGTCACATGGGACTGGCTTGCACCTCTTCTCTCTTCTTTCCTTATTTTGACAGAAAAGAAGGACTCTTGCAATTTCAGGGCCTTCCAGTCGGGAAGGTGACCTCACAGTTGGCACAGCCAAAGCTTTTTATCTGGAACTGACTTGGTCAAAGTGTTGCTGTTAATGAGTTTTATATTGAAATATTTTGCTGGTGTGGGGATGAGAAGGCAGAGCCTGCCGTGGGACAGTGAAACACTGATTATGTTGTTGTCCCTGCTACTGACAGCACTATTGTTTTGGGTCTTGGACTGAAAGCCTGGAAATTCATGGTGTTGTTCAGTTCATGTTATTGATTTGGGGCGATGTTTTGGAGCTTTGTTAAAGAAGGTTGGGTAGGGAAAGGTTGGGGGGTGCACAGAATACTAGAGGAAGAAGTACGGAGCAGGGTACATCGGAGGGGGAGGAGGAAGTGTGAAAGTGAAAGGAACTTTGATCCTTCCTTTGCCAGGTGTCCTTGTGGGTGTAGTAAGTATAAGCTGTTAAGTATATTCTCTGAATTTACAAAATGTGAGATTAAAAGAGAAATTCAGCTACTCTCATGAGTTACTTGGTTGTGAGGCTTTACCCATAATCGCCCCTCTAGTGTCCAGCTGTTGCCTTGTGCCTTTTCTGTGTGCAGGAATGCATACATTAAGGAGGGCTAGCAGAGGTGGTTATCTCAGCTATCTTTCTACTTTTCTGCCCTTTATGGAGATGAATACCAGAAGCAGCAGAATCAACACCTGGATGAAGATGACTCTGGCTCGTGTAGGCACAGTCCTTAAGGACAGATGCTTTGGGAAGCTTACCCTTTGTATAACATTATTTGCCATAATGGAACGGTTGCAGCCTTGGTGTTCTGCAGCACTTCCCATCATTTCCAGATGCTGAAAAAACTGCAGCTGTGAAAAATCACCCTTTTTTTCCTGCTGTTGACGAGGGCACTGTACCCCTTTCTTTTCAGCTCTGACTTGGCCATGGCTCCATGGAGTTCAATGCAACAGCTGTTCACCTTCTGACACCAGAAGTCCCTGTGTGTTTCTTGCTGCACATGTGCTCTGTCTGCTCGTCTTATTGTTGCATGAAGAGTTGAGGGGAAGGCCCAGGGCTTTTCTCTTGAAAGCTACCCAGAGAACAGACCCCAAGAATTTAAATCTCTGCCTCGCATCTCGTGTGTTGCCTGCGCAGGGTGGTGTGGTTTGAAGTGTCAGTGTGAAGGGTGGTGCTGCTGAGTGTGAGTGACAGAGTGACTGGAGCTGTGCTGTGCTTGTGGGAGACACTTCCAGAGCAGATAGAAGTACTGCAGATCTCTTGTCAGAGGATAGGGAGCACTGCTGGAGATACTTGCAGAGAAAGTCCCGTGCTCCCTGGAGGGGGTGCAGAAGTCTTGAAGCCACTGTGGCCAGTAGAGCACCCCAGGGACAGCTGAGACTGAGCAAGTGATTGTTCTGTTGTCATTCAGTGCCGTTTTAATTGCATTAGTAATCTGAAGTGTCAGCTGTCCAGAGGAAAAAGTGGGATGCACAAATTTTCTTGGAAGTGTGTTAGTTCACTCAACAACTGTGAGCCTGTAGCTCAAGATACAGAGATGTTTCTTTTTGGAGGGAAAACAGAAACTGATGGCAGTTTTCTGATTACAGCTTTGTTGCAGATGTTGAAATTAACTGCTGTAAAATAGGTCTACATGTATGTAAGTGTGTGTGTGTATATATATATCTATCTATCTATCTATATATCTATCTATATATATATGTATTGTTTGGAGTGAGAGTGTGTGGGTGCAATTAAAGACCAGACTCTTGCAGAGTGGGGAAATGCAGCTTTTACTTGGTGGTGTCACACATCAGGTACCTTCACAGAAGAAAAAGTCTTGTATTTTCATGGACACAAGAGAGGAGGAAAAAAAAGTATAGAGCAAATGATTGTAAATGCCAACCTGTGTCCTGCAGCACAGAGCAGCTACAGGTATAGACAAAAAAAAAAACAAAACCCAAAAACAAACAAACCAGGAATTTGCCTTAAAAAGTGACTTTGAACTTTTCATTTTTATGTGTGTGATGGATTTAGGTAAAGAGTTGGAGCTGAAGGGAAAGGGTGGGGAGAAATAAGGAATATGACCATGTGTAAAAAATCTGGCTTTTTGAAAAGAACGGTTTCCAATTTGAATTATGTTGGTCCAAGAGGCTTTGCAATTTTTCTGCATCTTGTCATGGGAGGCAGCTTTCACACAGCTGTTGAGCTGCTGCTGCTTTTCTTTCTAAGAGTAATTTAGTCTCTCGGAGGATGGCCTTAGTTTCACATCATGGCAGGGTTCTTCCTTTTATTGTTTTGCTATCTAAGCAGGGTAAGATACTTATGTGATATTAGGGCTTCATGTTTTCAGGTTATAAAAGAAGTTTTTCTTGGACACTGAGTATACTGGTAGTTCTGATTGGATTTATTCATGCATATGAGACTCAGGAGTGTCTGAGAAACAGCTGAAGTTGTGATTAAGACTTTAAGTCTTGTGAGGCTGCTTTTTTCTTTGAAAGACAATGAAGTACTAATCTGAAGAAAGTCAACCTCCTTTTTTGTACCTCAAAACTATGCGAAGACAACTCTCTTTAGAAAAACTGTTTTAACTGCTCATATTGATACTAAATGCTCACATTGTTTGACATGTTCATTGCACTGTAAACAGGCACATGGAATTTCTTGTATACTGACTTATGGGAAAACAGAAATGAAAGCAGCAAGTGCACTGCCAGTAATTAATAAAGGGGAAAAAAAAGAGCAAAATTGGAAATCCTTTAAAAACTAAAGTCTTTGTGTTGGCATCTTCGGGAAACTTTTTTCACCCCATGAAGAAAATTTCCCAAACTAAATCTAGAGTAACGAAATGCCAAACATGTCTGAGGTGGATAATCATAGTGTATGCAATTAGTTGAGGCTCTTGTGCAAGGATGTTAACCCAGAGTATTCAGAGAAGGTGTCCTGACATGTCTGTTACAGTAAAAGATCTCCTGGCTTGCAGTTGGCATCTGTAGTCATCATTATTTGGAATATCTTCTAACATTAGTTGTGCCAAATGCAGAATATATGGTGTTAACTTATTTGAAAAACAAGAGCTTGCATCCCTAACCACAATCCAGACCACCTTCACAGAGTGACCTGCTGGTCTGGAAGCTGCATGTCCCTGCTTTCCCACCTCACCAGGAGAGCAGCAGGAGCTGGAGCTCTGCATGGAGCACTTTGCAGAGGCTGTCTTGTAAACAGTTCTGAACTTATCTGTTCTGAACACTGGTTCTGAATGTTTGAGGCAGGAAATTAATGTGTCAAGAGCTGTGACAGAAGAAAACTCTCTCCCTGCTCCCGAGAGTAACTGTAGAGGAACTGAGACAACACATCTTGAGGGCTTGGCTCTGTCTTGTGTAAATAGTGTGGAGCTACTGTACTCTCACATCCATGCAAAGGTATTTGTTGAAAGATCCTATATGTTAAAGGGCATATGGTGAATCCATTTTTGTTCCTGTGCCCAACTGCAGGCTGTTTGTCTCACCAGGGTGTGTGTCTTTTTTGATGGCAGTGTTTTAAACCTCATAACAACCATGATTTAATATGTTTTGGTCTGGCACTTACTTTTCTTCCTCTTTGACTAGGATGGGACTCGCGATATCTTTATTGATGGAGTGGTTGCTCGCAACAGAGCCCTGAACTGTGACATCGTGGTGGTGAAACTGCTTCCCAGGGATCAATGGAAGGTCAGTTCAGTATATTTTTGCTCTGAGAGAAGGAGCTTATTACAATTTTCATCACTAAACTTGTAGGGCCTGAGACAGAGAAGACAGGATTTCCTACAAATCAGATTGGCTAAACTGCACTTTATGCTGCTGTTGATTATCCATTACAATGTTTGGAAGAAGTGATACCTGAGGCGTTGAAACCTCATTCTTTGCATGGAATGGCTCTCATTATCACTGTATGGGAAAGTCTGATGACAGAGGCTGGTTCCAGGCACAGTTGTCAGAGGTGACTTTTGGTATCTGTTATTTAGTTGTCTTCGTGCTGTGGTGTTTTGGATAGCGCTGTGTAGGTGTTTGCAATTGCTCATGTATTTGACAAGTGTTGTTCACAAAGCTTTAGTTATGATTAACTGTCTCTAATTTTTGGGTCCTCAGTCCATGAAAAGCTTATCTTGTCACAGCTCCAGATTTTGTGGTAATTCCCTTTGCATGAATGAAGCATGTGTGAAATGACTGGAGCAATACAAATGTAGGACAATTGCTTTCATTTTCATGTCTGAGGATTTCACTAAGATCACTGTCTGGGTTTATATTTTTTTTTCTTTCACTCATGAAACTTCTTTCCCTAATCAAACTTTTTCCTTTCAAATATCTGGATAATTATCTTGTTTGCAGGTTTATCTTTTAACAGTACTATGCAAGGGCAGTTTTTGCTCCTTTTCTCTAGTTGCTGGGAGATGAAAGCTACAGTTAGCAATTTTAACATGGATTTTCACATGTAAGCATGACAGAACCACCACAAGTTGTTTTCCAAACATGATTTTTGAACTCTTCTTGAGAGTTTAAAGACTGTTGTATATCGTTTGGACAAAAGTAAAAGTAAGGATGTTTCCAGTAGAGTGGGGACTGGTCTGAACTACTTTGGCCTGGTGCTTTTTATTCAGTCTAGCTACCTTCTCCACCTGTCTTGATTTGAAGCTGTGTGTTTTTAGACTTGCAAATGCGAGGTCTTTAGTCTGGTCATTTGCTGAACCTTTTACCTATTCAGATCTAATAACAACTGAAATGGTGGTTTGAAATATATTAGAACTTGTCTGTTCCTTTTAAGTATGCATAAAATGATTAAAGGACCTGAGTATTTATTGACACAAGTAAATACAAAATTACCTAATACAAAAGGCATTCATAAGTGGGATCTAAGATAGTACAGGTATATCCATATACTAATAAAATAAAGAGGTCTTTTGCTATCTTGGTAACCTCTGAGAACCAGGTTTGAGGGTCAAAGCAAAATTTCTTCAATAGCTATTCAAGACTCCAAGTCAGAGTTCACTAAAACTATGTTGATAACTATGTGTTTTGATCACCAAATACGTATATGCAAGTTATCTTCTGTATTAAACCATTTCACATAGATGGAAAAATGGAATAGTTTGAATGCTTAGATCCTTTGCCAGGGCCTGCCAGCACAAGGGCTTCTTTGTAGGCTTGATAGAGGTTGGCTGAGCTGGAAGCTTTGTCTGCAGTTTTCCATTTATATCTGTCTCTAAACAAAGATAATGCCTCTCCCTCTCTCTTCTATTCTCATACCTTCATATGTTCAACAGTAATGATCTTTTATGAATACAAGAGGAAGGATTCAGAATGTTATCCCTGTCCTGGGAAAATGCAGGAATAAATAGAACTGTTAGGGAAGTGGTATCTAACTGCAAGGAAGCCCTTCAAAAGACTTGAGTGTTTTGTAATATGATTATGATTCTTCTGTGGTGAATTTAACCTTGCCAAATAAAGTAGCTGGAACATGCCAGTCATGTTTTTCAGTCACACAGGTGCTACCCTGTGTAGTCTCATTTTTTGTTTCTTGCCATCAGCAACTCCATCAGTGATGACATCCCTTTTCCCCTGCTCCCCAAATCTCTTGCTATGCACTCGTGTTTGTATTAGTTCTTTGGGAAAGGTGCCACGAAGTTGCACTGAAAGCTACTGCATTCTGCCAAGTAATTCATACTGATTAATGATGAACTGTCGCAACCTATTTTAGGTTTTTCCATTTGTTTAGTCTCACACTGCTGCAAAGCATCCACTTATGTGTATTGAGGGTTTTCTCCTTCCCATTGGGCCTTTGGAACAAGGTGAAGAGCTTCAGTTATTTCTCTGAAAAGTGTAAATCAGATATATGGTATAACTGATGCTCTCAGAGGAGGCTTTACAGGCTCTGTACATATTGGTTTGTTAGGATTGAGATATGTGTGCTGATTATATTTATGGTTCTCTATTCCCAACACATTACCCTGTGCTCCACTGAGAACTGAGCTGGGTTTTTTGCTGTTGAACCAGTTTCTTGTACAAGATAAGGCTTTTGTTTCAGCAGTGTGTTGAGTCTGTGCCTTGTGGGTTTCCAGCTCCCTGGATGGCCTCTGGATGCTCCAGGGGAATGTCTTCCTGTTGCTAGTGCAGGTGGCTCCATGGGCCTTCTCCTGCAGTCACACTGTATCGCTGTGTTCCAGGAAAGGCAGGACTTGACTTACCTTGCACCTTGGTTCAATTTATATGTGTAAATGGGAGGAAAAAGGAAAATCTGTGACTAGTAGCAAACGATGGGTTTTGGATAGAGAAACCTGTGTTTTCACTTGAATTCTTGAGAAAATCAGGAGCTGCCCTATCCCTGGTGAGTTGGTCATTGCAGGTGAAGTTCCTATGAGGGAAAAGCCACCACCTGGAGAGCAGTTTCTTCAGGGATATACTGTGTTCCACTGAGCTGTAATGGTGATACCCTACACACAGGTGTAAATGCCACAGTGAAATGTAAGGGGATGGTGAAATACTCTGGATGTGTGGTTATACTTTATGTAATGCTTTCTTGAGAGAGACAGCAATATTTTCTCTCTTCAGCCTTCTGCTTCTTAGCTCAGTGGTGGGAAATTTATCAGGCTTGAATTTCTCAACATCGTGTCCTTCCCAGCATGTGCATCAATTGCTTGGATGAGCTACCGTGGTCCTCCCTGTGCTTATCCTGTCTGGTCTTAAAACTCTGTTTGTTCATGTGTCTGCTGGGAGAGCTGTGCGCTGTTCAGCGATGATCAGTTTGTCAGTTCATAATTCTCTGCTTACTATTAGTTGTGATCAAGAGCCAACAATTTCAGTGTGGCACCGCAGACTTGAAGGAGGGACTTTTTGTCCCCAAAATTTGTTATCTTGCTCTCCTGAAGAAGGTGGCCATCAGCTTCCTGCCAGCCTGGAGCGGCGTGTGCTGCAGTAACCGCATTTGGAGGCTGTGTTTCAGAAGTTCCTCTCCTGTCCTCTTGTGTTACATCTTGGGAATATTGAGGTGCTATGGTAACTTTCAAATATTTAGCTTTTGCAAAGTAAGGTATTTGACTTAGGCTGTTTTTCCAGGTACTTAACCTACTCTTAGCGAATGAAGTCAGAGTATCGTTGCAGTTTGCAAGATTGTCTCCTGACTTTGGGCTGTAGGGCTTCCCTGAGTCTGTGCCTTTATCTTCTGGAAGAACATCATGAAAAAGATATCCAGTGACAGGATTTACCTCAGTCCTTGTCAATTACTCTGATAAAGAAGAAAAATCGTACTTTATTTTTTGACTGATTTTCACTGCTTTAACTTCTACCCATGAGTTCTTAACTATGTTTTATGGAGTTGTGCTTACATCAATTTCTGAAGCTTCAATTATACAGTGGCATAATTACTGGAAGTCAAAGAAAATGTGGATATTATGATTACAGCCATATTTCGTAGGCTCATCAAAGAGGGAAGCAGTGTGTCAGTGTAGAGGATAAACCTAACCTGTCTTACCTCATAGACTCTTTTTGCTCTTTTACCGCCTGCTAAATTACCAGACAGAATTTGTTTAATTTCAGGTATCTGTTTTGGTTTTTCTTGCAAGATGTAATTTCTTTAGTGGAAGGAAATAGCATAATAAGTCATTTGATATCACTTGGGGCTTGGATTCCTGGCCCAATCCCTGGTGCTTTTAGAGTAGTAGTTTATAACGTGGAATGTTTTTCATGACAACCGTCTCATGTATTGCACGCTACAGCTGAAATTCTAGTCTTAGTCTGAAAATAGTACCCAGACAAGGACTTGGTGCTGCCCAAAACTTACAACAAAGAATTTTGGGGTCTTACTCCCTATTGCTTGCAACAATATGCCAGTGAGGTCTCCAGTTTTGCATAAATATACTGTATATGTAGCTAAAATAATACTGATTAACCTACCAGTGTCTCAGAAATCAGTGCAAATCAGTGCCTCTTTTGTTGTTGTTTTTGTTGTTTTATGAATAATTTCCTTATCAGCTTAAAGTGCTTCTTTGCACAATTTCCAGTTCTTTTGATTTTGACAGAATGTCTCTAAGGCCAAGGTTTTAGAGCTGTTCATTATGTACAGTGTGTGTTGCTGGATAATAGGATAATGGGTCCAACACTTTAGTCACAAAGTGTCCAACAGTGATAGAAAATAGTAATTCTTCATAGCTCATGAATGCACATGTTCTGTTCAACACTGAGCTGTCAGAAGCAATAAAGTGCAGCAGGAGATCTTCGAGCTGCCTCTTCTGAGCCATATATCACAGATAAATATTTAAACACTTTCTGTACAGAAGATATAAAGTAAAATTCACTTTTCTCAGCTGTGACTGTTGTTGGCATAATTACAAACAAATGTGAAGAAGGAGCAATTTGATTTAAGCAGTCATCACAAATATCTCCACGTATAGTTTGAACAGAGCTACATATCTTGGCAAGTCACTGCCTCCAACTGTTGGTGAAAACCTATGAAGCATTAGTTGTCCAGAGGGGATGCTAGCTTTGGATTTGCCTTGCTGAATAATAATTCATTTCAACCAAATTCTTCTGAGAGTCAGTTTCTTCTCAAAATCTCGCAGCTAATGTAAGGATAACAGTAACTCAGGAGGAGACAGGGTTCTTAGAGGGTTATCACAGCAACACTCTTTGAGTCTAACAATCAAGAATGTTGTTTGGAAACATTACATTCATAATAATAATAATAAAAAAAGTTCTGGAGAAGTCATTATTGAAATAGTAAGTGTTCTGGCACACTAAAAACATTCAAGTGTAATTCATGATATTCAGGAGTAAAGTGGGAAGCCTAAGAAGCCAGCTAGGAAGATGTCCAGAAAAGCAGAGCTCTAGCAAATCTGAAAGGTTGATGGATGCTGTAGGGAGGAAGGATAGTTGTTTTGGTTTTTTAATTTGTTTTGCTGTAGGCTTTACAGTGAGGGCTGTAAGTTGATGGTCACACACAAGTGCGTGCATAGCCTTCCCCATCTTGGCAAATCCCCAAACCACAAATCGGTGGAATCTGGAAAAGCTTCATTACACGCTAACTTTCTAATTGTGCCATTCTTTGGATGGCCACATGTTGTTCCACACTGCTGGGCCTTCGCTGTGAGCTGGCATGGCTCTTCCCAGGCTTTGCTTAGCTGCAGACTGACTGGGTGTGGAGTAGCAATGCAGTAGATTGATAGCAAAAGAGCTGAGAGAAGAGGCAGTGCTGCTCACCAAGGCATATGTGGCATTGCATTTGCTTTCTCGCAGATGTCGTTATCACATTTTGTTAATCAAATATCGCTTGAAGTGAATCAACCGACATCTTAACACAGTCAGTTTTCACAGCAAGCACTGGCATGCTTTTTATGGTGTATAATGATATAATTACTATAATGATCTGGATTGTGTGAGATTGCCATGACCCAGTGCTGCATTCAACCCTTGCCCCTCCCCCCCTCCTCCCCGCATATGGAAAACAAGGAGGAAGAAATACCAGCTTTTTGGATGTTGCAAGCAACCTTGCCTTCCTGAGAAGGGCCTTTCCTGCCTCTGTCTCTCTGATCATAAAGCCAAAACCAGGATCCCAAATAATAAAATCACAAGAAAGGTACAGTACAAAGTTTTTGAACAGTCTAATATTCTTTTTATTCTTCCTCCTTCTGCACTGGGTAATAGTGATATTAAAAGGCAAATTGTTTGGTTAGGTAGGAAGACAAACTTCTTTTTATTGACTGTCTGCATCCTGTCCTACCAGTGCAGACAGAGTCACATTGCAGCTGTGGTTTGGCTGCACAGGCACAGAATAAGATAAAAACTTTACTCTTAGGTGAACAATTAAGCATTAAATAATCATTCATTACATGTGGTCAGTTGTTACATCCCCAGTGTAATAATAGCAGATGGGGGTGAGTTCAGGCTGTGTGAGATACTGCTAAGTTTCAGTGTGTGTTGCTCAAAGAGCTTCATCTTGCATGGAGGCAAGTGCTTTTGGGGCATCTGATCTTACTTTAGAAAAGGAGCCAAGCCAACATTTAATACCTGATGTCTGCTCCTGCTCACTACTTTTTTCTTTGGTCACATAAATATAATCTAGTACAGCAAATTGTTTCCTTTAACAACTAACTTTTCTTCAAGTGATTGTTTTAAACTCTGTTCTTCCAAGTCTTCTGTAAATATGCACACATCACAGTAGATTATTCTTAATCCAATCTCTTATATAACCACTATCATTTTGGACTTTTCTTAGTCCTTGGTTCCTGTGGAATTAGTATTTCTTAGAACTGTTTGGTTTTTGCCAGTTTGGAGACTTATTTGGTGATATCACATGAGTATTTGGAGCCTGCACCTTATAAGAGTCAGGATACCTGTTGTTGTGATGGGATTGGTTTTTGGAAGGTTGTGCACATTAAACTCTCTTTTCTCTTTATAAAAGCTTTATTGAGAGGCTGTCCAGATTTTCTGTAGTCTGGGTTTCTTTCTGATCTGCATAATTAAGAATAAGTTTAAATCAAGTGTACCAATGCTAAAAGTCTCATCTGGCTTAGACTTGGTTCAGTGAATGTCATACTCTATTTTTTTAAGGAGACTATATTCCTAATTTAACTTGATAGCTGGTGAAATGAAGAGCTGCTATGACACTAAAATCCTGATGATCTTTAAGTCCTGAGGTGAGGTGGTTTTGGATTGTATCCCTAAGTTCTGAAGAATAGGAAAAGTCCTACATATCTTTTTGCATGTTTGCTCTTGTTATTGGCTGTCAGAGAAACTGCAATTGGCTGCAGTATTTACATGTGGTCAAAGCTACTGAGGCTGGCTCATTAACTCTTTTCCCTTGTTTCCTTAACTCATGTTTATTTTTCTTAAGGCCATAAATCAGAGGGACAAGGAATCTAAAATGGAGGTGATTTATGCAAATGAAAAATTGCAGCAGCTGGAGGAGTGACAGGGATTTTTCTGCAACAGGTTCTTTGGAATAGGATGTGGGACCTCATTTATAACCACATGATTCTTAGAGATAAGAAGGATATTTATCATCAGGGATAGGATGCATTAAATTTGTTGTTGGTAATTTGTAACCATCTAAGATAAAGGTGTCTGCAGTCTAACAGGTAGGTTTTGAGTCAGCCTGCTGCTGTTTCAGAGAGCTGGAATGGTTATGCCTTTTCCCAGACGTTGTTCCTCTGTCTTCCTCCAGATGAGGTGAAGTGCAGGCAAGTTGAGGAGATCTCCCAGCCTCCCTCTCCCTCCTGTCCTGGCTTTGTGATGTTACTTGCTATGAGGGGAATCCCTTCTCCTCAAGTTTCTGAGGCTTATGTCCTAACTGCTGTGCCCATCACAAAATCTCGGGTGAGTCTGGTCTTGGTGCACTATCATGCAGTACAAGGTGGTCAGTGATTTAGGTGCACCACTAGCAGTTTTCTTAACACTGCTGACACAGGAAGTCTTTCTTGCTTGCTATTTGATCTTATCCTTCAATATACAAATCAATGTCCTGGAACCTGTAGCTGTGACAGTATCTATTTCTGCAGCATCTTGAAGAATTGCAACTGATACTTTCTATCAAGTTTCTTATTTAAGAGGTGTCACTCAAAACACTGAAAGAGAAATTAAACTTCCTCCTGATTATCTTTTCCCACAAATTCCTCACAGCTTCAGTAGTTGTGGACATGACCTCATTCCTCAGCATGTGCTCACTGATAGGACAACTGGTGTGGGTTTTTGAAGGTCCCGGGTTCTACCTGCACTTTCCAGTTTTTATGCCAGCCTTAACTGCCTGGTGGCTCTTTAAAAGTGTTGTTAACAATCCAAGAAAATACTGCAGGAGAGAGCTAATCCACTAACTCTGCTGAAAAAGGCAGAGGTTCCATACTTTCTCACTATTTTTATTTCTTTCTCATTGTTCGTTTATTTTTGTTTTCTGTGTTCTGTCATAACAGGCAATATGTGCTTCATGAAAGTAGGTCTGTCTGTGTTGCTTATGAGTTTTTTAGGTTTCCAGTATGCTGTTGATTCATCTGTCTTCAGCTGTGTCACCTCCTGGGGTTGAAGCATTTCTTTGTTTTTAGCTTTGTCTAAATTGTTTTGAAATAGAGAGCAGTGCCAAAACACATACTTTTAATTGAGCAGCTTTGGAAGTGTGAAAATGAAGACTTGGCATGATCTAATTAGTGCTTGTGTATTTTGGTCGCAAAAAGTGACTGGTGAAGAATTCCCCAGACACATTCTCTGTTCTGTCTGAAAAAATCCTGCATAAAGTTGTATATCCTGCTTGTTGGTGCTTGGAAGTCCTGACTGTAATGCTTTCGCTAATTAGCTGCCAGGACGTCCTTCTCTTTCTTCTCAGTCTCCTTGCTTTTGGCTTGTTTGTTGGAATGAGCATTGGCTACTTTTGCTGGCAAGCTCCATAGAAACTGGCATCTCTCTTCTTGTGGTCTCTTTAAATCCCTCATGGTGTAATGTTTGCCAGGTTGGTGCTGTCTGGGGAAAGTCCAGAGGACCTGTGTGAAGTGGAAGGAGTATTTCAGCAGCTTTTTTTCCTTCCTTATAATGACTGTTCAGGGCTTGGGGAGTTCTGGTGAAAGTCTCAAGGACAGTAGCTAGGTAACTCACCTCTGTGCCCTCCTTTAATTTTTTCACAGTAAAGTAAATTTCCTCCAGGTTTTATCACCCCTTTTGATGTCAGATTGCCTAGGTTGGTTTTTTTCTTCTGTGCAGATCAGGTTTGCAGCTGTAGCCTCTTGCAGTAACTGCAAGTGCTGTGATGGTCTGGCTTAGGTTTAGACTTGTAGCTCTTCTTCCTTTGGTGTGAGTCTGGGAGCTTATCCCTTGACAAGCATCCTCTCTAAAGGATCTGTGAACAGCAAATCTGGGCATAGCCTGGCTGTGTCTGACAATCCTGTGGGACCAATGCCCTGCACAGCCTGACTGCCTTGGGAACAGCTCACTGCCCATTTGAGCAGTCTCTTTCTTGCCCTGACCTTTAGGCTCGTGCCCTTGGCAGAGCAGTCTGGCAACTGCAGAGCTTTGCAATGCCTTTCCTTTCAGCCTTCCTCTTGCAGCTGTCCCTTAAATGTACAACTGGCTTGGGGGGTGTTAGGCAGCTTCTTTGCAGTATCTCCATATTAGAGCAGCATCCGGAGGGAATGTCCTGGCGATCCTTTCTGGTGACTGTGCCCGACTGTGTCACCTGGCTGGGAGCAGAGCTGCTGCCCCCCGGCCTGCAGAGCTGTGCAGCATCACCACTGGGGGAGAATAAATGGCTCGTCTGGCTCTAGTTTATTTATCCAGCTGAGCAGGGAGCTGGTGCCATGAGTGAGTGCTGTGTTGGCAAGATGTCTGGTGCCTGAGCTTCTCTTCAGGTCTGTGTTGTACCGTGTAGACATACCCAAGGTTAATGGATGACCATTTGTTTAATCTGGTATAATTTCATAGCTGTGCTTCATGCATAGTCTGAGCAGTGTTTTGACAGGCTGGCATTACTTTATCTACTGTTCCTGGTTTCCCCCCCATATTCCTGAAGCTTTCTCTAAGATGGTTTATTCCTTTTCTTCTCTGCACTATTGTTGAACTGTGGATGTAATATGTTTATCAGCTGAGATTTGTGTCTTGGAAACTTAATTTACCTTTTTATCTAATGCTTTATCACTAATGCATAGTAACGTTTCCTGGCAGGATATGCATTGTTAAAATTCATTTGTAGGAACACAAAAAAAAAGCATAGAAGCGGATGGCTCCCTTTCTGTAAGAATCAAAAGTTTTGAAGCAGAAAAGGAAAATGCTCTTCATGGTACCTGACATCAGTCCCACCATCCTACTTTCCCATGGGGTGACTCCTATCAGTGCTGAGATATAACGGAGCCCAAAGACTAGGTGTGGTGGCAGCTGTGGCTGTCAAGGAAAGGAAAAGCTGGGAGGGGAAGGCTGGCCTTGTCAGGGCAGTGTCTCCAGCTACACAGTAATTTCCTATGAGCTGATTGAGACCTTGGGCAGTTTTTTTGCTAGCAAAACCACTACCACACATCAGAATTGATTTTTTATTTTTCCCGCCATTGTCTTTTTGCCACTGAAGGAGTCCACATTATCCAGTGGTCAGTTATCCAGCTGTCTGCCCTCTGTACCAGCAAAGCCCCTCAAGCAAGTTAACACAGTTTTTTTGGGGATGAGTGGCACATCTGTGCAGCAGCCAACTTCAGTGACATGGGAATGGTCCTGGGGCCTGAGGCTTGTCTTTGAGCAATTAGTTGCTATGATCACAAATAAACAGATAGACTGTGCTTCAGAGCTCCAGTTCCCAAGCACTGATTTCTGTTAAGTGCTTTGTGAAAGAAAGGAAAAAATAATCAAAAAATAATCTGCAGTTAAATTAATCTCCTCTAACAATGTCTAATGCGTTCTGAGGACCGGTGCTTGAGGGAAGGGCGTTGTACAAAATGACAGACAGCAAAATATACATAACTCTTTGTGCATGGTTTTGAGGTATTAGGAAATAGAGCTCCCAACATTGGCACATCACCTACTGATTAAACACTGTGGTTTCACCAGCTCAGGATTGATTACTTTAGAAAGCGCTAAGTATTAGTCAAATACTCTTCCTTCGGATACTTCACATCCGGATCCTTTTGTCTTCATTGACTTGCCTCAACACCTCTGCTTCTCAGCGGGCTGGGTGTGCTCCCTCCTACCCCCTCTCCTGGCCCCAGTGCCATGCCCTGCACTGTGCCTCAGTCTTAAATTCTTGCATAAAAGTATCTGGTTGCACAGGTTGATCCATGTCACTTGGATGAGGTGAGGGACCAGGATGAGAGAAAATATTTGTGTCTAATGAGCAGCTCTGTGCCCTTGAGTCTAATAAAGAAAAAAACCTCTTCTCCTTTGCAGATGTGAGGAGGGTGTAGCATGGTTCCCATGCCCTGGCTAGCAAGACACCCCAGGAAATACTCTTTGTTTAAACTATATTGCCCATTTCTAGTGTAAAGTGTTTTTCCAGCCAAATCCATAGCTGGATGTACTGTACATTATATGGTTATGTTACTAAAAACAAATTATGAAAAACATCAACATTGTATTTTAAATTTGCCACAGGTGTTTCTTTATTAGTTGCTGCCACCTCTTAAAATTTTTCAGGTCTGTTTTTCAGGGTTAGTCAGAACATCATTGGAATAAATATCTTCCTGCCTGTGTTGCATCTCCTCAGCTCTGCAATGAAAAGTAATGTGGGTTTAGCAAAACAGCTTCTCTTCCCCAAGATATGCCAGGGGAAGGTGCTTTATTTCTTTACTGAGAATACATATTTCTTCACAATAAAAATATACCCTCTGAAGCATTAATTATTTTTGATCCATGGTTGTGAAAAAAATTCTACCCCAAAACTGTCAGATTTTTCCAGCACAGTTGCTCTGATACTCTTACTGTGCAGAAATATATAAAAAAAAATGAATGAGTTGTTCATGCATCATTGATAATTGAAAATGAATACAGACAGAGTTGATTTTTAAAAATTTTTGCTGAAGAATATTTAAATCATGTTTTAATGCATTACACATTACAGGACATTTATGCTTGTGTTAACACTATAGTTAATCCTGAGGTTAGTCAACCTTTCTGTGTTACAAGATTAGAGAAGGGAGTGCAGGTCTACAGTAAAGCTTGCTTGGGGCAGAAAACTGACCTAAGAGGTTTGTTTTGAAGTCAGTATTTTATGGACAAAGTTTGGTAAGTGTGCTCTGTGATTTTTCTCAAATTAAAGCAAAATGCTGTGTGTCAAAGTGGTTTAATTTCATCATGTTGTACCTGTGGAAGGACTTAACCTGAAGAATTTTCTCTTACTATGAGACTTTGCAGCTGGTGACTGCAGGGTGGAATCTTGACACATGTACTTCCACTTGGCTATGAGGGGAGGGAAAAAAAGGGAATATTCAGAGTCTTCAGGATATGTTTAAACCTTTGAGGTTTGCTTTGGAAAAGGTAGTGTTCATTAGAGGTGGATACATTAGGATCTAGTAAATCATATAAGTGCATGTGACGATGTTGATATGATAGATAAACGTGTTGGGCCAGTGATGGGAAAACTTCATCCTAAGCAGTTTGTTGGCATATTAGATGTGAATGAGCCACTCCCTGTGGAGGTCAAGAGTACACTGCTATTTGTGTGGCAATTTTTGACTGTTCAAAAAAAAAATAGTGGTTTAAATTCCTAAACAATTCCTATTTACATGAACTGAAGTTTGCAATGACCTATATATGCTGTACTAACTTACACTACTAAAAATTCAGTGTTTTACCATTAAAGAAAACAAAGACAGACTACTTTTTGTATTGGGAGGGCTGTAACATGCTTGTTTCACAGTACTTCAGTTGCAATATCCATGTTTTATATGGCTTACTGCAACTATACTGGTGAGAAAGTGTCTCACTCCCAGAAAGTGAGACTGATTTGTGTAGTAATTTACCTTGACCCCTAAATTCAAAGCACCACAGCAGCTTTCTGTTTGTCCTTTAGGTTAGGTCTCAGTGCTTTTAGGACTTTCAGATCCTGGCTCATTGTTGAATACTCGTGGCAGTTTTGAAGTTATTAAATGCCTGAGTTGCATCTTTCAATTACAAATTCATAGCTTTCTTCAGTGTCATTTGCAGTGTAATTTGCTGGGAGCAGCTCATAAAGTCATGATGAGAGAATAAAATAAGAGGCACACAGTTGAATGGTGTGAGAAGTGAAACTGGTTTTCATCCAGTTTTTGAAGTATTGGCCTTATTTTTAACAAGCCTAGAATAGAGGTTTGATAAATTGGGAGTGTATGGACTGTGTAAGGCAAATAAAGTAATACTCTGTTAACAAATTATGAAAACCATTCATGTTGTTGAGTTTGGTTAGAAGGTTTTAATTGTACTCCAAGGACTCTGCAAAGTGCAGTGAAAGAATTTGTGGGAGGTTTTAAGGCAACTTTACAGTTGTGGTCAAATTAGAAGGAAAATTACTAGTTAAGAACCGAGAACTTGCTTAGTTTTATTTTGGTGGAGTGCTGTTAATATTTTACAGGGAAGCAGGTTTGATCATGCACTTGGTGTGAAGTTTGTGTTGCCAATAGCCTTTGTTCTGCAGAAGCCTCTCTGGGAGGGTTTGAATGTTTGAATCCTTAGGGGAAGGATGCCTTTGGTAGAGGTGCCTGGCCGTGTCTGCTCACGGCTGGCAGCACAGGTGATCGTTGTGGGGTGGGATCCGGTCCCTCCCTGGAGCTGGAAGACTCGGTGTGAACTGATAGGTTATCGATAACCTTTTGTGTGTTTAACGAGACAAATCCTTCCGTTCAATTGTTTCGCTGTGAACAAACGCTTATCACCGGATGATTTTGTGTACCTTGTGTCCCTTTTAATTTGTTTTGGATCAGGGAATGTAAAAGCTGGTATATGGAAGGGGGTGAGGCCGGCATGGAGCAAGTATTTCCCAGCTTGTTAGAGTTGTTTAAGCACAAGAAACGCAGTTGCTCCCAGTGCCTTATGTGCAACCTCCTGGTGTCATTTGACCACCCAGTGCTGTGTAATTGCAGTAGGGGTTATAAAGTGTTTAATTCCAGAGTCTGTGGGCAAGGGTGGGTAGACTGAGGTGGGAGAGTGTATGCATGTTTCAATCCTTCACATTGCCCATCTCCACCCCTCCGTGACCTCCTTCATTTACTTTGCATATCTTCCATCTCTCATTGCCAGGGCCCAGTGCAGCCAAACTGTGGGGTTGGAAGTGGTACCTTGGGTCCCAAATGGAGCAGTGGGATTTCAGTTTGGATCCTCAGCAGCCTGAGGACAAACTGCTGTGTGAAGTGGTTTCTTTTCCTGGTAATGGTGTTATGGCACAGTTGTAGCAGGGTACATGGTAAACCAGCAAATTAGCTTCAAGGTCAACAGGTATTTCAAAACAAGGCAGGGAATTTCAGGAGATTTTAAGCAACAAGGAAGTGGCAGACAATGTTTTACTGGAGAGGGCATTAACTTGGTTTTCACATGTCCTTAGCTGCTGAGACAATGTAGGTTCTTTGGGTACTAACAGTCTTAGAGTGGTACCTGTCATTGATGGGCAGAATGGGAGCAGGCAAGTGTGAAGTTTGCCATGTTAAAGCCAACAAATAAACTGCTTTTGCTGGTGAAAAAGCAAATGAAAGGGGTTGCCTAAAGCTGTGGATTGCCTGGGTAGGAGCTGAGATTTTGCCCATCTTCCTTTTCTGTTTTATCAGCTAAGATGAATGGTGAGTCAGTGTAAGCTGTATGGTGTGTTTCATTATTGGAGACCTATCAGAAGAGCTGGTTAATAATCCAGAACATTTGGATTCAATGTGATAAAACTAATCATAACAAAGTACTTCAGTGCCTAACTTGAAGCTGTGAAGAAAATCCTGTTATCTTAAAAGTATGTGTATATGAAAGGGCTAATTTTTTCTTTCTTAACAAGATAAACATAAACTCATTGGTGAGTTTATGAAACAGTACTGTTTCCAGAGGCTGCTTTCCAAACTTCCCTGAGATGAAGTGAAACTGAGATTTAGTGCTCTCACTTGTGGAGTTTCAAGAATACTTCTCAAGACCTTTTAAGTTACATGGGAGAAATTGTTATGGAATCAGCTTATTTAATGTAGATTTAAATAGTTATAATGAACATAAATTTACTTCATTTTTTGGAACAGCCTGCCTTTTTTGCTGTGTGCTTTCTTCTTTTGTCAAGTTGCTTAAACAATTTATCATTAACATATTTACTGTATTACAGTTTGGCTTTCTAAAAATTATTCAAATAACTTCTTCTAGGTAAGGAAAATTGTTAAATGTCATCCCATACTTACTTTTACCCAGAGGGAAAGACTGAACAAGCGAAGATTGCTATGAGTTCATTTGATTTGTATGAAGCAGCTTTGAATTTCCTGGGCTTGTTTAATGAACATATTGAAAGCCTGATGTAGCTGCCTGTCTCAGATCCAATAATTGTACACAATATTCTGCATTGGGAATACATTGGGAAGAGATGGTCTTTTCCTTTCTGGTTGAAACGACTTGTGATCTGTCATTGTTGGTAATAAATGTTTGCAGGTAGCACAGTCCAGATTTAGCATTTGAGCTGGCTTCCTTGTAAAGATTTGGTTTGATTTCCTTGTTCTGTAATTTCCAGTGCTCAAGTGAGAGTTCTTGTTGGATGACTAACACATTTCAGCACTGGCTAAGGCAATTTTGAAAACCCAGTGTTTTTCATATATTAAATATTTTGTTAATGACATAAGCAGGTGTCAAGGCTAGTTCACAGTCACATGCTTCTGAGCTGTGCTTCTGAATTTTGTGATTCTCAGATTTATTTTGTAAGAGTGTTGAATGGGGTTACCACTTGATGCTGTTCTGCTTCCCCATGTGGCCCATTAGCACCTTGGCTTTGTACCTCTTTAATGCAACCAAGTGCATAATTTTTCTTGTATTTCTGCAGTTTGTGTTTCACTCTTTGCTGCATGTTTAAGAGAATTGGAAGTGTGTTCAGAATACTGGAGGAGTGTATTGCTAAAGGTGAATCCTGATTCTTTCTGTTTGAGATATAACTCTTCTGGGCAGTGACACGGGAAGCTCATCGCTGCCTGTGAGATGTGGTTTGCTGCAGTTTGCAGCCATACATTTTCTACTGGCACACAGAAGGTATCCTGAGGCAGAGGGGAGAGCTCAGGTCAAGTTGTAGGACGGTCTGTCAGTGGGAATATCTGGCTGTTGTGTGACTGAGCTGTGGTGGTGGGCTTCATCAGACTAAACCAAGACATATAATTGAGAAAACTGAATATAAACCCTGTATTACTAATATCTGGGAATGGCCAAGCTGTTAGGACTTGGAAGCATGATCCAAAGATTTGCCAAATTAGCCTGTGATGATCACTAGGAGAAGAGTTTGCCCAGGAGAAGTGAGTTATAAAGTAATTCAAGACTTTCTAAAAAAACTCTCTTCCGCAATCAGAGTTTAATGACCAAGGTGATGGCTTTATGCTGCCATCGACAGTGTTTAAATCCCCGGTATTTTTTATTTGCACCTGTTTTTACTGATCTCATAATTGACCATTGTTACAGAATGCATGTGGAATTTGGTTGACAGACCAACTTTTCTTTGCTTTTTGGATGGAATGCAAACTACCTATTGCAATAAAGTTTCTGTATTTGTGATTATGGGCACTGTCAGTATTTCCATTATAAATTTCTGGGGTTTTTTTTTTTGAAGAAGCTTAAAACTGAAGTTGTAAAAATTTGTTCTTGGCAGAGAATTTGTGTACAACATCTCAGCTCAAGTAGGACTTTTTAATGAATTTTGAGAGAGGGAAGGAAAACTTGAACTGCTTTGTAAGCTGAGGTTACACAGGTGAAGTATACACTGAAATCTCATGTTAACAAAATTCAGCTTATGAGGAGGTAGAGTAACAGAAACCTCAGTGTTATTCCCTTGTCCTGCATTACATTTTAAATTGAGTTGTAACAATTGAGTGTAACTTTTGATTCATTCTGCAGAAAAGCTTTTGATAGAACACAGAACACATTCATTGCCTTGCAGGAAAAACAGACCAGAGGGTACCAGGCAATCAAGAAGCAGGGAACTCTGTAGTGGTCAGCCCTTCCCACCACTGGGAAAGGCGTTTTTATGGTAATGGTAAATCTGTTTCTGAAGGAAAGCAGTAAAAATATGCCACTCCTATTTACTCCATTTTTCAGTGCTGTAGGAGATGCTCTGAGACCATGTTTAATCAATGTATATTTTCACTAGATTAAATAAACCTGAATACTGACGTCATGAAAATAAGCTGAGAAGCCTGGTGGTGGATGCTGATGCATTTTACTCTTCTAATAAACACTGCTTCAAAATTTAATGAAGCATGCCATGTTGCTAAAGGTAAATGCAAACAAACTGAGCTACAGACTGTTTGCTTGAGGTGCTGCTGTTTAATGAGATTCACCACCAAGTAATGTGAGCAGATCCTGGTGACACAAATGCCAGCAGTCATTCCCTGCCTCATTTCAGGAGGAAACCTGGTGATACTGATTGTTTTCACTAGAAGAAGAAAAAACACTGCAGCAATATAAGTCCTTAGCAAAATGTTGAGCATCACTCATCTTTACTATGCCTTGGGATCCTAGTTTGCTTTAACTTCCTTTAAGATGGGCTCCCTTCAAATGCAATCTTCTGTGTAACTTTGTGCTCCTTTATTCTCCCTTGTTAATGTGCTTTATCTTTAATAGAAGCTTCCTAAAAAGTTCTGTTGAGCATCCACAGTGTTGTATATGGTTTGGTACAGCACTCAGCAGGGTGTGTCCCTGGTTCTGACTGGGGCAGCTGAGCACAACTGAAAAACAAATAACCCTGGGAAGGGTGCATTTTGTCAGAGATAGGGGTGTGTGGAACCTGTGTCTTCAGTGGGTGTTTTTGTGCCTTCCAGAAGGAATAGATTGACATACCAATTCCCTTGTGCCTTTCCTTCTAGAGTTTCCTTCTCTTGTGGCAGGTTTTGTGCTCACTTTTAAAAAGAGATCAATTCTTTGGTACTGTTGCTGTTGTGTGTGTATCGATGAAGCTGCATAATAAGAAAAAGTCACAGCAGAAAGGTTCTGGAGAACACCTCAGCGAACTAATTTTGCTGCTGGAGGCGAGTTCAGTGAAGAAGTTTTTATGAAAACTGCAAGGGTTTTTGTTATTATGATAGACAATTATCTAAACATTTTGGAATTAGATAATTTGGTTCTAAACTAGTTAAAATTCCAGTTTTAAATGTTTTGTGCAAAGAATGAACTGACTTTGGAAAGGCATGGATAACCAAATTGTCAAAAATTCTTGTTAGTAAGTGTCTGAAACCTGTGAAGAGAGAGCTATTCTATCATTATAACTGTGAAGTCATTCATGATTTTGCTTCTGTTTTGCTGTTCTAATGATATATCCAGGTGTGATACAAGTGAATGATGTCTGAGGTCATCTTTGAATAGGAATTCAATAATTGCTCTGTTTAGTGATGAGCCTGTTAGCTTTGTGTGGAAATAAGAAAAAATAAGTGATTTTTTTTTTTAGATTTGTGTGACATTTGTTTCTATTCTGTCTTGATTTCAAGCAGCCACTGTAAATAAACTAATGCTGGTCTTTGATTATATGAGTTCCTGCTGTGAAATCTAGGGTTCTGAAACCCTGGACATGGTCTGTGGTTAAGCCTTGGTCCCTGGGTGGGAAGAAGAAAGAAAGCTTCCCTTTGTTCATAGAAAGCTAACTGATGTGTTACTGTCTCTGATAAGATCTCAAGAGTTAAGTAATGCTTTGAAGTATTTGAAAACATTGATCCTCACATGTGCATAGAAACCAAATATCATCCCCATTTTCTGAGTGGGGAAATACCCCTTCACTTTCTCCTGGGACATTTGCCTCCCCCAACTAATGTGGGTTTTTTTGGCATGGTCTTCTTTAATACCTGTGGAGCAGAACGACCTAAAATACTTAATAAATTCTTAATATATGAGAATTGTTCAGGTATTTGTGTTTGTTGCCTTACCACATGTGCATGCATTGCTATTTTCAGCCTTTTTATCACACTTGGCCTTTGCCTTGCCAGCCGTGTGAAATTCAGGTGTAACATCTTCAGGACAAAGTGTGCAGGTCTGTTTAGCACAGTGTCAAGTGCTACAAACTCGGCAGCTTGGCTTGAGTGAGTTTCCAAAAGTTCTGGGCAGCTGAGAGCAGGATTATTTTCCTTGAGCAGGATTACTTTCCTTATGCACCTTGCAAGGAACTTGTTGAAAGTCTAAGATAGATATGGAAGCCTGGGATTTCCTGCCTGTCATAGTGATTTAATAAAGTCAGTCCCAACTGCACTTTCTAGCTAGGCATTCAAGGACTCCTTGCCCAAATAAATGGATTTGTAGCAGTTTTAGCTCATAGGTGAGCCTTCCCAGTTTGAGAACCCAGCCTGTGTATTTGCAGGAATCTTTTAGCAAAATTTTACTGCTGTCATCTCCCTCGTCTTTTCCGCAATCCCTTGGTGCTGTATTTTGCAGTGAGATTCTGTCCAGGGTCAGAATTTGCTGATATCAAGTCAAGTGAAGGAGTACATTTGCCTCACAGCTTGTCTTCTCTTCAGAAATGACTTTAAAGGACACAGAAAGGTCTCAAAAATTGAGGAAGCTATTCTCTTTTATTCTCCAGTGAAGCATCTGTTTTTCTTTTCCTCCACTTACTGTGCCTGCAGGGATTATCTTCTCCAGTTCCTTTCCTCTGAGGGTGGTCCTCTTCAGCCTGGCTGCCCCTGTTCTGCCACAGCTTCCCCTGAGCACAAATCCTTTCCAGCCTGGCCTGGGGTGATGGGGAAGGTACTGGATTCATAGTGGTCTCGGTGTGCATGGCTGGAAGTGGCAGCAATACAGCATGGCAAAACACAGGTAATTCAGTAGTTATGTCTCAGCCCATTTCCTAGAGGATGGAGCTGCTCATAGTTAGAATCACTCTGTCAGATGGTGCCTGCTGGCTCCTGCATGGAAAATGTAGTGTTAAAGTGGATTTCCAGTCTTCTGTTGTGAAAAGTTTCCTGGGATGTGTCTTCATCACCTGTTATCAAATCTCCTTCCCCTCACACTGAACCATGACTATTTGTGAAGGAAGCGATGGGCGGTTTTGTGCAGGTGACCTTAACAGTATCTTGCTAGCACTGGGGGAGGCTGTTGTTCTTGGCTCGAGCCATCTTTTAATGCAATTGAAATCTGATTTAGAAATTAATGTACATTCCAATTTCCCTGGTGTGACAAGGTAGAGACCATAGGAGTAGGAACTGATTTTGCCAAACTCATTGGATGGGGTTGAGACAGGTATAGTGGGATGCAGTCATCCCAGAGCAGCTGTATTTTGCCTTCCATATCCTCAGAGGAGCAGTGGAACACAAAGCAAGTGCAAGAATCTTCCTGCAGAAGATAAAAAGAAATAAAGACAGGTCAGTCCAGCAGTTGACTGAATGCAGCCATGAAGATGGATGACTGGAAAGGCTAAGAAATGAAGAACTATTATAGCACTCCTGGAGTGGGAGTCTCGATGACACTTCAGCGATGACTTGTTTAGGTTCCTGATGCTCTTATCCCACTGTGGGAATAAATAAGCAGACCTGGGCTGATGGAATACACCAGTCAAAGGAAGTTCCCACTGGGGCATACATAGTCCGAAAACTTGCATAAATTGTTCTGTAATATGACAGTTTCCAATTATGGGTTTTCATAATAAGAGGCTTACTGGCAACCAGTAATGCAAGTTAACTGTGGAAATTTCTATTGCTTTTCTTGGCCCCTGTGCACTTCCTGAACAGTGTGTGTTTTGTCCCAGGTGTCCCATTCTGCAGCTCTGTAAGTATGTCACAACATGTGTGGGGCTGAGACCCCTGGGAGCTGGCACTTAGGGCCTGATCAAAAGGAACAAAAACTGCGAGTGAGGGGCTTAAGGTATCAGCCCCAACATGTAGATGCTTGGTTGATTTGTTTGTTTCCTGCCTTGGTGAGTTACAGTGTTGATCACCAGTAAGAAATTTTCTTAGATGCATGGGAAATAATTTTTATACAGTTCTGAAGAAAACTTCAAACCCTTGGGAGGTATAGGTATGCAAATATCTTGGATAGCCCTTCCAGTACTTTTGTTTGCATTGTCAGCCCACTTTCTTCTTACGGGCACGTGCGGGTACAGGCTTGTTTGGTTTGTGAAATGTTGAATAAATCTTCAAAGAGTTTCATTGTTTCCAGGAAATATGTTTTTCGTACATGCTTGTATTGTTTGAAAAAAAAAAAGGCGGCAATGGATAATACTTTGGTTTGTGCAAGCCAACGGTGTGGATTTGCTTGGCATTGCAGCTTTCAAATGATACACACTCAGCACAAGTAGATTCTTTTCTGATTACATGCAAGCACTGTGTAATTATTACATCTTTTAAAATATGTATTGATTCATGGTATTGTCTTGAAGTTGCAAATGATCCAAAAGCCTGTCTGCTTCTTTACATCTGATACAAACTGGGTATCTTTTTGCAGTAGTTTGCTGAAAGTGCAGGGATTTCAGAGAATCATACCTTTGAAGATGTAACCTTATGTTGCTCTCTTCTTTGGATCCACCCCTCTTGAGTGATTTATTCTAGGGATTGTGCATCGTAGGTTTTGTCCTGGCACCATTTTTGTAGTATTGCAGTGCCTGTGCACATTACCAGAAAAAGATGGCTGGGAGACAGTTTAAAAAAAAAAAAAAAAAGTTAAACCAAAAGGAAAAGAACACACAGACAAGAAAAGAAAACCGGTTCCAGTTAGTAGAGAGGGTTTTGCTGCCGGTGTGGATGGGGCATAATTTGATTTAAATGACTTTTGAAAAAGAGTTCTCAAAACTGTTCCATGCATTTTCTTCCTGGCTACTGTTGAAAATATGGAGCCGAATATTTTCTGTGATGTTTCAAACCAATATGTTCTGGCAACCTCAGAGCTGGGCCCTGTGCATTACACTCCTGTTTCCAGTTCGCTGTGGCCTGGAGTGCAACACACAGCTCATGAGATGCACCAAAGTGGGAGGTCTTGTGAGGAGCAAGACCCAAGGTACAAGGAACATTTTGCTGGGGTCCAGCAGGGAGGCTGCCAGTTTTAAGGGCCTCTTTTGTGAAAAGAATTTACTGGTAGAAGATGGAGAAGCTGTTTGTGCTTTGAATTTTGAATGTGCAGGGGCAGGTTGATTCCTGGGTGTTGTTTAAGGCTGGGTGCTGGAGTGAATCTTTTGTGCTTCCCTAGGGTCAAGCTTTTCTCACTTGGAAGATTTACTGTATAGATATATTCATATATGGGCTATGGCTAAGGATTCATCAGTGCTTTAAGTGTGACAACATCTAGCTCTGTAGAATAGCATGTGGGTTGGGAAGCTGGGAGATGAGGTGTTTGCTGTATCACTTCTGCTCTAGGGACTTCTGTGCCTTGGGGAATGTGTGTGGGAAGGTCAGAGCTGTATAAGAAGGTATTCTGAAAATAGAGGCTGTGTTTTTAGCACCAAATCAAATCCCGGGGGTGGCAGCAGGAGTGGAAAGGGTGGAACAAGTTTGTTGATCTGTGTTTAGTAATACACAGATCTTTGGTAGCAGCTTCCAACAGCACTCCAGGTTGGCTTCCCTACAAAGGAGGTAGTACAGTGTTCCCTGCAAGGGAATCAAGGACATTGACCTTCCCCACATCTCTGACACTGTTACCCTCAGCAGTGGTTGATCCACGGCAGGTGGGGAACCTGTGCTGAGCAGGGACATCTACTTGAGACAAATTTTTCCTGCTTCTCAGCAGTTGTTAGGGAGTACAAAATGCAGGAATGTACAGATGAAATGGACCTGAGGAAACATGGTCCTGATGCTAGGACTGTGTATCCCAAGGGCAGCGGTGCAAGAGGCAGACTTGGTTGGGAAAGACGGGTCCAGGGAGACCACAGAGAAGTGGCAGGAAGGGGGTGAAGGCAGGAATAGACTTGAGGAGAGACGGGGCAGAGGTGACTGTCTCCTGGTCAGTGATAAGGAGGTGTAGATAAACATGTTTGGAAGCAGACTGTAGGTGTGGGATGAGGGCCAGGGAATGGGAATGGGGAGCTTTCAGAGGGAAATGACAGGTCAGAGACCAGATAGGGAATGGAAATACATGGTGAGGAGACAGTTCTTGTTTTAGCTTTAGGATTCAGAAAGGTCAGTCTTGAGAATTTTCCTTGTTGATGCTTTTCCACTTGTTTTTCTGGTTATTTGTGCAAGGTGGTAGGAGAAGGACTTCAGATGGACTTGGAGGCACACACTGTAACCCAGATTCCTTTGGTACAGCCTGAAGCACAGAGAGATGAGTGAACAGCTTAGGAATGAAGTTTATTGGTAGAAGCAGAAGGAAGTAGTGAGTTGAGGTGGCTGTTTGGAGATATGGGGTTTTTTTCTGCAGTTTATTCTGTTTCTTGTGCAGCTGCTTGACAAGCCTGGATGTAGGGCTGTCTGCTCAGGTTGGACTAAATGTGAATGTTCACTAAACGTGATTATTTGAATTAACTCTGCAGTAAAAACTCACTTTGCAGGTTAGTCTGAGCAGAGGAGTTGCAGGATTCTGGGAAGGGCAGGCAAGATGGCTTTGGGGCTTCAACAGGTTTGATGGCCTTACTGCGATCTGTCTATATTTTGTTTTCGAAACACAAGCTTTAGATTTCATTTGTTTCTTTCCCACTTCTCACCTACTGCAATGGGTGCAAGTCAGAGCAGACTCTATAAAGTCACTGTTTCTAAAAAGCCTTTGTGTACTGAGATCATTTACCCTTTGAATCCACAAGCAGGATGGTATTATAGTGGCTGCTGTGACAAACTGTGTGTGACATCTGGGAACAACAGAGTCCATTGGGGAGGAGAAAGTAGTGTTTTCCTAATCAACAGGGAGAGATTTTAATATGGATGTTTGTATGATTATTGCATCCAATGTGATGTCTGAAATGTAAACTATAATGTGCTGTTAATATAAAATAGCTATCCTGGGGGCTGTTAGCAAGTGTTTCCAGTGATTTAGAATTACAAGATTGTAAAAAGAAATCAAATTCCAAACAACAACAAACCCCCTCAGTATAACATTATTGTTATTTTAAAAGTAATGCTATAACTGCTCCTACTGAGACTAGTCACTTTTACTGAGTTGTTGTCTTGCCAGTACTGTTTGGTGTATGTGGGATTATGAAAAGAAGGAAGGGTGCTTGGGACAGGTGTTTCTTTTCTTGTAAGTGCCATCCTTTCTTTATCCAAGAAGGAGCTAGAGTGAGCCAGCCTTTGGTTACTCTTTTCTGAAAAGCAAAGCTCTTCCTCACAATATTTATGGTAGCTTGGCTCTGGTATGTATGTATGAGCTGTAACAGCATCCTCGTGTTAGCCAGGCTCTGTTTCTACTCCCTCATGAGGGAACATTAGGGAACCAGCTTTTAAGTGAAGCCTGTTTAATATGGCAAAAGCTGGGAGACGAATAGATGCAGGTGTTCACAGCACTGGTATGAAATGTGGTGTTTGTATTAGTGTTGTGGTAGCAACGGTCCTTTTAACGAGGGGATGGTAATTTGGTCCAAAGCCCCTGTTTTCAGCTGTCCTCCTTCTGGAATAACTGCTTCTAACCTGTTTCTGAGAGGTTGCTTAACTAAGGCTCAGCTGCAGAGGGGACCAGTAGCTCTGACCTAAACTTTGTCTTCCTACCCAGTAATGAATATAATGACTTTTGTTTGGCTAAAGCAGAACTTATGTTTGATCAAAGTATTTTTCAGAAGAAAGGCATCTTACCTTGGTTTGCAAACCTCAGAAGGTAGGCTTGGGCTAACACCTTGTTTTCCTTCTAGCTGTTCCCATATTTGGTCTTCCTTGTTTAATGTGAGTTCTTTGTGTGCCATGAACCTTCTTCAGCTCTCACTTGCTGGTGAGTGGACTGCAGCTTTCTGTACATGAGGAGCCTCTTTGTGCATCATATGTCTGTCCCAGTGAAGAGAGTTACCACTAATGGCTTGTCACTTCTAAAATCTTTTGGACAAGTTACATGTTCTGGGTTTGAATACTCATTAGGAGAAACTTTTCTGGGTTTTGACTTATGTAAAAAAGAGTTTGAGCTATTTAATCTCCATTCTTCCTCAGTGTCCTTACGGAAATATTCTTTTTAATACCAGCTTTTTGAGTGAACTGAAGAATTAAATTTTTATTGAATCTGTGTCCAAACCAGCTGTAGTGCAGGTGATTCTGCTTTCTTACCTGCCAGATGGTTTTAGTGAAGGAGGTCTCTGCACAAGGTTCCACTGAAAGCAGTGACCCTGTGGAAAGTTCTTAGCAGTTTTTAGCCACTCAATGTGCATTCATTCAGCTGTGTCTGGTCTAGCAGTCATCCATGTCTCTTCTTCAGATCTGTGAGGATTCATGGATTGTTGTAAGGATCAGAGATAAATAGGAAAGAAAAGCATACCTGTTAGTGTCAGGCTTAAACACTTTGGGGGCTTAGTGCATTTATTGGAAAGAGCTTTGGGGGTTAATAGCTCAAAGATTAATGAAAATCACTGGTCAAGTTCAGCTGTTTGAGATTACAGACACTGAGGAGGCAGCAGCAAAAACTCTATACCTGGTCTGAGAGTAAACAGGCCTGGGCTTTGTCCTTGTGTGGAGGTTTAGGTGGAGAGTCTGTGAAAAGCTGAGATGTAACAGCACAGATATGAAATTGGCTCTGGCAGAGTAGGCCATTTCTTCTGTAGCACAAGAGCTAACCCCTGTGCTTTCAGATGCACAGATTCCCAGTTCAGTTTTCTCTTGGAACAAATTCCTCCTGAGTAAGGACAATTGGTCATTCAATTGCTACTTCAAGGCTGGGCTGGATGCTCTCCTGTCCAGATTGTACAGGTCCATGCCAGGATGTTTTTGCCCACTAACTGGTTTTTATTACACTTATGGTTGAAGTGGGATTTTCATTCAAAAATCTTGTGTTCTGTCAGCTATGACTTTACAAACTAAACCAGTCACTGTGAGGCAGAAACTTGATGCTTGTTCAGTGATAGATGACTGTTTTAAGCGGAAAGAAAACCTATTTGGACACTCTCTTCAGGATCAGACATTCAAACAAACAACTGACTTTCATCAAAATGTCTATTAAAACTTGTTTAAAACTATTATTAAAGTGCATATAAAAATAACAACCATAAGGTTGATATTTTACTTCCCAGATCAGGAAGTTAAGGTCCTCTAGGGCCTTTAATCATGTTTGCATGTCAGTGGGGTCATGCATTTCATGCATATGCAAGGAGGGGGAATCCCATTTTTCTTGGTCCATGCAGGGTCAGCTGCATTTCCAGGGATGTACTGCACATATGACTACATGATAGACTGAGCCAATTGTGTATTTGCATTACTCTGTGTCTGTGATCAGAACTGACCCGTTCTAGCTGTGTGCATTATGCCATATCATCAGATTCTTGAGTCTGAGATGCTGCTTGTAAGAAATGCTTGATATGTCATGGCTGGATTTTCTGCTGCTCATAGACAGAAGGATCCTGCTCTTTGGAATCTGTGTGGTGAGCTCATTTTGGCCAGCACCTCTGATCATCTTAAATGGAGTAATTGTATCCACTGAGCTCCCGATTTTGTAAAGTCTTATGCAGCTTTCCCGTCTTGTGATGTACAGCTTCCCTAAATTTTTGGTGTGATATGAGAAATTGTGGGTGAAATTCTCTGCTCTGTTATGTATGAGGTCAGCCTAAGTGATCTGTCTTAGCCATAAAAAGAAAACAAATCCTATCACCCAGGCTTGCCAGCATCTGGACATTTTGCTCATCTAGTCTGCGCAGAGGTCATGATTTTGTGGGCTCTGGAAAACTTTACTTAAAAGTCCTTTTGCAAATCCATAAGGAAATGTGTGACTGAGGATTTAGGTAGTCACAGCTGGAGTATTGTGCTGCTGGTGGCAGCAGCGTGTGTCCTCTAGCTTGGGGGAAGCACGGCGATTTTAGCATAGAGCATTTAAAATGAAATCTGTATCTGCTGCCTTCTTTAATAACACATAAACTCATCAAGCATAACCCTTCCAGAAGCCTTTCCTGTTGTAAGATATATTTGATGTTGTTTGCTGCTTTACATATGGAAAACATACTAATTTAGGACCCAAAACCCATCTCACACTCTCCAAAGAACGACCAAGAGAGAAAAAAATGCAGGCAAAACTTGAAGGGGTTGAAGAAAATGAACTCCTGCTGCAGTTGCACACTTGCACACATCTGTTGCAATTGAAATTTAAGAGCTGAATACATCCACATCTGACCATGGTAGGGTCCAAACATTACTGTTGACACTGGTTTTCTTTTTGGATAGGTATACTGGCAGAGTCACTAGCGTGTGGAGCCTTGTCAGCTCACTAATCTAATAGACTGTTCTTGCCCAGACCATTGTGTGTCAGTATTTTATGTACCAAATGTGGCCAGGTTTAATAATCAGCCATTTTCCCACCTTCTGCCAAACCTTTTCCCTATTTTTTCACATTTTAATGTTTGAGTCAAAATTTGCTATGGTTACAAATTATATACATGTTAAAAAATGAAAATAAAGATGGAAAGAGGAGTCACAAAAGGTAACGAGTTCAAAGCAATGTTATTTGAGTTTTTTATTTTTAAAGACTTGAATTCAGCCCCATTTTAAAATTGATTTTATTTCTGTTATGTATTGTAAAAAGCTTACAAAGAAATGGATACTGCTTGAGAGCATGACTGTAGCTCTGTGTATGTAAAGCTGTGAAATTATTCCCTGTACAGATCTGATCTGATATATTTGCTTTTTGGTTACTAAAGAATAAATAATTTGTGGAGGTTTTTGACTTATATTTTCTTACTTGGAACAATTGCCCTCAGGTAGTACCTGTTGAGGTTTTTTATGTTTATTTCTAGTAACTCCACAGATCATATAAAGTATGTTACAAAAAAGTTGTTCTTCTTGTTTTATTGCATTGTTTAAAGGACCCTTCTCTTGCCTTGCTAGTGGCATGAGTTGCTGCTGTCATATACTGGGTTATGATGCTGAGGTCTGGGGACCTTGGAGGAGCATCTCCAGGGATCTATTTGCGTGGCAAACACCAGCACCAGCTCGAGGGGAGCTGAGTCACTGGAAGGGCATTGGAATGGAGTCACCCAGTGTCTTTGTAATTTTAATGTTTAGTAGGTTATTTCTTATTCTGTGCTGATTTTTGTCTCTGAAGTACCATTGCTTGAGTGAAACATTAACATTTTGGAAACTGAAACCTGGATCTAGGTTCTCCAGCTGTGTAGGTGTTTGCAGCTCACTGTTGGTTGCATGAAGGATGCTGGTAAAGGCTTGTGTCCAAGGCATTAACCACTTTGGTTATTATATCCTGAACTGGAGCAGTTTCTGCCCCTGTCACTTGAGAGCTGCCTTCCAGGACTGGTGGCTGCTTCACTGGGACTTGGGCTCTTCTTCAGTAATTTAATTTGGAGATTTGTGTAAGTAATGGCACTAATTGAGTTCCCTTAACAATAAAAACAGAGCTTAAAATAAATCTAAAGCTTGGTGCCGTATGAAGCTGCCTCAGTCCAATTCTCCTACAGGTCCCAGGGCACCATGTTCTCTAATATGTGCTTTTTCAGTCTGTTCCTAATTGGAGCTTTGACATGATCCCAGCATTCACTGGAACTGCTTAAGTTTTGGGACGTCCTGGGATGATTAGTGTGTCTTGGTGAACAATGGTCTAAGCAACTCATTAAACTGTAGTGTATCCTCCTCCCTGCCTGTGTTTACTCCTAACTTCTGCAGAGCTGATTAGAGGCTTGGCAGGAGCTCTATGGTTATGCTCTAGATACACTTTGGATACATTATTGTCACAGTTGAGGTATTGCAAAAGCTATGTCGTTCCAGTCTTTACCCTACTGAGGTACCTCTTTTGATTGTGCAATATCTGTGGCTAATTACACGGCAATTGCAGTGTGCCACCAGCCACCCACAATTCATTGTCAGCTCCTTGGGGATGCAAATGAAAAAGGAAAGATAATGTTTTCTTTCTTCAGTCCACTGATTTAGCTTGCCTCTATTTTTTTAATCCCTTGCTCCTTCAGGTAATAAAGCCAGATGGTAGTGACAAAGAAACAGAAGTCACACATGAATCAGACGTCCCTGAGGATATGCTGGGGACTTGGATTCCGCAAGAGACAGCAAAAGGCGATGCTCAAAGTCCGGATGTCATTATAGAAGCTCAATTTGATGATAATGACACAGAGCATGGACAAGACCACTTGCAGGATATGTTGACTGATGACATTAAGAAACTTTCCCTGGATACCGGTGAAAAGGGTGAGTAGATGAGATTGCTGATTTAGGCCTTTATTTGAGCAAACTATTGAAGTGTTACTTGGTTGCCTCGCTTTGCTGCGAGATATAAAATACAGGCATAAAAGCTTAATGCCTTATCACTTCTATCCCTTTCTGCTAAACTGTCTTCATGGTTTTGAATGGATATTAATGGCTGGGGCTTATGTAGTTTTGATTGGTGCAAAGTAAATCTGCGAAACAGAAGTCACACCTTTAGATTTGCAGTTCTCAGGGCTGTCTGGGGACTGCTGGTTGCTGTTTAATTCAAGATGCTGCTGTAGCGGTTTCCTTCCTTGCAGCTTGGCTGGCCAATCTATGTGTCTCAGTTTGGGGATAAGAATATATTTCCTTGGGGCAGTTGGGTTTGTTGCTGTTTTCAAACAGCTGAGTTATGAGCAACTTAAAGATTTGGTCCGTTTAAAAAGAAAATTGCAGTAAAACCTCAAGCCAATTATGTGATCTGTTTTGAAGGCAAACTTACTTTATTCTGAATCTGAATTCCATCCAAGCCATCAAGTGTTGCTCAGGGCAAAATAAAATAGGCTCCCCTGTCCCAAGAGTAACGCTTATGCAGCTCTTTGCATGTCCTTTCTAGTACTAAATCCCTTCCTGAAGAGCTGTGTGTTGAGAGGATTCTGACAGCTGGCACATTTAACATGTGCCTTCAGCTGCTCATGAAAGGTTTGCTGTGGGAGATATTCTGGTGTGTTCTTGTTGCTTGCCCCAGTTGTCCAGAAAAGATGGCAGTAACTCAGGACATAAGTAGTTGTTGGACTCTGATAAATCTTGGTGGTGGTTGTAAAGCTGTCCTATTTAACACCTTGTTTTTCCTGAGCTATTTGAAGATGCACAGACTCCTGCCTGTTCTGTTGGTAGTCTTCCATTTTTCACACCTATCTGTTAATAAAACAGGAAATAATATTTGAAAGGAAGTGTTGTAGTTTTTATGACAGAACATTGGTTTCACTTCATGAATGGAGCTGCCACCTTACCAGTTTGTCATTCTCTTTCCTTCTGGGTATCTCCAGTGTTGAGTTCCTGCCAAGGCACGTGAACCAACTCATATCTTGTTCCCTTCCTTTCCAGGATACAGCTTGATTTGGAAGTTACTCATCTTGTCTGTAGATGTTTTACACAGGTGGTTTTTAACCCCAACTGTTTTGCAGTCTATTGCAGCTGCACACCACTGGGCCACTTTGACTCAACAATTTTCCTGAGTCACGTGTTGTGTCTTTGCGTCTTTGTTGCTTCTGATTACAATGCCAAATTAAACATTGTAGAAGTACATTCTAGTTTGATACCAACATCTAAAATAAATACAGGCTTAAGCCAGTATTTTACTTTAGTTGTGTGATTATGCTTTAGTTTAGAGTTGATGAGAGTTACTTTTTTTTCCGTGCATCACAGTTCCTCGAGATGCTCTGGAGTGACCTGTGTTGGAGGTTATCAAGTCATCTCTCAAAATCCGTGCCATCTGAGTGGGTTTTGCCATTTGATTCTGTCTTTGGAGAATATTTGTAGGACAAATGTGAGATCAGCTTATTGTCTGCACAGTTGAAATCCAACTTTTCCACTGCAGTTGCCTAAGCCAGCTGTTTTCTTTTGTTTTCAAGGCCTTTCCATGTTCATCCTTAACAAGCCTTGTGGCTGGTGTGGATGTGCCAGTTAGATTTCTGCTGAGTTTGTGTTTTGCTATCACCTCTTTTAATACTTGCTTCAGCTTCTTTGGCCATATAACCCATATGGAGTTTTCCCTACTTTCTTCTTTGTCTGCTTTTTAATGCCCTCCCTTTTTTGTACATATAAAGTTTACGATGCTGCTTTTTCTGAAGGTGTTTTTGAGTAGTTGATGATTGCTTTGGCCTGTTTCCTGTCCTTCATACAATTTCTCATATCATCACTTATCCAGATTTTAAGTCTTGCCCGGAAAACAGCTATAGTTATTCTAGCATCCCTGATAACTGTAGTGAAAAAAAAGACAAAATCCTGCCAAATTCAGCCTTCACAGGTGTGGCTCAAAATGCTTTTTTAGAAGCACTAAACATACACTTTTTCAAGACAGAACTTGACTGTAGAAGGTAAAATCTGCTGGACTTCCTAAGGCCATGCACTGGGATGTGGTGCCGGCATCAGAGACAGAAAGCACTGGAGGGTTGAGCTGGGGTGAGTGGAGATGCCCTTCCCTGACTAACGTGGGCCTCTCCTGGGAGAGCTGCTTGGCTGCTGCTTGTTGAACTTCCTGCATATGAGCCTTTTCTTTCATGTTATGTCCCTTCTGCTGGAAACAGCTACTGCAGTAAAACAGAGAAGTAGATGGAAGTTGGGATTCACAGGGGGATTTTTTCCTGACCCACCAAACCCAGAGCTTTACTTGCTTTCCCTGAGAGCATTGCTTTGCAGGGTTTATCACACAGCCTCATTGCATAGCCTTATGCACAAAAGAGAGCAGGAGAAATTTTCTGTGGCCAGCACAAGTCTTAAATGAACACTTGTGATTTCTTCCTTTTTTGGAAGGATTTTTTGAAGGTTTCAAGCTAGCCCAAGATGCTAGCAAAGATACTATATTAATGAAATAAAATCAAGAAACAGTCTATCATGTTCCCATGTGCACTTATGTATGTATGTATTTGCATACATACATGTGTGTGTATGTGTATATTTATAAAAAGATCCATCAACATATGTAAGACCTACCCAAAATTCAAACTAAACAAAAAACCCATGAGATTTCTGGAGCTGAAAAATATCCATAACTACTGGAATGGAATCAAAAGTAAATTTTACTTATTCTGGACAAAAAACCCAGAGCCAGGTTTAGACTGTGCTCAAATCTTTGTTCATGAACACAAGCCCTGCAGTTTTCTGCTCTCAATTGCAAGATGCCTTTTGTCCTTTCTCATGTAGGAGTAGGATTGTGCAATATCTCTGCTCGCTCATTTGTTCTGATGCTGATGGTCACAATGAACCATGAAGAATAAAAGTAGATGTGTCATTCGAATAAGAGCACTCTGGGAGTGCAGACTGTTTTGATGTCTTTTCTACTTTGGCCTGTGTCCCATCCCTTCTCATGGTTCTGTTCCTCTTCAGAGCACAGTCGCCCTCTCCATCTCTAGTTACACGCCGGGGCAAAGAATTTTGGGGTTGGCCCTTGCTGTCAGAAGCTCTGAAGCATGAAACATTGTGTACACTGATTATGGCCTAGATTTGAGGGACTGAATTTCCCTGAAGTCATTGTACCTTGGATTTCCTGTGCCTCTGTGGGGCTTAGGGCAAACTGGTAGAAATTGTTATTATGCACAAGTCTGCAGCCTTATACTCAGATGTTGGATCTGTCTTCACTAAATGCTGGTGTTATGAGGGCTGTGCTTCCTGCCTTTTGCTTCCTGCATCCCCAGAAGGGGTGGGATAAGCAAGAGGGAAGTCTGTGGAAGTGAAAAGACCATTATATTCAGCCTTATTCTCAGCCCATGTACTTTCTTGTGCTCATAAAAGTGGGTCAGTCTTGCTTTGCTCAGAAATATTTAAATAGAACTTCATAACTGGTGTCACTCTGCCAGAAGCTGTCCTGGTCAAACGAGTTTTCTCTGCTTATCTGGGCTTTTCTTGCAAAGAAGTGGGGTTAAAGATTATCTCTGAAAAGTCTTTAGATGAGGAAGTGACAGCCATTCTCCTCTCCAGCACCTGGTTCTACACAAAAATCAATATTATCCTGTTCCACAGTTAAATTGTCCGAATGTTAAGTTTTGGTACTTGGTCTTGCAAAGTTGAAAATATCCTTTCCTCTTGCATTTCAGCTTTATTTCCAAAGTGTAAATATCTACGTGCTGAACAAACTTTCTACTTTTTTTTCCTTAAAAAGACAGTAAGAGTGAGCACCCTGAGTAAAATTTCTCAGCTCCCTTAGTAGTGTCCTTCAAACCCTCTCTGGGATTTCTGTGCCCTTTTGAAAGCAGGCAGAGAACAAGGCAATAGCATCCTAACAGTAGTGTGAACCACCAGTGTGTACACAGAAAAAATTAATTCCCTGTAGTGCTTGGTACTGGCATGCAAATCCTCTGTGTTGTACCCTGAGACCTCAATTTACTCTGTGTCACTACTGTCCACAGAACTCATTCACCAGTCAACATGACCTTTGCCAGGTCTGTAATTCTTTTCCTTAATCCTCATTCACATTGACTTTGCAAAACAGGTCATGTAACTTTTATCTTATCACTTAGTACTGACCTAGAATACATTATTTCTGTGACTTTTCACTGCAGTAGGAGAATTTTATTTATACTCCTTTTCAATATGTAATAAGAAATGGAAACTCTGTATCTCTCAACCTGGGAAAAGTGCAAAATGTTCTGTACAGAATGGTTTATGATGCTGTATCCCTACACAGACTTGTGTGCCCCATGAGTTTCCTACAAATGTGAGCTCTTGTTAAATATTGGAATCCGGTTTCTCTGATAAAGAAATGTCTGCAGTTGAACAGTAGCAGTTACTTGCACTCATGAGAGTGGCAGCTGTTCTCATAAAAGTGCCTCAGCCCTTCTTTAGCAAAATGATATTCAAATGAAAGTTTGTAAAACTGTGTCACTGTGCCAAAAGCTATCCTTGTCAAACCCACTTGCTCAGCTTTTCTCATCTCTTCTCACGGGAGATCTTACTACACCAGATACACTGAATATCCTGCTTCCCACGGGGGTGGAAGTCATCAAGCTAGTGGACTGGCTGCCCTGGCAGCAGTCAGAGAGTTGTGTTTGTTCAGGATTTCCACTGAACACCTACAGTACTGCAAATCAGAGCTTGGATACACAAATGTCCAAAGCTTGCTCACTGCCTTGATGTAACGAACTTTGAACAGAAATTGCTCATTTACAGGCTGAGTTAGACTCACATGAACTGAGTAACCAATGGACAACAGGTAGAGTCAACAGAATTTGGAAGCTGTTGCAAAACTTGCTCATGTCTCCCTGTCTGTTCAGAATTCACCAGGTGGACAGTGGTCAATCTCTTTCAAGTCAAATGTGACTGTCAGTCTCTAGTTGTCCTGATAAGGTCAGAAATAATAACCTGAAACTGCTTGGTGTCCACACTGCTGCTGATTGGAGGTTGTATTTTGAGTATTTCAGGATTGCTTGGCTTAACTGAAAGGGTGGTGTTTGGTAAATTCACTGTATGGTTCTGTAATAATGGCATCAAGCCTTTCTTTTCACAAGATGATGCTCTAGAGTCAGTTCTTAGAAAGGTTTTTGGGTCTTTCTAACAAAATAGAAAAATGTATTTATAATGCAGAGTTTAGTCTCTGTTATGCACTTCTGTACCTTTTCATGGACTTCCATGTCTGCTTTTTGTTCTCTCTCTTCTTCTAAGCTTGACAGCGTGCCTACTTACCTTTTGTGCCATCCTCTGGCACCTGCAGTTATCAGTGTCTCATATTGACCCAGGCAGAGTTCAGAGAGTTACTATTCTGCTCCTTGGCCAGCTCTGGTAGGGAATTGATGGTGACAAAAATCTGGATTACATGCTGACCCTCTGCTCTGCTCAGGCTCGCCTTTCTTTCAGTTTAGCTGCCGTGAAGTCTGACAGATTTGGAGTCCACCAACGTCACTGGCCACTGGAAGGAACAAGCCTCTTCAGAGGCTCCCGTTCACTCTGAGTGCTTTTAAGGAGCTTCACTGTTTTTTCCTAGCCTGCAGCTTTCTGGAGATGGATCGTCTCCACTGCATAGCTCTTAACATTTCTAGGCCACAGCAGAGCGAAAGCTCACCAGGAAATCTTCTCAGTTACACGGCTTTTAATAGAAATCCTTGAGGTGGAACTGTCAAAAATCGGATCAGTTTCACTCTGCTGAAGCCTGGAAAGCCAGCAGAGAAGCTGGAGCTGTTTCAGCTGCTCGAGACAGCTCTGTATTAGTTTATCCCAAGTTCATGTTTGTGGGTCTCTGGATCTAGCTCTTCTGGTTGTTGCTATAACTTTTCTTAAATGAGAGCATACATTAATAGCAGAATAAACAGTATAGTAACTGAAGAAGAGTGTTCTACTGGTATTGATCAAATTGGGCTTTATGGTTGCATTGATTGAGTACTACAGGCTGAAAAAGCTGCAGTTATTCTTTTGTTGTAAAGCTGAAGCCTGCAATGGAAGTTAATGTTGGGAAAGTTCCTTACACTGTTCTTCCCTAATAAGTTATCTTGACCCCCAAATGACTTTTTAAGTACTGGAAAAAAATAAATTACTTAGGCAATTAGGTAACAGGAATTAGATTAAGTTCAGCATATTACCATATGTTCCTGACTTCACCTATGTTTCTCCTTTGAGTTACAAGTTTAGGTCAAGTAAATGAGAGGGCATGGTACTGAGAGCAAATGGTGGGTGTGGAGATAAACAGAGTATGGTCATTGTTAGCAGCAAGATTTCCAGGATGAAGCAGATTAGGATTCATTCAGCTAACATATTTTCCATGGAATAGTAATACTAGACACACAGACTCTAGGAACAAATGCACATGCAGGAAGGAAGAACATTAAGTAAATAGGCAAAATACTCAATGTAATTGTTTTTGTAACATTTTAATTTTGCTTGCCATTAATGTAATAGAACTGTATTTCTGTAGACAGCAACACCACCTGATTTTTTGTTGGTTTAATTCTGTTGCAATAAGGCTTCCAACCTCTATGCTGACTGACAGCTTCTCAAGGACATGAGAGGGCCAAGATGTCTGCGTAGCCATGCTGTGGTTGTAGTAACCTTATGTGGCTACTGAGACAGCTGTGATCTGATCTGTTGGGCTAGATGGCAGCTTCCCAAAATTATGTTGATCTTTGCTGTGGATCAGACTTGGAGGGTTCTAAGGAAAAGTGACGCTCTTGTCTCATCATTCTGCCGTCTCCTCCATCCCTCCCTGTGGAGGTGGCTAAATATAAGTAAATAATTACATGCTTGGCTGCCTTGTGTGTCTGAGGGAGCCAGCTGTACTTACCTCTTCACATTGCCTTTGCTCTACCACTGCAGATGCTTGTCTGTGCTCTACACATCTGTTATTAAACCTTTCCTCTCCCTCTCTGAGGGTCTCCTCCTGCCTGTGCATCTTCAAAAATCTTGATAATCATCTGAGTCTCCCAGTCCTCTCTTCAGCATGCCCTTGGGCAGGCAGGTGTGTGTACTCAGGTGTTAAGATGTGAACAGCTGTGCCTGGGTGAGTTTGCTTAAATGAGTATTCAAAAATAAACATCTCAAAGGAGGTTGGTCCTGTTCATTAGACACACAGCTCTGCAATGAGACAACTCAGGAGTGCTGCATGGTTTGGAGCTGCTTTTCTTCTTACCTGCAGAGCCCTCTTCCATTGCACATAGGAGCTGTTAGGCTGATTTTGGACAGGATGCATGTGTTAAATTCCAAGGCTGTTGGCTTAGTAGTCTTGTTGCAGTGAAATACCTGTCTTTCCTCCATCACAGGTGGAAAGCTCTGTGTGTGGGGATATAAATACAGAGTACTGCTTTTTCCATGATTCTTTCCTAGATGACCCTATTATAGGTTGTTTAAAATTGATTTCAGTTTTGGATAGTACCTGGTACTAAGTGAAAGCACTTTCCTTCTTCCCTATCTCTTGGTAGGTTTGTGTTCTGAAGAAAAAAGCTGTTCTGTGCCAAGAAACCATCAGTTGCAGAATATGAAGTGTCTTTGTACTTTCTTCTAAACAGCAACATTTTCTTCTTGTTATCCCTAAAAATTAAGATTGTAGCAGAGTAGTGTAAACCAAAGTAAATCTCTGGATATGCATGTATCACTTTTGGGTTGAAGGGAGTTTCATTTCCTAATGTCTATTGTGTGCTGATATAGACAGAATTCCAAAAACATATCCTTTGTTAGTGTGACACAGAGTCCTGGAGATATTTATAATAAATCGGTCTGTTTTTTACCACTTGTGTATTTGGTGCTAAAACACACTGAAAACTGCTCCTTGAAGCAGACAGCCGAGAACCTAAGTGGTGTTGTTTCATTAGTAAGTGGTTGGCTTTGCCACTTAAAGGTTTACAGCTATGTTGGTATCTGAGCACTGAGCTGTAGAACAGTATTTTCTGATGGGATTCTTAAATACTCCCATGCAGAGTAACCCAGCTTCTCAAGTACGGTTGTTTTTTTTCTAGCTGAAGTAGGAAACATTGAACTATTTTCTTAAAAAACTTGGCCTTTTCCATCCAGGGAGGGAGATTTTTTTTTTTTTTTTCAGTAAGTTGTGTTTGAGATCTGAAACTCTGATATATTTTCATTTGCAAGTGGATATTGCATCTTTAATTGTATTCTTTTTGGACAGAATTACAAATTTCCACAGTGACCAATGCAAAACTAGTGAAAATAATTTTGGATCTGTCATAACTAATCAGAATTCTAGTCTGATGATTTTTGGTCCACTTTGGCCACTTTTTAATGTGATGGTAATTGAATTGTAAAAGGAAATTTGGGGGGCTTTAAAAAAAAGCAATGTTTGACCTAGGAATGCCTGTCAGGCAAGTATAAGTGTGTATTGAAGCTGCCTAAACTGATCTCTTACAGAGGGAGGCAAATTCCAAGTGTCCTGGATCCACTTCATTGGTAATAACATAACTAATTTGAGTTGCTTTTTGTGTCTAGTGCCTATTTTTTTTTTAAAGTAAAACTATTACAGTTTTGGTTTGTCAGATAATCGCTGAAAGGAAAACACTGAGATTATAATGCAGTTTCACTGGATCCTGGTTGCTGAAGTGTGTTTTCACTGTAAGATAAGCTTAAGAAGTACTGCCCAAGCTAACATAGTAAATCTTTCTCAGAAAACATGTCTTTGCCTAGGGTGGAAATATTGAATGGTCATTGGATAACCACTGCAGTAAAGGGGTCAGAATAATTCATTTTTAGTTTGGCATAATGGAAGGAGTTTCTTCCCACCTTTCCTGTACAAAGTCCTGCTTCTCTCACAAGTTATAGCTCCTTTATGATTGCTTCCATGTCTCTGCCCCGTTGTGGGAGATGTTTGTATCTCCCAGCTCAGATTCTCTAGACCACCAGTCTCTAGTGGGGCCATGTTACCTCCCCTCTCTGCTCAGCTTCACTGGAGGGGAGGAGGAGGATGTGTGATGAAGGAGAGGGACTCTCAGAAGTGTATTCAGGGAACTCCAGTATCAGGCTCTCTTGGCAGGTTATTGCTGCTGTGACTGAAGTTCCTGTGCAGTAATTTGACAATTGAGCCACGGGGACATTGGATCTGGGTAGCTGTTCCTTCTGAGCTGAAGGATTTGTCACAGGAATTCCTCATGACTGGTGCTCTGCTGCTGTAGACCCCTGAGCATTAGATGTAGCCCTGGTACCAACAGAATTTTGACTTCTAAAGGAGCAGTTACAAGCTATCGGGAAGTACACATCTCTTAGCTCCAGGAGTACAGAGTTCTTCTTCCCCATCCTTTGTTTCAGGAGCCCCCTTAGTAAACATGTGTGATGGCATTTAAAGTGCTGAAGTTGGTTTAAAAAGATGGGTAAGAAGTAGTAGGTGGCTGGGATTAGCTTCCTTTTTTCTTTCTGTTGATGGAATAGTTGTAGATCCCAGACTCTGCTTGCTGCAGTCTCTCATAATCCCATTTTTTTTGGGAGAGATGCTGAAGAAGATACTCTCCTGCCAGCCAAAGGCCCCTGGTTGATGTTGTCTGTGAAGGAAAGGGCAAGTTGTGTCATGTGCCACAGTGAGAATTTGGGTGCTTTCTGATATCTGTACTGGGCTCACATGGGGCTCATCTTCAGCAGCATGGGGGACAATGTCCCAGCCCTGAATGTTCTTCATTCCAGGCAAAGGAAGGCCTGGCCACCCATTTGCTGTGCTCCCTGTGACAGCTGCATCCTGGTGCTCCTGTGCTTTTGCATATGGGTATGTGTTGCTTTCCCAGGACATCACTGCTGGCTTCTTTTTGACAGAGAAAACTGCTTCAGTGAAAATTTCCAAGTGACTTTTTGGAGTGATGGGAGTTGGAAGGATATGAGGAAAAAAGGCAGTGCTAACAAGGACATGTTCCTCATGTGATTCCAGGTGCTTTTTTCATTCTTGCCTGCTGGACCTTGAGTCACTGCTGCTGTTCTGCTGTGCTGGGAAAGCAGCAACTGTGGCTTTTGCTTTTTTCCCCAAAAGATCTGGTTTTTCTTCCCACCAGTGTGTACTGTTCCTTGGAGAGGGTTCACTCCAGTAAAGCCCCGGGATTGTGGCAGGTGTGCCTGGAAGCATGGCCTTTGGAAGGCTCCCAACTTCCCCTTGTCCTCTGCCCCATCCAGTGTTTCTTTCTTCCAGATCATCCTGTCCTTTGCCCGGGCTATCTTTATGATCAACACACCATAAACTGTTAACTGATTGCTTGAAAATTTATAAGAAAATGAAATGGCTCCTGGCTTTCATTCTTTGCTAAGTGATTGCCTGATATGACCTTTAGCTGGCATAAACCTTAGAGGAGGTAAGCGAATGAAGTAACCTTGGTATCCCCCACTTTTTAAACTGCTTACGATTATCCAAGCAATTTTTTCCCCCACCTTGTTTGTCACCATGAAACTCTGGGTTGTTTTATCCTTTAGTAATGCTGGTTTTGGCAAGTCTGAGTTCATTTCAGTAGAATTAAATCAGAAATGGTTTTGCTGCTTCTATTATTGGTGCTTTTTTTAGGAAAGTAGAATTTTATTTAAACCTCTGAATACCTGTTCATTCTCCTCTCAGAATTGTTAGCAAGTCAATGAAGATAAAATAAAAATAAAGTCACTTAGCAAAAGTTCTCTGGGGGGAGGAAAAGCATATCAGAAGGCAAAGCTGAGGATAATTAGCAGCATATGAGAACCAGAGTTTGTCATTATAGCAAAGCCTTCACTGTCAAGTGGCTGCTGGGGTAACGTTGCCTGAAGGCAGCGCAGGCCCTCCATGGGGCACAGCCATCTGTGAACGTGTCCTGCTGACAGTGGGGCACAGCCAAACCCTCGGGGAAGCTGCTGCCCCACTGCCCCCCCGGCTTCCTGAGCGCCAGTCCTGACACCCCGCACTGCTCTGCTGCAGCCGCCCCTCCATCCATCATGTCACCAGCAGCCTCGTCCAGGGACTCTGTGGGACAGATGGGCGTCATCTGGGGGCCAGGGTCTGCGTGTCACCGCAGCGTTCCTGCAGGCTTTCTCACATGGGTGAGCGCTGTTGGCCTCCTGGAGCACAGACCTCCACAAAATGTTGCTTTATCTCGTGTCTTCTAAGGGAAACAGTGACAGCTACGTCCCTTGAAACTTGCAGTCGGTGCCACGGTCTCTCCTTAGGAAAGCAAGATTTCTTTTGAACACTGAGCCTGATTTTAGCACATGTGCTCGAGATGGATGTGATTGCCATACAAATGGAAAAAGTCAGCCGTCTCCCATGAGCCCTCCAGACAAGTGCACGTGGATGCTTCCATCCCAAAAATTCTGGCAGAGCAGCAACCACAGGCTCTCAGTGGGGATGCAGCTCAAGGACAGCCCAGTCCCAGCTTTCTCCATGGCAAAGATCACTTTGGATGTTTGTAAGCGTTAAATGCCAGCCATCTGTTATAGCTACTTCCAAACTCACATACTTGAATATTTGAAAATTTCAAGCTAGAAATTAGTTCAATTTTAATATTATCAGTATCTGGTCCAGAGATCTCAAGGGAAGGGAGCTCTTGGTCATATGTAGTGGTTACTCCATAAGACTTTTCATAAGCCTGGTCCACAGCTGAAGAAGGTCAGCTTAGTGTATATGACTTCAGTTTCAAAGATAAACATACATTTTATAACCCTTCATAATGTTTTTAAAGGAAATTGAATATTAAATGAATGTATGTAGTTAAAGGACTGCTTATGTAACATTAATGTCTTCAACTAAGAAATGCCACAAAATTCGTAGCCCTTAGTGTTTAATAAACAGAACGTGTTTTCTGCCAGTTTGTCTATTATGACTGGTATAGTCCTACTTACACAGTTGGGGCTTATTTTGATATTTGTTGTTTTTCAGCACATTTTTATGGTAAGTGAACATGTATCTGCTGTCTGTTGTAGTCCAGAGAAAAAATAATTACTTTATGCAATTCTAACACCTGATAGATCTTTTTCTTTTCAAATAAGTCTGCACATTGTATTGTGGTCCAGAGCAAAGACCCAAGACAAATTTGTCATGGAAATGTGCTACAGTAACTGTCCTGTGTGTTTGATGCAGGGAAGGCTGCTGGGGTCACTGGTGTGCACAGAGCAAAGCAAGATGATGGACCCAAGGTCAGTGATCCCAGGCTCGTCCCAGATGAGTTTCTTCAAAGGACAGCCAAGGTAACTCCATGAAGAGTGACGAGTGAGCACGAGTGCACTCCCAAAGGCTGAAGGAGACCAGCCCTGGCCTCCCTGTAGCCTCCATCTGTTGATCTGTTTGAGTCTCATTCTCCATTTCAAAGAGAGTAATTGTCGGATCTGATAAAAATCAAGTGACTTGTTATTTTTACCAATTATCCTAGGTTAAATTCCCTTTGTTTGTCCTGCAAAATTACTTAGCAAGATTCTGGAAAAAGATTGGATACTAATATGAGTGTCAGGATATCCAAAGTTGTCAGAATTAATTCCTACAGACTTTGGAAAGGCTGCTAGTACTGTTGATTCAAGATTTGAGTCAATCTCTGAGTGTTAAGAGACCAGAAAAGGGCTGCTGGGTCAGCCTGGGTCAGGTCTCTTCCACGTGTTGTGCTTTCCCTTGCAGCCTCTTATTCTGGTCCTGTTGTTGGCTGGGCTGCTCTGGTCTCATCCAGTGTGGTAACTCCAGCACTCAGAGTCATGCAGAGGTGCAGCTCCTGAAACCTTCTGGAAGGACTCTCCTGTAGCTTAGGAAATCAGCTATAATGTTTCTGTTATCCAGTGATTTATTATGGTCTACGAAAATATAGCCTGGATGAACACCTCTCTGGAACAATTATTTAGTGATATTGTAATTTATTATTCTTTTCAAAGCCATCTTGTATAAAGGTAAAATAACCCCTAACTTCAGAAAGCACAGAGGGAAGGAGAGAACTGCCAAATTCCCAACAGCACATCCTTTCCTGTGGTTAGTGTTGGATCCGCCAGTGGCACCGTTTTTGGACTGGCCTGTTCTGTGCTGACTGTTGAAATCACAGGCCGAGAATACAAATGAAAGATTTTACAGGAGTTGCTTGTATTTTGTGGCTAATTCCCTGCATTTGGAAGCATCTGCTTCTTGTCTGGTTTTGTTCTGTAATCAAGAAAATTGCTGTAGAGAGCTAGCACTTGGAAAGCACTTAGCTGTTCTATAGCCATGAGCAAGACGGCAAGGAAAATACATTGCAAGTAGGTACTCAGTTAAAAAATGCACACACACATATACACACACGGGGAAAACAAGATATAGACCTTGTGACTTTTCCAGATACTCTGCTAAGCCTTTGTATATTCTTATTCTGCTAAAACAAGTAAGTTTCTCTGAAGGTATTAACTCTAGAAACTTTTGCCTCTCCCAGGTGGTCTATATTTTGGAAAAAAAGCATTCTCGAGCAGCTACAGGTTTCATCAAACTTCTGGCTGACAGGAACAGTGAACTCTTCAAGAGGTGTGCCATGTTCTCACCTGTGGACCACAGAGTGCCCAGAGTCTATGTGCCCTTGGCTGATTGCCCTCCAGACTTTGTGACCAAGCCTGAGGCCTATTCACAGATGCTCTTCATCTGTCGCATTGTGGACTGGAAAGAAGACAGCAACTTTGCATCGGGGTATGTGGCTGCCTTCAGAAGTAGAGATGACTGAGATTTTTAGTTGGAATTCTTGTTTTCACTTAATTTGTTACAAACAGTAGAGACAGAAATCTGTTAACAAGCTGCTTGTCTTGTGTCCCTCTGGTGGATAAATAATGTTGAGATGAAGGACAACTCATTGCTAGTTAATCTCAGAAATGTTAGTTTCTTCAAGCACTTGTTTCAGTGTGCTGGTGCATCCCAGCATTGATGAGTGCATGGTCTAGGGGGAACACATGTGCTCAGCCTGACCAGCACAAGCACCATGGGGTGCTGGCAGCCTTCCTGTCTTTCCTCCCTGTGTGGAAGGGTAGTACACAGTGTGCAGACATTTCACTTGTGCCAGGGGAAGATCAGTGGCTGTGAGGCTCATTTTTAGTTTTTATGCCTTTACTGGTAAGAATTAGAAAAAAGTCACAGATTGTTGTGGTTTTAAAGTTTCATTGGTTCAAGGAGGAATAGTTGAAATCAAGAGAAGATTCATTGCCTCCGGAAGCATGTGAGAAGGGTGTTGCATTGTGTGTGTTTCATCAGGCACTGTAAAGTCATCACTGTTCAGAGTTCAAATTGCTGGCACTGCTGTGAAGAAGATTTTAAGCCAGTGCTACACAAGTGGCCTGTACTGGGCGGGATCCAGATTTGCAAGTTCATTTTGCGTCTCCATGAAGAACACAGTAGTTTTCAGCATTTTTACTCTTTTCTTTGGAGCAGCTGTAGTGTGCCAACCTCCCACCTGGAGTGGCCACACTTCTATTGAATGTTTCTATTGAATAGGTCTCAGTGAGAAATGGAGGATGTTGATCAATCTATTCAGTTGTCTTGGAAATGCTTAGTAGTCCTGGCTTAGTTGGCAGTCAGAGTAGGGAACTCTCACCTGTGACAATACTGTGGTCAGATTTTACAGGTGATGGGGATCTGGATGTAATTTGGAGCATGTGCAGTAGTGGGAGTTGTTCATAAAGCCCAGCCCTTCTCTTCCCTTTGTAAAGCAGTCCTGATGGGGTAGCACAACTGATGTACAGTATCAGCACTGCAGGTTTGGGAGTCCTCAGCTGAAACTGCTGGTAAAGCTTAAAACTTAGAGAAAACTCTTTTAAGAGCACGTGTGTTGGCACAGATCTATCAGCTGTAGAACTAAAAGTAAACTAAGCTGAAGTCCCCATTTCACAGAGTTTATCAATTGTAGCTGTTTTGTGTGCCCCGTAATAGCAAGTTTCATGTATACTTCTTGAGAGCCACGTGAGCCATGAAGTCACTCAGTGTTTCCTAGATAAACTGCAGTGCATGAACTGTAGTGGCCTCCCTTTGAGCCCCACTTAACTAGGGTCTGGCTGTGCTGTGAACTTCACTGTGAATAAGTTTCTTATTGGCAGAGATTTTCTTTGTCTTCTTTGACTCCAGCTGAGAAAAGACTGGAGGGTGGTTGTACTGCTTGGCTTCTTGTCATGAACAAGCCCTCTTTTCAGCAGAAACAGGGGAAATTAGGAGAATGGGCTAAAATCTTTTTTATTGGCTGATGTGTGTGTCTTTAATCTGTGCTTCTGACAATATTGGATATTCTCATCTGTCTGGTTTGATAGTTTCCAAGATGTAAAGGATGCTGTCAGGAAAGAAAAAAATGTCCATGATTGTCTTCATAGGTAGTTGTTTCCTCTGGGAGTTGGTTGCATTTCACCAAGTGCCTTGGGGAGATGGGACCTTGGTGACCTCTTTTGTTTTTAGCCATAAATAATGCTTGTTTAAACACTGAAAGACAAGGAAACCTCTTGAAGGTCCCAAAAGATTCTGCTTGCTTTTGGGCTCGTTTATAAGTCATGTTGCCTTGTTTATAACAAGCTGTGTTGCTGGTCATGGACCCCCTGAAGGAGAGAGGAGCAGGTGATCTGCAGCTCTTTACATGCTTTGTTTTCTGAACTTTTTTTGTGCACCCGTTAGTTTTGCCCACAAAGCTCCTGATACGCCTTTGGCACCACCACCATGGTTTTGAAGGTGTCTGGACAAAGGGCCTGTTGGTCATTGTCCTGCACTGTCTTCTGGAAGTGTGACAAGGGCAACTCCCTCCAGAGTTGGCAGTCATGTCCCCTGGATGTCTTGGGTGTTTCTAGATACTCTCCATCCCGCAGCTAAACTCTCCCAGACTGGTCATGCACCTACCTCAGATTTCGTTTTCCCTCTGGAAGTTCAGTGCCAGCTTTCCAAGCATGGTTAATAACACAGATTGGTCTGTAGCTGGAGAAGTGGAATGTCCTTTCCAAGAGTTTGGTGGTGGCATTGACCACCCAGGGGGGCCACCTGGACAAGGGCAACCTGAGAGTCCCCGGAGGTCCCCTTGGGGAGGGGGGTGTGTTTCTGTGTCATGATTGCCACCTGGTGGTCACCAGCGTGACACTGTCCCCTCCGAAGGCCACCCTGTCACCCCGATTGTGCTGGGAAGGAGTGAGGAGGAACTCATGGCTCCAGGTCATGCTGGACATGCCCTGAGTTGAGCTGCTGTGCTCCCTCCTGCATGTGAAGTGATTTTACCTTGGCAGTGAAATGCTGTGTAATTGTACCTGCTTCAGGTAACAGGTAAAGCAAATTAGCTCCAAAACATTCTCCTCTTCCAGATAAATATTACGAGTGCTGCCATGTACTGTTATTTTCTGGGGACCTTTTTCAGTGCTGGTATCCAGGGTTGTTTGGAGTATTAATCCAGACGTCTCTGCACTTTTGCAGATGTTTAAGGTGGAATTTTTTTGTCCCAGCATGTGATGATGGATGACACTATTGAAAAAAACCCAACTAATAGAAAAGCACGGAATCACTGACTCCCTCTGTGTCACATGGGGCTTGTGGCCATTCTAGCTCAGGGTCTTAGATATTGGTCTGTCAAGGTGACAAGATTTGTTCCAGCTTTTGCAATAAAATGAAATGTTGCAGGGTGTTGTTTCACTTGCTGCTGTTTCCAAAGCCATCTGAGTGGCTCGAGTTCTTTTCATCTCTGGCATTTTATTCTGTTTTTTTTTAAATTCAAAAATGTATTTTCTGTGAGAGGAAATAACAAGATACCTTGGGTAGTTTGCTATAAGGCTCAAGGGAAGGTCTGATCCCCACAACAGAGTGGTGCAGCTCTGTTGAAAAAGCACCTTCTTGCAAATGGGAGTGTCCCTCAATAAAGCTTTGTTCCCTTGGCACAATTAATCACCGTGTGGGATGGCCCCATCTGTGTTGGGAGCACCATGCTGCTCCTGTGCTCCGATGGGACGTGTCCTGGCGGCTGGAGGGGCTCAGCTCCGTGATGTGGAGCAGGGCTGGAGTGTGCTCTCAGGTGCTGGCATTCCATGACACAGCTCTCTGTCCCTCTGATGCTCAGCCCTGCAGCCCTGTCACCATCTCCACTGGCACCTGTGGCCTTCAGCAAGCCTGTGCAGCTCTGTCTGTGAGCTCCATGCCCTCGGCAGTGGGAGCACCCAGGTGGAGCTTCCTTGCTGTCACTTCTCCTGTACAAGCTTTCTTAAGGAATGGTGGCTTACATATGGGATGTTCTCCTGCTGCTGAAAGAAACCCTCTGTGTACAATGACTGTGGATAAGTCTGCTCCTGGAGAAACTGAGCAAAGGTTTTAAGTTCCCAGTGGAAGTTACTCACTCCCATTTGGGAGTCTGCCTGGCCTTTCAAAGGAAATAAGCCTTAGGTAATCCTGCTTTGTCTTTTTGGAGAGTTCTTATCCTATAACCTTTGAACACGCTGGCCAGTTTCAGCTCTGTGGAGTTGGATAGTGAAGGGAGCTCAAATGTTCCTAGAAATGGGTGGCTGAATAGATGTGATCACTTCCTTCATGAGGGGGAAGATGGCAGCAGGAGGGTGGCTCTGCCCCACGTTATACCTCCATGGCAGGTTAGACTGTGGTGAGTGGGCACCTTCAGTGATCTTGCAGATTTGGAGCAATACCCTGTTCTGCCCCAGCCATGGCAGGTTCCAGTCAGTGCACACTACTGCCACGTCTGACATCAATCCAAGGGTATTCAAAGAATTCAAGGTAATGCTCCCCCATCAGCGTCACAGAAATGTTTACGTCTGTACCCATCATAACTTTGTTTTACCTTTTGACATTTAAAAGAAAAGAGATACACGCAAGCCCAGGGTGTCACAGACACCGTGACTCCCTGGGAGTGAACGTCTGAGTGCTGCTGGGCCCGGTGCCTCTGGTTGTTTATAAGCCTCTTGAACTATTCTTGCTACCCTTGGTGGCCGCAGAGCCCCAGGAGTGATTTTGCAGCCTGGCTGTTACTCCGGGGCTGTCGGTGATCCTATATGCATTACCTTTGATCACATGCTGTCCTGTCAGATTTTGCTCTGATGCAAGTCATCATGCCTGCGTGACTGTAACATGGCCCCAATTAAAGTCAGTTATACACTTTTTATTTCAAGGTACTTGGGAAATGTTCCCTGGAACACTGTAAATCAAATGTTAATTACTATTAAAAAAATATTAGTCCTATATCAAACCTCTGGGTAAACCCCTTATGGTTTGTAATCTAATTTCAGTAAACGGATCAAGAGGAACATGGGTTTCAAGAGCAAGCTGGAAAGCACTCTGGCATTCAGAGGTGCTTTCCATGGCTTGTCCTGCAGATGTCCAGCTGCCCTCCTGGTGCCCTTCCCAGATCTGCCCTGCCAAGAGAAGGGGCACCTAAGACTCAAGTTCTTGACATTTCTGCTGGGTAGGGCAATGTGTCCTCTCTTTTCCTCTTTTGTTTTTTCATTCTTGGTGGTGCTGGTGGGCCTGCAGACCCACAGGCTCGTCCTTGCTCATTCCCAGCTCTGCACCAGACATTGGAAATGAAGTGGTGATTTCTTTGGTTTATTGTTACTGCTGAGAGAGAGGGAGATAAAACTGATGCCTCATTTATTTACATTAAAATAAGGATTAGACTGGGACCCAGCTGCAGGAACAGACAACTCAGCCACGATGCCAAATGCGCACGTATTTCTGCCATACAGTTTGTACATAAAATTGAAACAATAGAGGGAAATATCTTTTATCCTTGTTTTCATTTTTATTTTAAAGCTAGACGATGTGAACTCTACAATTTACCACACCATGAAGCGAGCAATCGTTTCCAGCATATTACACAATGTGACAGGTTTATTACACAGCCCTTCCCGTTGTGAAGAAAGAGCTTTGCTCCCATAAAGAAGATGGGCTCTCTTGCACTGAGAGTTTGGGGTTTGTTCTGTGGGTTTATGGCACATTTGAAGCCTTGAGACCGTCTTGCTTGTCCAAATAACAAGTGCACTGTTTTGGCCCCAATTTAGGAAAGTAATTAGTGTCTGTTCTCACTCGTTGGAATTAAAGCAGAAGGATCAATATAATGATTGTGTATTTTATGCAGTGGAAAAACACTTATTAGAGTGGCTGTTTTTGTGCTGTGTTATTACCCCTCTCTTTTGTGTCATATTTTGATGGATTCGCCTTAATTTCAGTTGTAATTTTCTTGGGTGAGTAACATTATCTGTATTGACTTTAATGTGCATTGGCTAATGGCAGTATATTAAAAAATAAAAAATAATTTATCTCTGTGTACTGTAGAGCAACCTAAAGGTGAGAAAGGGGACAAGAGGAGCCACCATGTGACATGGGTGCTTACGGGATATTTGTAACCAGCTGGAGGGGGAACAAATGTCTTGCTCATCTGGAGTCCTGGTTTGCACAGTCTCCAGAGCTGAGCCTTGTTTGACACTGGAGCTGTTGGACAGATCCATGCTGGGCTTTGCACTGGAGCAGATGGAAACTTTCTCTAAGCATAATAGAGCAGCACCCTCATCCACACGTGTGCAGAGTACTTCATCAAGCACTGTTAGCATGGGGGGGACAATTTTCTCTGTCTGTGACTTGTTTCTACATCGTTGGCCCCTCTACAGTTAGCTCTGGGTTCAGAGGCTTCTGCTTAGCCAGGAGAGGAGGAACAAATGACTGAGGATGGTGAGGTCCTGGAAGGAGCTTGGATAATGTTTGGAAAGATGATCTGTGGGCGCGTCTGTGTGTGTGAGACTCCTGTAAGGGAGGCAGTGAGGTTTCTTCACACCTCTGTCTTCACAGGGCATTGGTTTGCCCAGACAGAGATGTGTATTCTTTGGGATGGAAAGCAGTGTACTGAGCACCCTGTGCAGCTCTCTGGTATTTGATGTGAACCTATTCTTCATTTTTGGTAGTAGGAGTGGGTCACCTTTTTCAGTGGTGAGCAGAAGAGGGAGGGTCTCAAGGAACCAGCCATGGGTAATGCTAGAGCTCCCTATGTGGGGGGCTGTGCTTTTCATATCTCTGTTGGATGCATTTTTCTCTAAAATGGGAAAGTTTCTTACCTTTGCAAAAACCTAATAATTTAAAACATCTCCTTCAAATAAGGAGCACAAAACAGCCTGGTGAGTGTTTTGCATCTCCAGCAGACACAAGTCATGGTATGCTCTGAAATCCTGCTAAGTCCTCCGCCAAAACTCAGGGAGAAGTGAGTGGGGGAAAGAGTGTATTTGAGGGCTCAGCAGCCTCTCGTGGAGACAGTAACAACATAACAGTAGTAATTACACACTTCAAAAAAGTATCCCTTTCTTTCTGCAGGCAGTTGTGCAAAAGTCTTGGGCAGGCTGGAGAGATTGAGCCAGAATCAGAAGGGATCCTGACAGAGTACGGTGTGGATTTCTCTGACTTTTCTCCTGAAGTCCTGGAATGTCTTCCCCAGAACCTGCCCTGGGTTATCTCACCAGGAGAGCTGGCCAAAAGAAGAGACTTAAGGTAACAACAACAAGCATGGTCTGACACTCCTTGGGTTGGTGCAGGGTTGTGCTGTTTTGTTTTGCTTTCATGACATTTTGTAAAGGCATTGACTTTATTATATATATACCATGTTATAACTTACCTGTGCTAGAAAGCTTTGAAAGAAACTGCTTTTCAGAGTATTGACAAACCCAGAAGATCAGTTACTTGGAGAAGTATTTTGTGAGGCAAAGAGGCTTTTTCTCAAAAAAAGTATTGAAAATTGAAAATCTGGTGTTTGGCACTTAATCTGAAAGCTTTATGTTTTTATCTGCAATGTATTATGTATTTAGTGGTAATTTTGTAGCAGAGATTTTCTGAATGCCTGGCAGCTCAATGATCTGGGACGTTGTTACTCTGAGACTTAAGCACAGATCGAGATTGTCCACCTACCTCACATTAGCCATCCCTGCAACATAGCAATGCTCCCAACCAGCTTTTGGGAACTCCACAGCCTTGTTGAGTGGCAGACATTGACATTGTTGGACTACCCCAAACTGATGGATTTGCTATCCTTCTAAGTGTCAGATTTCAGAGACATCCTTACTAGAAAAGATTGAAAGATCAAAGAAAAATAATTTGTTTAGCACCTTACTTTGCAATAAAGGATCATGCAGGAAAGCAATAAATATATTATTTAGATACAGCGTGTTCTGCTTCCACCCTTGCTTATGCTGGAGCATCGTGTCTCATGTGGCAGATTCATTGTTGTCTAGTGTAATGCTGAGGTGAAGCAGCCCTATGAGGCTGATTCCTCTGGATACTGCACTGGTACAAGCACCTGCATGTGCACGGCAAGCTCCTCTTCCTCTTCATTTATTGGTGTTTCTGGCATGGACATTAGCAATTTGAGCAGATAAGCCGATAAACTGAAGCCATTTGTATCTGTGCCTGCACTCCAGGTGTTACTTTGGACCTAATTCTGCTCTGGAGCCTGTAGCCTCCTTACTGTTGCAGCTTTCTGGATTTCCTCTGCCATACAGTGGAGTAATTCAGCAGAGAATTGACTACTGCTAACACTCAGATACCAGATCCAGACTGCAGGCTTCAGGTAGCATTAAAAAAAAAAGCAGATACTGAATTCTACCGATCAGAAGCACTGGAAAGTGCTTATTTTTATATTCTTGACTACAGTTCAGTAGCATTCTCTGTTTCTTCTGACCAAGTTCTTTTAAGCAAATAAAGAGCTTGACTTGTCTCCAGTCAGACAGCCAGTTTTGGAAACAAATTCCAAGTGCGTTTCTTGCTTTTATTGCTGAATTATTACACTGGGACTTATCAAGGTGATAACAGTTTTGTAGTTAAGCCATTTAAATCCCTCTCTGCCCCTTCCTGACCACAGTGCACACTACAAAGTAGATTTCCTTTTGATCCTCTCAAATATAAACATTTAACAGTCAAAATTTTTAAGACAATTATTTGAGCTTAATTTACTAATCCTTTTAATGTCAACTGCCACACTGCTGACTAACCAGTCTGTGGTCTAAACACATATGGAGATAACATGAGACTTCTGGTTATGGAAAATAAAATACAGGTGAGTCTTCCTTGTTGTTTCCTCACAGATAGAGGTTTGTCTACCGAGAAAAAAGATGAGTTTTATTATTAAATGCAGTGTGAATTGTAGGTAGGTGGAGTCAGGCAGTTGGATACCTGGCTGCCATCTCTGATGGGTGAGACCAGAAGACCTTGAGAGGCTATTTTTGACAAGTCCCAAGGTAGCTTGACCTTAACTTAGATACCAGCTTTCATGTTGTCAGCAGCAAGTATACTGTGGTCTGCAGTGTCCTATAAAGGGCCAGTACACATGGCCCAGGGTGGCATCCAGAGGAACACACTTTAACCTGGGGCTCTGTTCTGGGTGCACACCTGAGTTATGCCTTGTTTTCCAGGGGATCTCACACACCTTCCTCTGTGAGTGCCCATCTTTGCTATACTTTGTGCATGCTGATCTGTCAGGCTTCCCAGATTACTGTACAGTAGTCTGAGAGTATGATATAAAATAAATTACAGTGAAAGAAAAACTCATCTTTTCTCCTAAAACAGCCACGTTAACACTTCTAAATAGCTCATCCTTATTCAGTTTACACATTGCTTGCTTGACTAGACTAAACACGTTAGAGTTTAGCTTAAAGAACTTTCTAGTAAATCCTCTGCAGTTCTGTAACACAGGGCTGTAAATTTTCTGGTGTCATGCATAAATGTTGTGGGATTAGGAACTGAGACCCAAAAAATGTCTTGTATTTTCATGTGTTTCCTCTTCCTGATATAACTTTTCCTTGTTTCCTTTCATCTTGGGAAATGACCCTTTCTTCCCCAAAAGGCAGTTTGTGTGTTCTGCTGACCAGTGTCGCACGTGTGGTCTGGGAGTCAAAAGTATAGAGCGTGGAGAGAGGGGCTCTGCACCAGAGGCATTTGTGAGTGTGGTTATGGATGAAAGAGAGACAATATGTTTCACCAAGCTGCTGAGGCTGGGCAAGAGGGAAGGACATTTTATCCATGCCATCTTGTAAATATGTTCCTTGGTCTTCCTGCAAGTCTTTCAGTTTTACAGGAAGCCTGTTCTTGCCATGCATATTCTGTTTGGATAGCAACTGTGATCTCACCTACATAGCCTGTGTAGATTGCTTCCAAGAGATCTTTTTTTTCCCTCTCTTCTCCAGTAATAGCTCACAAAGAAAGGTTTCCATAATATTTCAGTATTACTTAAGGCAGAAAAGATCCAAACCTTGTGGATGGGTTTGAAATGATTTAGCTGGCTTAACACTCTGCTCTGCCACTTTTGCACAGTTTTGCCATGGACATCTGTTTTTCACCTGCATGGGTTTATTTGTAAAATTAGACAAGTATTTCACAGGCATTCCCAGCTTACTTTTTTCTAAAGAGCACCCAAAACTTTTAATGAGAAGCACTGGGTAAGTATTAGGTGTTGGCATTGCATCCTGCAGTTGTATTTTACAGAGCATGAAGGTTCATGAAGCATCAGAATGTGTGGTTGAGGAAACTTCTCTTCCAGAGACTTCAAATAAGATAATACAGATAGGACCGGAGCTCTCATTTTATTATTCAGGTTGACTGGAATTGGTATTTGTTTCGTTAGAAGTTTGAGAAGTGTTTGGTTTCTGCTTTTAGGGAAACATTGGAGGATTAATGTCATAGAGACAAATGTTGATGGGTGCAAAGTTTCAACCATTTTCCGGTCTTTTCCAGTGTTACAACATGTAATTTTCATTTCCTTGTTTGCTTTGGGACAAAATGTAGCCCCTGAAGAAAAGAGGGGTGAGGGCAAAGAAGGAAATACAAATTTCAGAGGTGAGTGCAGGAGCTGGGGGCAGGGGGAGGAGGAGGCCATTTGAAGAGGTGTAGCCAGGAATCTAAGAAACCCCAAAGCTATTTCTAAGACTCATTCCAAATGTTTCTAATTTCATTCATATCTTTTTGTTTCCTTTACTGCTTAACTGGGACAAGAAACTAAAGCCAGGAAAGTCCAATCATAGTGGGAAACAAAAACCTAAATATTGGAGAGAGAAAAAAGGCCGTTTTTTGCAAAGCAGTTCTGCCTTTTGCTTGTCTCCCATTGTTGGTGTTACTGTGGAAAATGTATAACATCACTTTTTTGGAAAGGGTTAGAACCTGTTCAAGTAGAGATGGTTTATATAGTCTAACATAGAAGAACTAGAGGATATCTATTTCTTTACCATTTGCCTAATAATAAGTGAGCCTGTTGACCTTCGCTGGACTATTACAAATGTGAAACTTGGCACTCAAAATTGCTTGCTCTAAATTTTCCAGTTGCTTTCTCTTTTTCCATTTGATGTCATCCTGCCAACTAGTGATTTTATTATTATAAACAGGACATTGTATTCACTTTTAAGAAGAAATATGAAGCTGAAGGTAAAATTACAAACTGCAGTTTCTCAGCTGGCAAAATACAAAACAATGAGCTAAAAATACTGAGCAGAGAAAGGGTGCTGTGGCAGGGAGTTCTGAAATATCTACAAGATGGATGTGTTCTGAGGAGCAGAGATTGACTTCAGCTGAACAGGGCTAAACTCCTGAGAATCATCAGATGGTTCAGCTTGGAAGGCAGCTCTAGAGATCATCTACTCCAACCCCATTGTTCAAAGCAGGGTTAGCTAGACCAGGCTGCTCAGGGCTGTGCCCATTAGGGGTTTGGGTACCTCCAAAGAGAAAGTTTCCACAACCCCTCTGAGGAACATGTTCTGGGGTTCAGAAAAATGTGTGCTTTTAACCTTCACATAGATTCTCCTGTGTTTTGTGCCTGTTGTCTCTTGTCCTGTTGGATACCACTGGAAATTGTCTTGCTGTCTTTTTTACTCCTTACATCAGATGTATTTTCACATTGCAAAGATCTCCTTGCCTGAGCCTTCTCTTCTCAAAGCTGAACAGTCCCAGCTCTCTCAGCCTCTCCTTGTAGGCTGGGTGTTCTGATTCCTTAATTGTCATCAAGGCCCTTCAGCAAACTTGCACCAGTATGTTGATATCTCCCTGGTGCTGGAGAGCCCAGAACTGGACACAGCACTCAAATTGTGGTCTCACCAGTGCCAAGCAGAGGGGAAGGATTGAAGGAATGCATCCTTTGGCCTTCTGGCAACACGCTTCCTAATGCGGCCCCCGAGTCTCTTGGCTGCTTTTGCTACAGTGACATATTGTTGGTCCATGTTTAACTTGTCCATCAGAACATCCTTTTTTGCCAAGCTGCTTTCCAGCTGGTTCTTCCCCAGTCTGTACTGGTGCACAAGGTTTTTCCTCTCCATGTGCACGTCTCTGTTTTTCCCTTTGAGCTTCATGAGATTCCCATCAGACCATTTCTCTGCCGAGGCCTCCCCTGAATGGCAGTGTGACCAGCTGTTCCTCCTACAAGGCTAAAAGGGCAGCAGGCTGGGAGACAGCCAGGGTCCACTGCATTGGCAGGAGACAATTAATGCTCACTTGCTTCTCTTGCAGGGCAGAGTTACTGAACTTTGCTCTTGCAGGCAAATGAATGCGTTGAAGCCTTCAGTTAAAATTTGCATCTCATTATATTTCAGCATGTGACCTCAATTGCAACTGATCCAAGTTGTTGAAGGCCAAATTTGTAATTCTGGCTGCCCCTTCAGAAATGTGGCATCCTTCCTTTGGCTGATAAGGGAAGAAGAGCAGAGGTGGTCTGCTGTGTCCTTCTGCCCGCTGGGGAGCGAAGCTCTGCAGCGCTGTTGGTACCTGCACTGCAGCTCTACTTTCCATTTATTTCTTTCTTGAGCAGTGTTAAGCTGGTAGCAGGGATTAGCGCTGTGTATAGTGAGGGTTTGACAGCAGGGTCTTTGCTGTAGATGCCTGAGGAAATTATTGGCTGATGAAATTAGAGGTGATGGTAGAAATGGCAGCCTTGAGCTGTGCAAGTGGTGTTGGAGGAAAGCAGTCAGCCTCTGAGACAGATGTCTTTCCAAGGCAGGTGGACAACTTTAGTTAGAAATGAGTGCAGGGCAGATAAAACATCGTTAAACAGCTTGTTTCCTGGAGATTTTCCACTACAAAAAGCTAGTGTTAAGTAGAGCAAGTCTTACTCAGCTATAATAGGATATGTAAAAATGCTCTGGTTTCTGATGAAAACTGAGAAATGACTTGTTTAGCAAATGTATAAGCAACATTGCTACAGAACTGACTGTTATCTTGGAGTGGAATGGAGACATGAAGAGGGCCAGATTATGATCTGTGTTCTCTCACTGAGCTGTTCTGTGACTAATTAAATGTTCTCCATTGAGAGATGCATCGGATTAGATACACAGGTGGCATACACAGGATTACTCAGTGGTGTCTAAGCATATCAGATCCAGTTCCTCTATAAGAGGGTTGATTCCAGACTTGATGATGGTGACTATACCTGCTCTGGGTACTTCTGCTCTCCAGGCAGTCTGGGCAACTGTACCATTCTTGGACTGATGAGGAGAGCTCATGCTAGCTCCATTCTCTGCCATTAGCTGAGTAAGTAAAACTCTTGAGTAAGTATGCTCAAGGTGCTGTTGCCAGTGATGTGATTCAGCTCCTTGCCTCTGGTTGGCTTGTTTTGGTTCTCTTCTCTGTTTTCATTACATGTTTTACTACAGCAATTGTGGTGTAGCTACAGCAATTGTGATGACCCCATTTTGTACAAAATAAGGCATGGTCTGTGTTCTCAGATGCTGTTACCAGTGCCTGTTGTACACAGACACAAGGCAACTTCACCTGTGTTCTTCCTTATAGGAAGATGCATGTGATTTTTGAAAGTGCAGCTTCAAGCAGAATTGGTTGGATAGGATTATTGCTTTCTGATCTTGTAGGCCATCACACCTAACCTTGCTTTGTTAGAAATCCATTTAGTTGTGGAAAACAGTAATAACTTTTGCACCTAGTTTGTTATCCATACAGTCTTGTTCTTGCCTGGATACCTATTTTATGGAGTGAAGTGGAGGGAATAGCAGAAGGAGATGAGGATGAAATCTTAAATAAGTTTGACAGTGTCCCTGTTTCTTGCTAGATTCCACTGGATCTCAAGGTAGGGTTCTGATGAGCAGAGGAAAGTGCCCTATCCTCTCATATTTATATATTTTAAGTGGTTCAGTTCAAGTGTGCCAAATATTGCCTCTTTACTTGACACCACAGTGCTTTGCTGGTGCCCTGCTCTCACTTCAGGTCAGATAGCACAGGGTGGACAAGAGATAAAATCCTGGTGTCAACCCAGGTCTCTGGTGCAGTAGATGAAGAAACCCAGAACTACTCCATTCGGTGAGGTGGTGTGTCCCTGCATGTGGTAGTTCAGGGCTGATCACATGGACAGGCTGGTCATTACAAGAAACAGTATTTTACTTGTGGTTCCACTCTGATGGAGTGATCCAAGGCATGATTTAACCTGTCCATCTGTCCCACTTTTTGGGTGATTGGATCTTTTTTACCAGGTTATTCTCAGCTCATACCATAAAAAAACTCAAGAACCCATAAATCATAATAGAGATGGCCCAAATGCAAGTGTATGAGGCAGAGCTGTCCTGGAGATAGCACAGCATGGATTAGAAGTGGGACAGTCTGGAAAAGACTGGCAAAAATATTCTGGGAGATAAAGAATTGATTTACAAGGAAGGATTAACTGTTCAATGTGTATCTGCCAACACCGAAACTAGAAGTTTGTGGAAGATATAGTAGTTGATAGTTAAAAATATGTGGACCAAAAAAATGAAAAAATGAGAATCATTTACAGTGGTGGGAGGATAGAAAGGGGTGTAATGAGGACAAGGTAAAACAAAGAGGAAACCTTTCCTGTCCAACCCAAAGTAGACTTTAGTGTAGACTGCTAAAGAAAGGGCTGGAAACTCCATCACTAAAGATGCTTGGTACCATGCAGGAGAAAGTCCTTGCAAATGTATTGTCATGAGTAGCCTGGCTCTGACCTATGGGGGCTGGATGACCTAATGTCTCTTCCATTTCCAGCCCTGTGCATCTATGATTAAAGTAGTTTATATAATGCAAGTGCATTTTCAATTACACTCTGCCTTCTTGCGTGGGATAGTGGTGGTGCAGAGAACTCATTATATTTGTGGCACAATTACAGCATGACTTGTAGGAAATACTGCTGGTACTTGGCCTCCCAGAGACTCTGATCTCGCTTATAAATATATGTTGGCTTTTCATAGGTACGTTATAAGACTGCAGTGCTCTTTTTTTCTGTCTCCCCCCTTACTTGGAGACCATAAATATGGAGGAAATAATAGAAGGATAAATAGAAGGAATAATTGATTCTGGTTCAGCAATCCAGTGAGCAGTCCCTGGTAAAAATGTAAAAGTTTATTGTTGTAGCTGTGTAGATGACCAGGAGTCATTGTCAGCTGCTCTCTTGGACTGAGGGCTGTTTTCTGAAACAGAACAGGACATTAGCTAAAACAATAACACAGAGAAATTGAAAGGAATAGTGCTGGTTTGAAGTTGGACTTTCAATGCATTTTGTGCTCTGCTGGATTTTTGTGGGGCTTGTAACACTCTGTGTTTGGAGGGATTAGTTTTTACTTCTAATTATTTTATAATTTTGTTTCATTTTGAAATTTATGCACCATGCCAAAAGACTTTTGTGATGTGTCAAGTATCTTTGTCTGTCTGTTACACAGCATTCAGAGTGCCATCAGAGATTTGTCAGGGTACTTCTCTTGCAGGCATATTTTTAAAATATATACCTTTTAAGAGGCTGTCTTGGAAGCAGCCACTCTTGGGTTTTAACTAAAATCTGCTAGCATCAAGTGTGACAAATGTGGTAGACACTACAAGTAATAAATGTCTTTAGGAGTTGGATGTTGAAGTCTCTAAAATGCTCAGACACTGATTGGTCTCTGAAATTTCTCTTGGAGAAAGGGTACTTCATCCCCATTTGAGTGATGAATATTGGTGGAACTGGTCCCATGCTTATTGGCACTTTGTAACAAACCTGCACCGACGCCATGGTCGAGTTGGGTTTACTTGTGATTGAAGAACGAGATTGATTTTTGTGGTTGCCATAACAATTGGATTGTTGTGTGAAAAAATGTTCGTAGCATTCACTGGAGTGAGTTGACAGCTCTGGGATGCCTGTTCTCAAATTAAAACAACTGTTTCCAGCTCTGAGAAATGGTGTCTGTGTAGCTTTTGCAAGATGGAGCTCAGCAGGGTCTTAGAAATGACCTGAAGAGCTTAAAGATTCTAAAAGTGCCTTTGCTATGCTTAATTTTAAAATGCCAGCTTTGAGCTGGAGTTAATAAGGGTAAACCAGGAGGCTGAGCTTTCACTCCCACCAGGCTATTGTATGTATTCACAGAGTGAAGAGAACAGGACAATCTAAGGAGTCCCTAGAAGAATGTAAATGCACTGCAAGTGTCTAGACATGCAGTCACTCGTACTGTAAATGTCTTAGCACTGACATGCTCAGGTTTAAAGAAGGCTTGCGCTGCTGAAACTTGAATAAACAAAATGATGGTCATTCCTGTTTCACCTCCAGCTGAAACAGTCTGGCCTTTGGAAATGGGCTGATGCTTCTGCAAAAGAGTCAACTTGGTGCTTCAGGAGTATTTGGATGGCTGGAGGCACTGTGGGCCATGATGACTGAGCCTGGGGCAGGGCAGGATGTGTAGCTACTGAGCTGCTTGAATCTTGAATGCTGGAATTCACAGGCAGCAGGTTTCAGCCACCTTCAGGCTTCTGGTGTGTTCTTTGTTCTCTTTTTTAGTTGTTTTGGATGTGTTGGTCTTCGTGAATGTCCAGTGAACATCACAAGAGACTGCTTCCATCTGAAAGTTGCCCATGGGAGGGGAGTCAGAATGGGGAGGTAAATAAGGTCATTAAGTTCAGGTGCCTTAGTTCTATTAGCTTCCTGAGACAGGAAAGTGGAGAGGGAGGTGCTTATCTCTTCTCTCCACTGACAGGACGTGTGGGAATGGTTCAGAGCTGCATCAGGGGAAGTTTAGACTGGATATTAGGAAGCATTTCTTTACCAAGAAGGTGGTCAAATACTGTAACAGGTCTCCTAGAGGGGTGGTCAATGCCCCAGCCCTGTCAGTGTTTAAGAGGCATCTGGACAAAGCCCTTAACTACAACATGCTTTTATTTGGTCAGCCCTAAATAGGTCAGGCAGTTGGACCAGATGATTGCTGTTGGTCCCTTCCAACTGAAATAGTTCTCTTCCATTTCATTTGGTTCCCTTCCATTTCTCTCTAACAGCCCCTGTGTCTGGATTTCCTGTTGAAAGACTTTCAGTGATTCGCTGCTCAACCCCTTTCTTAGGTGCTCTGATTTTCTTGCGAAGAATCTCTCTCTTTTTCTCTCCTGAGACTTGACAGTCTAAATTCTGCCCACAGCCTCATTCCTGAGCAGTCCAAGTTCAGACAGATGCCAAAGTTAGGGCTTCAGCCTGAGTGACTTGAGATGGTGGTGGCTGCTGTGAGGACCAGGAGGAGTGGTGATCTGCATCACACAGGAGCATGGACATGGTTTGGCTGCCAGCTGACTTGTGCTTGTGGTGCCTGGGGTGAAATTCCTCCCATGCTCTGGTTCCTGAATAGCTGGGTCATACTTTGCTTCTTTAGGATTCTGCCTCCCATGAAAGGTTATGTCAGCTGGTAAGGATATCTTGCTTCATGAAGGATTTTCTGAGGCTCTAGTGGGTACATGCAGTTCTCTGGACTGGTATTTCATGGTTGTTGGCATTTATTAGTGGTGAAAATCTGAGCTCCAAATCTCCGCTGGTGAGTTGACTCATCTGTGTGCTGCTGCTTGGGAAGATCGAGTTATACAGGACGATCTGTGGGGTGCTGCTTTGTCTACTGTGTACAAAACTGGCACTTCTCTCCAAGCAGCAAGAAAATTGCAGTTAACACCGAGTTTTGCAACTGGTCATGCCAGAAACCTTGCCTTTAATACATCCTGAACCCATGGCTTACCATTGCAGTGCTTCATCCCAATACAGGTAGCCTCCTCCTTGAGCAAAGAGTGAGCCCTGACCGCTGGGATTTGTCATCTCCTGGTGTTGCAGGTGTTAGTATTTTATGGTTAAACCAACTGACAGGTTTAATTCTGAACAGTTTAACTTGCAAAAATGAATATATTGTAGCAATCTTTTGGGCACCACCTGTACAGTGTTTTCTCTGCTGATTCTTGTGAATACCTTGGCATAGATGTATACATAGATGTATGTATTTGCACAAAGTAAAACAAACTGCTGTTGCAGTCCTGTGATCTGTGAACATTTTAATTACCATGACTGTAATTCCAGCTCACCAACAAACTGCTTATCTTACCTCTACTGCTTCACTAGCCATTTATTTTAGGTCCTGTTAAAGGTAAAAAGACTAACTGCTCTGCAGACATGCTTGTCTGCTTTAATTAGTCTTCCTGAAGCTGTGCAAAGAGCAACTGCACTTAATTAGCTTTCCTTAAATTAGGATTGATATACCAGCCTGTATAGGTTGACACTGTCATTACTGTCTAATAAACTAAGTGCTCTTTCTATAATATTTTTTCCCCAGGGTGGTTGATGAGAGCAAAGCTCAGAGAGATCCAGCTTTAGCAGTGCCCTTGTCACTGCCTTGGGGCTAGAGGTGGCTTGGCCAGCGCTGCTGGGGGCTGCCAGAGTCTGGGCAGTGTGGGTGGCTCCTGCTTTCCTGACTCTTGCTTTCAGGTCCACTGAGGTCTGTGTGAGTCATTCCCCCAATCCTCCCAAACTCTTGCAGGCATTGCCTGGCTCTGGTGCTTGAAACCTCTAAAACAAGGAGAAGGGAGGAAAGATTCTGTCCTTCCATTGGCGGGAAACTCCATGCCAGAGCAAGTTCACCTCTACAAACCTGCATTAAACATCTGTTTTACATGCAGAAGGTCCTATAAAAAGTGGAAGTTTCCACACTGAAATGTAGGGGTTTTTTTTGACCAGTGCTGGTTCTTAAAGGCGCATACTAATCTCCAGTCCTTTCCAGCATGAAGACCAGAAAATCTCTTAGTTCTGTGTGTCTCTATCTCTTAAACCATTTTGTTTTAACCAAATTGTGTGTATGTTGAAACAAGTGGACTTAGATCATCTCATTACTTTTACAAAGTATATTTTGACAATTTGAAGTGAATAAACCAGATTTTTATTAGGTGTGATGACAATGAGAGATGCTTCCTTTGAGGCCTTGAAAGAAGGGAGAGAGGGGGATGATCAAGCTCCTTAACCCACAAGGTCACCTTGGTGGCCCTCCAGAAGCTGGAGACGCTGCTGATTTGTGTATACCTGTAGTCAGTCATTGCAAATGTGTGTTCATGTAGCTGTGGATTTAAGTAGCATCTTTGTCAGCAGGTGCATGAAACATTCTATCCCTTGTGGTTTAGTCAAAAATCTTGCTGCAGGCTGGTCTTGTTACTGGTTACAGTCAGAAATGCAGTCTGATCCCTCTGAGATCCCTTTGCTACAGCCTTTGGAGCATTGCACAGCCAGACGATGTGGTCAGGGCAGGAATCTGAACAGCTCCTTCCTCTTCACAGGGCAGACTTGCCACATAGCTGAGAGCAGTGTTGCTTCTTCACCCAGATGATTTTTGTCAGCTGCCTCCAGGGTCCTCCCAGAGGTGTGGGCAGGGGTGGCTGGTGTAGGTCCCAAGGGAAGGGACGATTTGCAGAGCAATAGGCAGGCTGTGCTACCTACACCCAGCCTTTCCTCCCCTTGCTTCCACTGCATTGCCTGATTCTCCAGGGTGAGAGACTCTCTGTGGCATCCTGGAGATAAAAGTGATACCTCTAGGCCTGGAGGAAAAGCAGGAGGAGATAGCTGAGAACATGAGACTGTGCCCTGGAGGAGCAAGTGTGCAGAGTGCTGCCCTCAGGCTCAGAGCTGCAGTCCCATCATTCCACGGATCCCACATGCCAGCCCTTGTTCCAGTGGCCATCTGAAACTTCTTCAGTAATAAAAACTGGAAACCAGAAATATAATTAATCACACTTAATAATGTTGTTACTGGTGAGCTAAATTCACTCAGAAATTTTCATCTAGGTGTAGGTCTGTGTGCCAGGATTATCTCACTGCTGTGGACTTGGAGCTCTGCTTTGAGGTTGGCTTCTCTTGTCCCAATGACTACCTGGCTATCGACTCTGCAACACTTCTGCAGTATCCTTATGCCAAGGAGTATCATTCCTTGTTTCACTTGCTCAGTGACTTTCTTACCTCACCTTGCAGTCTGTGCCCAGAATAAACTGCCTGTGACAAGCTACAAGTCCAAGTCCCTTGAATAGTTCTAAAGGAGAAGCAGATCTGAGCCTGGTGGTTAAACATATCCGAGCTGGTGAGAAATGCTAAATGAGGATTTGGACCCCACTTCAGCTTTGCATCTGTGAGTTTGTGTATCTCAGATGGCTGCGAGCTGTGGCTGTGCTGGCCATTCCTGTGCTGAGAGACAGCTCAGAGCCAGCCAGCACATCCCTAAGGGCAGCAGGCTGAGCACAAAAGGAGGCTGGGGCTGCCCCACCAGCCTTACAGGTTTGGACTCTGAACTGGGACCACCATTAGCCTTTGCAGTAGACTTGACTGGCCCAACACAGCTCAGCAAATCAGCCTCTTAGTTGCTACCACTGTATAAATGTGGCAAAATATTTGGCACCCCTGTATTTCTGCTTACTTCTGTTTAGGGCAGGCTGCAAATATGCACTTTGTTGAAACCAATCTGCTAATTTTTTAGCTGCCTGGAACTACAATTTGCACTGGGTGGCAGATGCTTGTGGTGGCAGGCCCTGAACATCTGGGGTAAGCTCTGCATTCCCCTGACTCAGGAACCCACATTCTCTTTGAACCAGCTCTTAATGTTTTTTCTTGCTCACTTGCTAGATAAGGCAAGCCATTCATGTCCATTCAGTTGACTCTCTTAAATGAAGTGACTTGAAAATTAACTGGATGTGGCTGGGGGGTGCACTTTATACCCTGTGTGTTAGTGGGACCTGGTGTAAATACATGCTGGCTGGCACATGTGCATGTCCCATACTGTTTGTAGTAGAGTAGTGTCTATCTGCATATGCACAGCTCCCTAAAGAGAGTTGCACGATGCCTTGGAGTGGTGATACCTGAAATTCCATCCTTAAGTGAAATTTTAAGGTATATGTATTTATGGAAGTAAGGTTGTTTGCAAACCTTTAAAAATCGGTGCTGGCACCAACAGATCAAAGTCTCGGTGTAGTTGAAAGATTTTATATCTTTCAGTGTCACAGTCTCTTAATTTGTTTAGATGCATGCAAAGGATCAGAAACTAATGTGCATCGGGGGATTAAGGCAGCTTTGCTATCCAATCTGAAAGCCAGCATATTCCGAAAGATTTTCAAAGTCTCAGAAGGCAGTGAAGTGCTTTACTGATTTTTATGTCTTTGAAAATCTCCATTTAGTGTGCCTGGTGGAATTAGATGAATACATGCTGCCAGCTGTCTGACGCCAGCAGATACCACCCAGAACATTTCAGTACAGAAGTGGTGGTAGATCTGCAAAGTTGGGGGCGTTGCTCTCGCTGAGAGAGCACCCATACTAAAGGACTAAGACTTTTTAATTCCATGTATACTTGTTCCTTTAAGAATTTGCTGTAATTTTTCCTCTCCTATCCCAGGAGTAATGCCAGTGGTTATGCTGTAAGAAAAATAGTGTTTGTTCACATCACATATCTCTAGAAGGGAGTTGCCATCGTGATATGAGTCTTTCTGTGGCAAAGAGAAAAGAAGAAAAGCAGTAGTCTGATCTCTTCCGTGGCAGCCTCAGCCTATACCATTGTGCTTGGGGATCCTTTAACTAGGGAGGGGCTGAACTTATTCTAAAAGTTAAGATAAAAGCAAAATAAACCAGAAAACCCATTACTTTACTGATCTCATTGCTCTTCAGCTGTGATCCCACATTCCTCACAGTGCTTGTGAGAACTCTGCTGTAGTCCAGAGGTCTGGGAAAGAAGGTGCTGTAGGACAGCCTGGGTTGAAGGGAGGTCCTGAAGGAGGATTTTAGGGAGTTTTATTTGTTGAGTGCTTCAGATTTTGTGTCTCCCTGGTCCCAGGCTCTGCTCTATGATGGTTCCTGAGTCAGATGCTTTATTTATCCCATCTGTGTGGCCCTAGACCATATCTGTGGTCCAACTTGGTGTGTTTCCAGTGTTCCTGCCACCCACTGCTGCAGGACATACATATGTGAGCCTTCCAGGGCAGGGCTTCATATTCCACATGCAACCTGCTACAGCCCATGCAAAAGGATGTTCAGCTTTTCCTGACCACCAAGTTGATTTGTAAGATCTAATGAGCTGATTTGGAGCTTGTCCTTTCTATAACCTGCTTTTCCCTTTGATGCATAATTGGTAGTGTAGGTTTTATAAAGTCCTGCAGCTCCTGGGTGTCTTTACCAGGACCAAAACACTCACTCAGTTTTGTCACATTCAGTTTGGTTTGTGTTTCAGTGCCTCTGCTCTGTGCTAGCTGTGCTCACGGAGTGTCAGATGGTGTGACATCTACTCTTTGGCATGAGCATGAGGGTTATTTGTGTTCCATTTAACTTTGCAATTAGGAACAATCTATTTTTACTCTAGCTGCAAGGCATCTATTCTTTTTCCTGCTTGTTTCTTTGGAGTGAACTTGATGGGCTAAATTGTTTAGTTTTTGTGGAGGAATATCTGTAATGAAATGAAAGCTACTAAGAGCAAGCAGTTAAACCAAAAAGAAAAATGAAAAAATACCCAAGGAGATTCACTTGTTTAAACAATTTTTAAAAAAAATAGATTAGATTTAGAATTCGGATTTGACTGGAAGATGTTTCAACAGTCTTCTGAAAACATGGTTGTTGTTGTGTGGATGTCTCTGATGGGCTCTGTGTTTTGATACCTTCTTCATGACTGGGAGATAAATTTTCCTTTTCTTCTTTTTTTCTTTGGATAGGAAAGAATGCATTTTCACCATCGACCCATCAACTGCCAGAGATCTTGATGATGCTTTGTCCTGTAAACAACTCCCTGACGGTATGAGATATATTTTACAAAATACTTCTGAATACAGTGTTTGTATTCAGCTGTTGACACACTTGTATCTATAATTTGTCCTGAAGTATTCTTTGCCAAGTATAAGTAGAGTAATAACCTAGTTCTTCTCCTGTTGGTTTAATTGCTTGTTTTTAGAAATCTTAGAGCAGACGTCTTCAAGCACTCAGTCTTGGTGTCAGAAAATGCAGAGCCGTGGTGTTTTGCATAATCAGAGCTGTAATTTGATTTGAGCAGATCTCAGCTGTCTCCTGTCATTATGGGAGTTACAGCTGAATAGCTAATACACCACTCCTGCAGCCTAAAGCCGAGTGGAACTTTGACCTTGTGTACGCAGTCCATGGGTAAAGGAATCCAGTTTTTTGAAGGTCACTGGCTGAATTGTTTTTGGTGTTTATGGGATGCTGGGAATTGTCAGATGAGCACAGTGTGCCTTATAAGTTGTGTTTTTCTTCTCATTGCCTTTTGAGCTTTCTCTTCTGCCTTATTTGTACTTTTACTATGCTGTAAGCCAACAGAACAGAAAGTAAAGCTCCATAAGCCAAATCTTGATGATTATGACCAAAGGAACTTCTCTCTTGTAAGCTTACTTTGCCATCCACGTTCTGCTCCCTTAGTTTGATAAGATCCAGTAACAGACTTGGTTAGAAATATTGCTTGATTAGATTAGCCTATCCACCCCTAATAATGAAGATAAAGTGGGGGTTTTTTTGGTGTGAGTTTAGTTTTTCTTGCTCTTGCTTATCACCATAATATGATGACATCCAAGACATAATTTCCATTTTTTTGAGTTGATTTCATCCTGTGCAATGTGACCAATGAATTGTAATGTCATTTAGACCCAAGTATAGAGTACTATAACAGTGCTATAAAATGGATAAAAAAAGCAGAGGTGAAAGAAAATTTGAGGCCTATAAAATTAATTGTACTGTACAAAAGCAGTTTTGAGACAAGATTAAGAAAAAATTGCTGTTCTGTTTCACAGGAAATGGAAACAGTTTTCTTGAGAGATCCTAAGCTGAACTCTGTTCTCCCTCTTTCCACTTTGTCATCCGAATTACTGTAGGTTTATGACAGTGTTGTGATCCCACAGGTCATCAGATCTAAAGTGTTGGAACTCTGGCATCTGAGCATTTACTGCTCACAGACACGTGGGTTTTAGATGCTGCAGGAACCTTTCACTGAGCTAGTTTGTGATGCATACATCTGCACTGTTCTCTTATCCATAAGCCATTTGGAGAAAGTGTTCAAAGAAACTGTCAGTGTGAACAAGAGTTCTTCACTGCCAGAAAGCCTGCAAAGCCATTGCAGGGCTGTCACTCGTGCTTAAGACTTATGGGTTTATGTGGTGATGAGGGATGTGGCTACCCTTGAAATCTGCCTTGTCTTTCCAACTTGAGCAGAGGAGAAAAGAGGCAGACAAGTGAATGCACCCACTGGTGGCTGTCCCTTCCAAAAGCCTTTGGTGTATCATTTTCCATGGAGCATTAGCTGGGAGCCTGCTCACAGCAGCCCTTGGGTCAGATCTCTGCCATTTCTGGAGCCGTGCATCCTCCCACAGGTTCCTTTCGCTCTGTTCTCCCCTCAGTAAGAAGATGCTCTGAGCTGGAGCCTTCTTAAAGAGTGACCTCATCTGTGCCTGTCCTGGGCATGGTGTGCTCAGCCTCTCCTTTCAGCCTGTGATTTGCTGTGAGAGTGGCCACACTCCATCACCACCTCAACCTTTGGCTAAGGCAATTGAAATTCACTCTCTGAAAAAGCCAGTTTTGATGCTGTTGAATCCCAGGAACCAGCTTCTAAATCAGTGTGGAAAGAACCACCATGGAAATACCTTTTTATTTATTCTGAAGTCTGTAGTGTTTATTCTGAGGAGACCTCGTGGCTCAGAAGGCAAGCAGGAAAACAGGTTGTGATGGTCTTTTGTGCAGTTATGATCCATTCAGGGGGGAGCTGAAGAGTGGAGTGGGAGAGACTGCATCCTTCACACAGGCATGGTGGCTGGCTGGCCAGCTCAGCCTGGGTCCCTGAGCAGGCAGAGGAAGGAAATCTCAGTGCATCAGAAACTTGTGCATCAGTGTTGTTTTAGAAAATGAGAGATCTCTGGGGCACAGATGCCCAGTCTGGTAGCAGGATTAATCCCCATTTGTAAGGCTCCTGATGTCATACAAGGAGATACCTGCAGAGTCTTTATAGTGAAAATGAGTAATAACAGCAGCTAGGAACTGTACTGATGGACTGTCATCCTTTATCCTCTCAATGTGCTGCTGTTTGAGGCACAAACTTGATGCAGCAGTTCATGTACCTTTTCCTCAGCCTACTGTGGTTTGGTATTGAAATGCTGAAACCCAAAGGTTAAATTTTTTAAGTACTTCCTGATCCGAAGAACTCAATTGTAACATTATTTTGCAGGCCTCCTATAAGAGGTATCTGTTTCACGTGCAATTGGCAATATAAGCTGTATTTTGTGCCCATTTCTAAGGTGTCACCTTAGAGATACAGCTGCAGAGCTTGTTGTCGAAGAGACCAAGTGTTGGGTCCTCAGCCAGGGTGTGAGCATCACGCAATCTCTGTTCCTAGCAGGAGAAAGTAACAGAAATGTGTGTATTCATATTACCTGATACATGCTCTTAATTGCAGTCCTTATTTTGCATCCCAATGAGGAATTTAGAGATAGTTCCATCAGCCTGCTCCTGGATGGGACTGGGCTGTGTCTAGCTGGGGACGTGCTTTTCTTCAGTTTCTGGCACAGGAGACTTTGGCCTGCAGACCTGCAGCAGGCAAAAGACACCCAGATCCATCTTGTATCACAAGTTCCCAGGACATTTTCTTGCAAGCAAATTGAATTTCTGTGGATTCATTACTTTTTTGTCCTGGTGTGAACTGAGAACCTTGCTCAGTGACTTTCAGTCTGTGGTCCACTGGCTCCTATGTAGGGTACTGTTATAAGTCCATGAAATGTGGCTGGTGAAAGCAGGGGTAGGAAGTCCATCAGCAGATGTAAAGTTTTCTAAGATATCTGTACTTTGACTTACAATTTTTTCAGGAATTTGTAAACTTAGACTGGTCCAAAACCAGTGCTGGGAGTCCTTTGGGGTCACTTCTTTGTGTTCACTTGTTTGCAAAGCTATGGCTGTTCCCAGCTCTTCAGTGTTCAGGAGAGTCCTTGTGGGAACCTCAATCTTGTGCTTAATAGAGACTTTTGACATGTTTTGGAGGTACCCTGTGAGCTTTTGGCTCTAAACGTTGTTATGATGGCTGCAATTATTATGACAAAGGGTTGTTTTAGAAGTTAAGAGCGTGTCCAGTTCTGGCAAGGCTGAATCTCTCATGAGGGCAAAGTTGTGTTAAGAGTTAACACAGCTTTTATTCAAAATGTAAATGTGGTTACAAGAAATTATTAATTTTTTCCATCTCTTTTGCCCATATGTAAAACACTTTAAAAAAACCCTACCAAAAAATCCCAATGTGAGCAAACCACATATCTTGGCATCCTCATGATATCAGGAGATCTCCAAAAATCAACAGAGAATGCAGAACCCAATTCAGAATTTTCTGTTGGTGTATAGCCCACTGAATTTCTACAAAAAGTGCACTCATTGTCCACATTTCTTTTATCAGACAGCTAAATCAGGGCTTTTCAGGAGATTTTGGACAATGAAATTGTCTTCAAGCATTCATTGCTAATTTATTCAAGACTGTGACAGTTTCTTTGCCTTGAAGGATCTTAGTTCCTTATTTCTCTGCTTGTTCCCTATCTTTGCACCTTTATGGAGTTTCAAGCCTTCTCAGTGTGACCCTTATCAGATCTGGTCTATGGATGGAGGACTCACCTGTGCTACATCCTCAGTAAAGGACAGAAAGGAATTTTTTTGCCAAAGTAGATCACAAATCTATCATGAAGAACTACTCAGTAGCAGAGAATCACTAGCAAAGCATGGAATTGCTGTGGGAAGAGCTGTATTTTTAATGGAGCTCACAGTAAGATATTGCAGCAGTTGGAAACTTATCCAGGGATATATGTTTTAAGTGGGCCAGTCTGGTTTTGAGAGGATTTTATATTGGAGTCTGTTTCTGATTAACAGCCGTGCTCCTCGTTATTGTTTAATGATAGCAGTAGGGAGGTGAGCTTGCTGTTCACATTTGTGAGTGTATATTTTAAAAGAGATCAGCTCCAATAAAGAAGGAAAATAGGGTTATTTATGTAACAGCTGCAGAAATATGAACAAACTGTACTCCATTTAGATGATTCAGCATGACCTTGGAGTAGAAGATGGCTCTGGCCTGCACCTAGTTTCTACAGCCTTTGTAGAGCTGTTTCAGGGTAGCTTGAGGTTTTAAACAAGTTCATTTCAGTCAATGCTCTTTTTTTGTGATCCTTTCTGCACGTCTTCTAGCAAATTGCTGCAGCCAGGAAGGCACAGCAGACCCATTCTCAGGTTATATGGATGTCACAGAAAACAGCTGTACTGTTTTCAAGCCTGAATGTTTTCATCCAGGGCACAGAGGTTTAAAGATTTATTCTGATCTCAGCATGGCAGGTGACCTGCGTGTCCCAGTGATACCAGGCACATTTCTCACACTTGCCAAACCTCTTCTGGGAATTACCTGCTCAGTGGTGCTTGTATTTCTGGTAATGTACACTACTGATGCAGTTGTGTTTGAAGGCTGCTTACTGGTAAGAATAGAAATGGAATTTGGCACCTTTCAAGGCAGACAATTCCTTCTATTGAAAGGTCAGGCCATGATGGGAAAAGATGCAGCACAAATAAGGGGATGTACTTCTGAAGGGCTGTATTTTGATGCTGATCTCAGAGCAGTGCTTTTTGCTGTACTGACAGAGCTTCTGTGCATCTTTTATGTGTATAATGATAACTACCATGGTTGTCACTTGTGTTTTTCTTTCATACCTACATTCTTACAGTCTTTTACAAAGTAATTCAAGTTCAAGTAATTTACATCTTTTTTTTCAGGAGGAATTGTTGTACTGCAGAATAGAAATATATTCTACAGACTGTTTGCCCTGGTTTCCATGTCTTTAGTGACACTGGTTGTCTGCATTTTGGAGTGAGGCCATAAATAGATACAATCATTGACTCTTCCCAGTGTTTGCCCGATGACCTAAACAAATGAGGCTTCTGCAGTGTGCAGCCCCCTGTTTTTCTCTCTTTCTTTTAAATCCATTCAATCTGTTGGTGAATTTTAATCAAATGTACCTAAGGGAATTGGGATAAAAACATCAAAAACATTGTGTTTCTATAAGTGTCATGAAAATGGGGTGTAAGCAGAGAGCTTTTCTTAGTGACCCAAATCTGAGAAGAGTGCAGCATGACCTTTCTGCTTAGCACAAAGTTCCTTGTGGGCTGCCATTTTTGAAAACAGATCTGCAGAGAGTGAGACTTACATCTCTTTTCAAGGACCCTATTTTGCACATTTTGGTAAAGCCAACTAATGTTTTGCCAAATGTTGATAAAATTCTCCCTTGTCCAGTGCAGGCCTCCATGCTCTGGGACTGCTTTTCTTAGACCTAGACAGCTTAGTTGACATCCCCTGGTGTGTGAGCTCCAGAATCTTGTGCTTGAAAAACATCTGTAGAGCCCTGGTAGCCCCAAGATGTTTTCTGCCATCTCAAGTGACCACCTGGTCTTCCTCTCCTTTGACCTGCTTTTTTTTCCTGATGTAGGTTGCAAACACTTGGGATGTTTTAATTTTGCACATGTGCACATGTATTTTGCTTTTTAAGACATAAATATTCCCTCTTTTATTCAACTTTGTCCCCCTGGCCGCTTAAGGACTGCAGGGTGAAATTTGCTCTAGCAAAACCTGGTACAGGACCCTTCAGCTAATCCCTTTGTTCCCTGCAGGACAGAGTATCAGGAGAGTTTGTAACTGGAGTCTTGCTGTGCAGACTTGCTTAAGATAAACACTGAGGAATGAACTAGTGTTGGATCAAAAGTTACTTTTGAAATGAGTATGATCTTATGAATCAAAAATAACTTATGAAATTATTATGCTTCCTTCTTTGTAAGCTATTTAAGATGAACAGACATCATACCTGGAGAGAAAATGACAGAAACACATTGACATAGGAGTCAAATGTCAAATGATCATAAACTGCAATTCACTTAGATTTATTGCAGGAGACAAATATGGGACAAACAAGATTTACAAGGAGTGGGATTGTGTGTAACATTTAGTCAAATCTTACTTTAGTATCTGACATAATTAACTCGTCTCTCCTGTTACCTGCTGTTTAATCTGGGGATGTTTTGTTGTGTCACTAGGAGAGAGAAAAAGCCATATTGCAGTGATTAAAAAGAGGTACATATTCTTTCTTCCTATTGAGGGCTTGTGGTTGCAGATTCATTGAAATATGCAAAATGCTCTCAGATCTCTGCCAAATCCAGATCCCTGCTGTGCCCCACAGTGGGCTCCTGTGTAATGCTGGGAACTGCAGCGTGTACAGTTTTTTTATTTTGTTTTTTTAGGTAACATGGGGTTGTGTGCGGAAACACACATCACTTCCAATTTCCAAGTGCAGGGTTGAACAGAATCAGAGGGCTGAATTGAGTCAGCTTTTCTCCACCAAATATCTCTCTTGAAATTGGTGGGACAAATTGATAATGTGGGGCTCCCCTCAGTTCCACTGGGAACAGGGCAGGTTGCTCCAAACTGCTGGTGGCTGAAAGAGAAATAGACTGAGCCAAATTCCCAGACAAGTGCATTAAACTGGGTGTTAAGGTACTGGGGTGATTAAAGAAGTCTGGATTTAGTTAGAGCATTGATTGCTGTAACATAGTTTATTAAAATGTTTTTTGCATATATTTGAAAGCTGCTTGTGATAAGGTTGATTAAAAGCTTGGTAAAGCAGGATTTGTGATCAGTAATTCGTATTTATTGTGCTGGATTTTTATATCAGGTACAAGTATTTTATAAATATTTCATCCTTATCCCCAAAGCTTTTAAAAAAATTTTTAACGGTAGGCAAAGAAAGCTGTGTGGCAAAGAGACACTAGGTTAAAACAAAATAAAAGGTATACTGTGTGTGAAGGACTAAGGTAACAAAGACTGTGGCTGTAGAACATGCAAACAGATGTGCAAATACCAGTAAAATTACTCATAAAAGTGAGTTTACTTTTCTGCAGAGAGGAGAGATGCTCTGGGCAAAGTCGCCTTCCGGATCGTTTCAGTTCATAAATTCAGGACCTGGGACAATTCCCCAAAGATTTAGAGGCGCGAGATTTTGTGTCTTGGCGGATCTCACTGATATTTGTGGATACAAACTTAAAAAAAGAGAGTGTCTGATTGTGTACTGAAGAAAAATAAAGCAAATACCTTTAAGGAGCTGGATAATGGAAAGAGGATCCAGAAATCCATGTACAAACAGATCTAAAAGCACTTTGCCTAGGATTTCTGTTCATGAGAAAGGACCCCAGGGACCAGGAGAGTCTTTGGAGAGGAACCACAAATCATAGGAGATGACCAGACACAACAGAGAACAGGACTTTTCAGTGAATGCAGCAAATAAGAGGCAGAGGATATGTGAGGAAGATAAACTTTGAAAGAATGCAAATAGCTGGGAGTACATTCCCACATGGTTATCTTCAGTCATATGTTCTGTTACATGTAGGCAACAAAGGAGTTACTGCTGTATGTAGTCTTTGTTATCAACTTTATGAAAGGGCAAGATCCCTCAGAATCACTGGGTTATTGTTTTTACTTGTTATTTATTGCCATGCAGGGTTTCAGAACCCAAATGAGCAGGAAGAACATCTTACACTGTAATTCACAACAGTATTTCTTGATTATGCTAATTACACAAAAAGAGTAAAACCAGGTGCAGATGGAAATGTTTTGGAAAGAGTTGGGTGGCTAAAAGTGAAATCTAAGCAGCTTCCTTCTGTTTCCAAAGAGGCTGCAATGTCAAGGTTGTTTTATGGAAGTACATTGTATGTGTTTGGCCTAGCACTACATCCCAAGGTCTCTGAATGCCTGGGAATGCTCACTCAGCCTTGGATTACTGTGAATAGGAGAGATATCACAAAAGGGACTGACCTAGCAGTAGAGATAGGCTGGTCCCTCCCTGCTCTAAACCTTCATTTCAGGAACAGGATGACATCCTACACCCAAAAATACTGTAATTCATCTTGAAAGTTGCTGGGTGTCACTTCCCATCTCTTTAAATTCAAAGACTGCTGATTTCCTGATAGAGCCTCTTGAATCAGTCTTGGAATACAAACAATTGATGACGTGAATACCAGAAATTGTCTTTTTACCTTCGTCATGTTGGCTGCAAACCTCACTGCTAAGAGGCTGCTGGGAGAGAGAGCTCAGGGCAGTCTGCCTTGGTAACTCTTCCCCACCAGCACAGGTTGCTTCCTGAGCCAGGAATCCGAGTCATGGCAGCAGAGCCATTGCCTCTGTGTCCTGCTTGGCATCTTGTCTTGATGAACAGTGGAAGATCCGTCCTCCATGTGTTGAATTTGAGTCTGCATGGCAAAGATTCATGTTAGTTCTAAGTAGTCATCTCGAGGTTCTCCCAGACATGACCATATAATAAGTAATGGCATTCAGTGGATAAATCTGATGTGATTGAGGTTTGTAGCTCCTCTGAAGTTGCTCATTACGCTTGAGTCTTGCAAAGAAATCGATACAGTTTATTACACCTCCAGGTGGAACTTGCTGTTTTGGCACCTTACAAGATCTGCTAGGCACTCGTGCAGGCACAGAGGAAACCAGCTCTGCTGTGATCCTCTGCAGCGTAAGCAGGTGCCAGCACAGGAATGGGGACAATACCTGCATGGGCAGAAGGCAGGACACAGGCATTGCTGCATAAGGAACCACTGTGTTTGGTCTCAGTCTTCCAATTAAGACCGTTGATATATCAAAGAAATGTCATGTTTCCTTTGTTTTCCATCATTATACTGTCTATCCCCAACCGTTCTGTGCTCTGTACTGATTTTTACTACTAAAATACTTTGCCCTGCTTTTATCCGTATTTTTCTGCTTGTATATTGCTCAGCAGTGTGAAAAAATCCTTATTTAGTGTGCTTATTCTGTTGGATATCATTGCCTGTGTCCTTCAGTCTGCAGTTAAATGTTTTATCTTATACATGCTGTGTGAATTCTGTCCTCAGTATTTAGTGTTTTTCCCTCAGGAGAATTCCTCCCTTGAGTAAGTGTCCAACTTAATGGTGCAGTAGTACCACTTGCACAGAAGAGCTCTTTCATTCTTCTCCAGAGTTATTGCATCAGGTTTTAAGGTAGTTTTCAGGACAGGTGTAGGTAGTAGGTGCCTTCTGGGTGGCAGCATCTTGTGTCACAAGGTGATGAAGAGCTGCTGTGGGTTTGCTCAGGACAGGAAACTCGTTATGTTGCTCCGCCTCAGTGATGTGATATGTTCTGTGAGGTCTGGAGACCTGATTGATGCCAACACAGTTGTCTCCAGCTCATGGGACTTTAGAAGTTGGGAGAAGACCACCAGCACAAAGATCTCCCCATGCTCCCATGGGAGAATTGGCCTTCCTGCTCTCCTGAGAGCCTGAGATTGCCTCATGCTGACCAAGAGCCATCTCTGAGCATCCCCTTCAGATGTGGGGGGCTTGTGCTGGTTTGTGTGTAAAACTCAGGGTTCTGTAATGCACAGCGCAGGAAGTGCCGCCTTATGAAGGTGTCCTGGATTTGTTTTGAGATATAAAAGGTGGCTTTTAAATTCTGTTAAGTGGTTTAAGGATGTTGCTAGATTTATTAGCTGCTGCAGACAAAAATTTTATGCAATTCACATGAAAGACCTGCTTTCAGCATTTAATTTAGTAATAGATATAGTCTCCTCATAATTTTGAAACTATTTTAAGAATTGCTGATGACTCATGGAAAACTCTAGAAAATACTTCTGCTTTTCATCTTCACTTGTCCTTTGTTGCACTTAAGATGAGTCTTGTTTTGGACCTCACCTAGAGCCTGTCCCTAATTGGTTTGTAAAATTGTAGTTGTCTCAGTAACATTCAGTTGATGCAAGAGACAAAAATGGCCAAAGGTCAGGGTAGCTGACAGGAGTAAAACAGTGCTTTAAGAGTTATGTTGTTTTGGATTTTAGACTTATTGATGTCCAACACTGACCTTTAAACTTAAAGATAAAAAGAAGAAAGTAACAAAAACCCTGTTATGCTTTATTTTTGTGAAAAACTCTGAGTATTTTTTGATTCTCTTGGAACTGCTGAAGGCATCACTTTGCACTGTCACCATTCCTGTCAGTGGTTTCTCAGATACTTCTGGAAGTTGAAGAAGTGCCTAGACTTTCAGTATGGGGAGAGTTAACATTTAGAGATGGTTTTGGTTTTATTTTTCTCCCTTCTCTTGTGATCTCATGCTGGTTCTGAGCTTGGAGTAACTGGGGCCAATCTCTGTTCTGCTCATGTTGAGGATTTGGTCCATCTCCCAGCTCCTGAGTTTGAGCAGTTAAATGAGAAAAGTCACAGCTTTTATTATATTTACATCAGCCCAGTTCCTTAAGGAGACGATGAAGACTGAAGGTTTTAATTGCAGCACTTCTGCAGTCTGGTGCTGACACACTGCATGTGCCATCTCCCTCTCTTTGCCATGTGAATGTTAAGGATCTGACCTTGGCCACCTCTCTGGGTGCTACAGATCCCCAAAAAGGTGACCAAGCGTAGTTCAAAGAAGAACTGAAATTTCTTGAAACCTTGGCCAGGCTGTTCCTGATGGTCTCAAAATCTCTCTGTGGCTTGTGGCTGAAGTGGGTTGTTTCTGTGGGATGTTTTTCACACAAACCAGCGGCAGAGGGGTTTGGTAAAATGTAGCATTTCTTGGATTATTACTCTTTAGAGGTGCTTGTTGTTTTTTTGGGCAGGCAGTTTTTCCTTTTTGAAGTTGTTGCAACATTTACTAAGTGGATGAAAATGTTTGGATGGAAAAGTTGCTGCTCTGTGCCCTGGGGACTTGTCCTGCTCTCGAGATACAGGATCTGATCCTTTTGCCAGAGTCTTCTTGGGAGGTTATGTCAAGGAAGAGACCTTTAGAGAAGGAAAAAGCTATTACTTGCTCAGGAAAAGGGTGCAATTAGTTGCATTTCAGTTGGCTAAAGGGCCACCATGTGATAATTTAAAAAATTTGGTTTCTTGGTAAACAAGTTAATGGATTTATGCTCAGTTGCACTGAGTCTTCAAAAAACAAAATGGTCCTAGGGCACACAAGTAAAATTTAAGCACTTTCCTTGTTATTTTAAAATAAGTAAAACACAGTTAGGTTTTTTGAACAACAGCTTGGCTTTCTTTGGCGGAAGAGTAACCTCAGCTGAGAATTAAAGCCACCCACCTTTGTCTTCAGGCTCCAGAACAGACAAATAACTTGTTCCTTTTGTGGTTCCACTTTTATTTTTTATTAAACTCTTCTCCTCCACTTCTCAATCTTGCACTTTCTTTGCTTTCCCACTTGCTCTTTTCTCCTCATCAGTCATTCTGTTTTCTCTCTTTTCTTCTCTCTCTACCCCAAGACAGTTGCTTCTGTAACCCTTGAGCTGTGGATGTTCAATACACGTGCCAAAGAGAGGCAGAAATATTTGGGTCAGGTCCTCTGTTTTAAAGGTGTGTGTTAAAGGCCTGTGATGGCCCCTACCTGGTTCCAGCAGCTTCCTCAAGTCTTGGTGCCAATTTCTGCTTCAGTGCAACTTACATTACTTTTATGTCCACCTTTTTATGGTCTGCAGCCCCTCTGGCTGGCCCTTCTGTAACTGGGACCCTCCGTGGCAGATACTCCCCCCTGATGAAGACTCATGGTCTTCTGTAGCACTGCCAATAGCAACAAAACATGCATGTCGGCTAAAGGCCTCATTTCTCTCTCTTTATGCATGTTTTTCATACTTTTGCAAGGTGCTAAATATTGCTTAGCAGATAAGAGTAACAGCATGATACCCCCAGGGCTGTGAAATGGGAAAGAGCTGTAATTATTTGCTGCAAGAGTTGGGTCTAAGCAGGGAACAGCTTGGGACTGCCTTGAACTCTTGGCAGCAGGTGGGTAGTTGGCTGTTTTCTGGATAGAGCAAACACTTTGCAATTTACTCGAACTCTTCTGTATCTCACTGAAGGGTGAAGACAGTGTGGGAAACAGAGGTTAATACAAAAACCCTTGGTATTTGATTTTAAGTTGACTTAACGCGTTTGCTCATGTTTGACTTCCCTTCTGAGAATGATGATGCTTGAAGATGAGATGGAAAAAAACAGGAGTGTGTCTGCATGGTAGAGAAATACTTTCTGATGTTCTGTCCTTGAAGAGCTGCACTTTTAAGTTATATGGCCCCAAAATTCACATATGCTACAGTATGAGCTTGCTTGGTCTCTGGATTTGTGCTGTGCTTAGCAGGGTCGCTGAAGACAGGGAAGAGGGATTTGCTTCCTGTGTGTTCCCTCACATACTGTTCAAATGCGTTCAACTCAACTTTCTAATTCCAGGGGCAAATGCTTGATGTGACCTGCTGGGTTGGCAGTTCTTATGAAGCATTTACAGGCTGAAAATGCCTTTTGCTTCTCTTCCAGCTCCTTCTTACTAATCCCTTTTTGTTTGTAATTTTTTCAATAAAGAAGGAGAGAAGTTCTCTGAACTGTTTTGTCATAGAGAATGAGATCATCAGCAAAAAAAATGAAAAAAAAAAAAAAGGGAACAGCTTGTTCTTTGTTCTTCTGCAAGGTGTCACTGCTCTCTTTTGATTTTAGCGTCATATCAACGCACATGAGATTTTGGGGTGGGTTCAAACAAGCCAGATCCTCAGCTCGAGGAGCCAAATCTTCTCCAAAACAACTGGGGGAGACCTGCCTTTCATGACTGTCACTTGGTGAGCTCTGAGAGGGGATTCAGGCTTCCAGAAAGTTGGCAGGACACAGCCCATTCTGTTCTGCCATTCTCACAGCCACATGATGGTAAATAAAAAGGGAAATTGTCCTCTCTGCATGTGGCATCACAACTGTGTTGTTTGCAGTAAGATGACAACAAATCCCATCCTGCTGGCACAGAGCACTGGCCCAAGAGGAGCTTGGGTGGCTGAGTGCCCAACCCTTTCCCTTTCTACTTGCAGATCTCAGGAGAGCTCCTCATTGCAAAAGGCCTCTTTGCTGGGTTTTGCAATGCCGTGGTGTAATTTCAGACCATGCTCTTGTCTCCCATCCATCTCTGTCACCACATCTCTGTAGCTGCAGAAAGGAGCTAATAGGGTTCAGCTGGTTAACAAAACATGCATTGCTTGATTCTAAACTGCATTCCCTGTTGCTAAACATCTCCCAAGAGCAGCTTTGAAGCAGTAGAGTTTGAATGGCACAACAGTTTTGCACCCACTCTCAGATAAAATTATTTTAAATGAAAGAGTCCCAGAGATCCTGAGTGAAAGAAGCCTTCCAAGTGCCTTCAGCATTTTTCATTGCAGTAGATGCTCCCTGCAGCTCTTGCTTTAATGGCAGCATACGAAATGTCTGGCTTAATCTCCTGTACGTTTTTATGCAAATTCCTTTTAAAAAACCCTAACCTTAAACTGGTAGCGTATACCTAGCTTAAGGGGTTGTTGTGCAGCTTTAACTTCTCTGTAAGACAATTTGGGATTAAATAAATCTGTAGTTTGTAAAAGTACTTGTTTCTCTAAGAAATTTAGGATATAAATAGTCTATCACAATGGAGAGCTACATGGCAAGGTTTGAAGCCTCTCTTTGCTGGAAAAGTAGATTTTTTTCATCAAAATGGAGGCCAAGTAGACCATGTGTACTAGCCTATGGTGTGTGGTCCATGTGGTGCCCAGCCTTTACCCCTTTCCTCTGATCTCTTTGACCAATACTTTTTCACTCCATGATTGCTGGTTAAATTATCTTTTCCTTTCGGGCTACTTCTTCTCTCTTTTTCTTTTTTTTTTTTCCTTGAGAAATAACATGAGACTTACAATGTGAAATGTACCTTTTGTGACTGTGTCATTAAAATTAATGAGACTAGAAAAACAGTTTGTGGACCTGAAACAGAATTCTACTGATTAGTATTTCCCTACCTACAATGCTCTTTCACTTTGATTAGCAAATAAACCAGGAGAGAGCACCAGGCAGGTATTCCTGTGCAGGCTTAGGCTGGTATTTTGTCTAGCACATTCAAAAGCAATGATTTGAGAGAAATCAGATTGGTTGATCACTGTGCTGTATCTTCAAGTTCTCTTGGTCTGAATATTTTGGGGGTGAGGGAAATAGGGTGATTCATACATGAGGAAGACAAACCCAAGAGCTGCCAGTTTGCATTATGTCAATGTATGTAAGAAAATATTTAGATAGAATTTCCATTAAAAGTTCAAAAGCAAGGGGCTCACGCTGACCCTGGCTTTTAGAAGCTCTGGTGGGAAACCTGAATGAAATTTAACTCTGCTCAGTATGTTTTCATTGGCTGACTCCATGTTTTATTATCTCATGCAATGAGATCTTTCTTGGTTTGTCGATTTTCTATCGAGGACAAAAAGTTCATGTATGTAGCAGTGCACATATTGAATTAAAGAGCGATTAAAGGCATGATGTAATGATCCCCTCTCCTTTTCCTTTAGTCAATATTTGCCTGCAGGGTCAATACATTACAATATTGACTTCAAAGTATTCAATATTTTTTTACCTTCTGCGTGTGTTGGCTTCGAGTGTCTGTAATATTAAACCTGTTGGTTGAACTGTTGGTCTAAGACTTACTGTCTAAGTAGTTTCAGGCTTGGATGCCTAATCCATGTAGAGCAGCTTTCAAGGCATGTGATAATATCACAACACAGCTGTAGGCAGCTTTCTGAGGTGAACCATTTAATCTGCAGCCTTTGCTCCCAGCTTCCTGACGAGTGGTGGAATTTGTCCCTTGGTGTGCGATGGGATTATTGCCTTCTCTCCCTGCTGCCATCATATTTAGTCTCTGCAGGCCCTTCCAGTGACTGGAGGTTATGTGGGCACATCTAAACCCCAGCCCTCCTGCTTTCCCTGTGCGTTTCTGCTGCCGTTACATCTGCACTCTGTCAAGTGCACAAAAGCTGCTCAAAAAGCAAGACTACACTTAATGTACTCACAGTGCTGTGCAAACATGGCTTAATAAAATTAAAATCGTTATGAAGTCAGCAGTTGTGCAGGGTGGGCTGGTGCTCATTTCCCTGAGTTCCTAGCTGGGGCACAGTGGGCTGGGCGGCTCCCCCTAATACGAGGCTGAACCTTCTCATGCTTCCTCTTCATCTGTTACCATTTCCACTCTGCTGAAATCCTGTGCTGGTATCCATCAGAAGGGCACACAGGCACATGTACTGCTTAATGACAACAGCTACGAACCATTTATCCTTCAAAAACGTGACACTTGAGAGAAGGGCTTTGATAATGTTCTTTGTGAAGTGTATAAATAAACAGGATTTTCACCATCGTGGGATCTTATTACTTTGTCTCTTCAAAAAAATTAAGGAAAGAAAAAATATTTATAGATACTGAGAGGTTAGTGAATTCCTCTAAAGAACCAAGTGTTATAATTAGGAACCCGCTGCACTTAGAACTATGCTGCAAATAAGCACCTCAAATCCAGCCTAGTCCTTCCAGAGAAAACAAAGGTCAATAGGCTGCTTTGAGGATTAGCACACCAGAATTTCTTGGACCCAGGTACTAATTACTTCCAAAGCTGAGTATGATCACTACTTCCAAATCCGAATTACTGCCAAAACCTCATGATAAACCTCTGTGGTACGTCTCTCTAGCCTAACTTTTGACTTAAGATGCTTTTAAACTGGACTCTAATTAAAAGATAAAAAGCCAAATCTGAAGGAAAGGCAGGGTAACAGTGGAAATATTTTTCTAGTGGAAAGCTGTACTTCTACGTAGCCTGATCCAAAGTCATTGAAGACTTCCCATGTCCCCAGCAGCAATTTGGGCTCAACCTGGGTGAAGTGGGAAGAAGTGCAGTTCTGAGAACCCAAAAACATGTGTGACTGCTCCATACCAGGAAAATGAGATCCTCCGTTGCCTGTGTGCTTTTGAGGTGGAGTCCTGTCTTTCTGTCATGCTGTTGACTGACAGCAAAGGGATGAAGACTGGGCTCGGTATTGCAAGCTCCTAGTTGCAAAGACTTATCCACATGATTTTGAAGGGTTTTCACATTTCCACCACTGTGCTTTAGGATTCACTTCTATCTATATTCAATCATATGTTGTAGCCACAGTGGTGGTGAATTTGAGTGTCCTGAGAGATTTTCATCCCAGGTGGAAGGAGTGGAAAGAAGTATCAGTTTTGTGAGATTCTGGCATAAAGCAAAAAGGTCACGGTAGCACTGGGGGAGGGGAGTCAGAGTTAAATATGTCAGCAGTTCAGTTCTACTCACAACCTACCGACTTTGCAATTGCAGGGAACTTGGAAGTGGGAGTCCACATCGCAGATGTGAGCTACTTCGTACTGGAAGAAACAGCACTGGATAAAGTAGCGAGCGAAAGGGCCACCAGTGTCTATCTGGTGCAGAAGGTAAGGACAGCTTTTCCTTTGTCTGTCTGATGACTGTGCCTTCCATTTACCAGAAATTAATTTTCAAGGTTTGTTTTGAGGTGCTAACGATCAAAATCTGGCAATTATTGCAGGACACCTACAAAAGTGAGTAAGTTGATGGAAACACAGAAGCTAACATAGCTGCTCACTGTCTTGGAGCTTATGGAGAGAGCGCAGGATGGAGCAGTGTGACCCTGTGTTTGTGGTCACAGAGTGCCCCACATGTGCCAGGGCTCACCAGCTCAGGGCTGACCTGAGCCAAGCCTGACACACCTGAGCTGGCTCCTCTGCTTTGCTCTTGGGAGCTTCAAATTGGCAGATATGGAGAGTTGTGTCTTTGCCTTTGGTGCAAGAGTCCAACTAATCCCTCCCAGAAGTGGATTTGTGTTAAAGTAGGGCGTAGAACACCCTTACAAACAAACACCTTGAGGTAAAACAAAAGGTTCACACTCTTATTTTATCTGAATATCCCAAATAACGGAGGAATGGCGTTCCTTCATCACACAATGAAAAGATGCTTAAAGTTATACAGATTCTTGCTTATCAGGATCAAACGTTAAGCTCAAGTTTAAAGTTGACTTGTAAACTTTAAAAATGAGCAGGTTCAGGTTTAACATTGTTGGACAGAAAACATGTAGGTTTTGTCTGTGCCTGTCTCATTTTCAGTTGAAAGTACAGAAACACTTCGTAACCCATCAGGTAGCACTGGCACTGAGTGTGCAGGGAAGCTGGACAACTTGGCTGTCAGTGTCCTGTGAGGGCTTGAGGCATCAGGTGCATGAAGGGGAGTGTTGAAGCAGTCTCATGAGGCAGAGACACTCCCAGTTAGTCAGGATAAAGTCCTTGTCTCCACAGCCCCTTCTGGAATGACAGGACATCTTTTCTAAAATAAATACATCCTACTTGCTACTTAGGATTAGGAGTGATTCTTTCCATCCCTTCCCTTCCTGGAATTTTTCAGGGCTGTTTTCCGGGGAGGATTTATAATGATGCTTGTTCCAGTAGCTTCCTGTGTCCTCTCCACACTTTCTGGATGATAAAATGATTTATGTTACACTAGTGAAATCAAATTAATGGTTTGATATCAAGCTGTTAACCTTTAGTAGCTGTTCCATAGCTGCCTTTAGGTAGAAGCAGCAAAGCACAGCTTTGGGGGTCTCAGGGAGTCTGGTGGGTTTCAGCTCCCTGTGGAACTGCTGTGACAGCAATGCCGAAGTGTCCCCGCCGTGTCAGTGATGGTGACACCAACAGCACACAGCTGCTGTGTGCTGGGAGGGCCCAGTTCCCTGTGCCTTGCTGTTCTCCAGGAGTGGGAAGCAACGTGTATCTCATGGAAACAGCAGTTCTGGCACCAGTCTTCCCAGTCCTACAGTCTCTCCAGTGATAAACCCTTGGCTTCTGCTGTGTTCTGCTTCCCCCTCTGACAGATGACTTGGTGATGGGAGATGTGGGCTGGCCTAGGGGGATGTCGCTGGGGGCAGCAAAGCTGGACTCCAGGTGGATGTTGTGGCAGCATTTCCAAGTCAAAATACTGTGCTTTGAGCGCACGTGATTCTTTTAGTCAAGAGAGAAGGAAGATTTTTTGTAAGAAAAGGAGACATTTTTCATGAAAATCTAGTTGAATGCAGAAGCTAATGGAATTTTCTTTCAAAGCACCTTTTCCCCCCAGCACTGCCAGTCCTGTGCAATGCCAACATAAGTTACCTGCTGCCCCTGATCTTCAATTCATCTTCAACTACTGTGGCCCAGCAGTCAGGATTAGTGTTTTACCCACACTTTTGCCCTGCAAAAAAATACATTTTAAAACAACAAACTAGGTTAGAGGATGAAATTTTCAATATTTTAATTGCAAGAGATGAAAAGAAGCAGGGGGATGGGCAAAGGAAAGCAGCCAGGCTGTCTGAAACAAGATGGTAGCATGACTCTTGTAGAAAATATGCTTTCCTTTGATGAAACTGTTTCCTAAGACAGCTGTGATTCTGCGAGAGGTTAGCACCATGCTAATCCTCCCAAAGAAGTTAAATAAAGCCACATATTTAATTTTCCTGAACCAGAAGGGGAGTTATTGTGTAATTGCTAGTGGTCTATTTAATACAAGTCAAAAGTTTTTGAAGTAAGAATGTATCAGGTTTTAAGAAGCAAGAAAACCTAAACAGTTTCCTCTTTTTTGGCACATCTTACAGTGTTATTTTAGGTGTGAAGCAGCACAGAGTGAGAGTTCAGCCATAAATCCCTATAATATTTTACTAGTCCTATTTTACACTGGAGATCAAAGATTAGAACTGTAAGCCTGTCTTCATGTTGAGTCCAAGGACTTCAAGACATTCACTTTTGACACCAGCAGGTTGTCAGGGTGTTGATATTTTGATAATCTCAGTCTGAGTAACAAAGAGTTGTCCGAAATCTGAATTCATGGAAGTGTTGATACAACTCCTGAGCAGAAATCTTGGCTCATAACCAAATTGCTTATTTCCTTTGAGTATCTTTCAGTATACAAGCAAGAGATTTGCTGAGCCCACTCCATTGTTGGACTTCAGCATCCTCCTAGCAGCTCTAGTGGAAACTCTTGGTTAATACAAGCCCTCCTCATTGGATTAATTGTGGGAGAAGGATCACCTTGGGAGTCAGCAGTAGTCATAACCAACCTGAACCAAGAATTAAGGGATGGCCAAAGCAAGATGCCAGTAGTATGAAGTTGTTTGAAGGGAGCAAAACTGTTCATGTAACTTCGTGAAGATACGGGATTATGCTTGACCAGGGTTTGTTCCTTTTTCCCATTGGTTGGCTGACCAATTTTTCTCTTCTATTCCTTGAAAAGCTGCTACAAGTCCACTGATGAGAGCTGCTCCGCCTAACCTGCTCTGAACCTAGAATTAGTGAATTAGTCCTGGCTGCAGCAGATGTTTCTGATTTTATAGGGAACAAGAACTTTTACCATCCCAGTGTGCATGTGCTCCCTCTCATTGCCCAGCTCCCTAGGAATAAGTCTGAGACTGGAAATTCACATGCCCTTTCTGGAAGCACTTTATTAGTTGAAGAGGCAAAACAAAACAAACCCAAGGGCTCTCTTAAGCAGGGATTTAGATCTTCCCATGCAGAAGAGCCAGCTGCTAAACAGTGTGACCAGCTGTGGTCACAGGTCCACCTGTTTTATAATGCCAGCATGATGGTGTTTAGGACCCCCCAGCCCCAGCAGTGCCCTCTCTCACTTTGGTTTTCCAGTGGTGCCATTGCTTTGGCTTTCTGGGATGTGTGGCTGCCTACAGGGAGAACCAGCAGCATGGAGCAGGCTGTTCGGCAGTGCTGGACAGCTGAGTCTTGAGGGCAGTGCTGAAGATTTTGCATTTAAGGACTTGGAAATAGGGAGACAGAAATCCTCTGTCTGTGGTTTGATTTGAAATGCAGACCCACAGCTGCCAGCATTATGGATGTCAGCCTTTCATTTAAAGAAGTGCCCTTTCCAGTATTTCTTGGGCACTGCTAGACTTGTGGGGAGAGATGATGTCTTTTATTAGCCTGACTGATAGAGGGGGATTAAAACCAGACAAGCTCTCACCACCCAAGCCCTGGTTTCTATGACACATTCATTAGAAAGGATTTCCTGGGGGGTGTAGCTCCTTTTTTACTTTGTAAAATTTTTTTGCCTAGCCCTGCTGGGCCTCTCCAACTGCATTTCTAGATTCAGCTACATTTATAACCCCCTTATTCCAGGTTTATGTATAAGCCCAGGTGACTTTATTTCCATCTGCAGTAAAATCAAGCTGAATGATGTGATCCCCAACACAGGCACAGCCGTAGCAATTTGCCAAGGAAACCACTTCCCACTGGAGGTGCTATCCTTCGGCACGTTTCAGCTCTCTGGATTCCTGTGTGCCCTGGCACTCCACAGGACAGCTGGCAGACACTGCTGGCTCTTGGCAGACAGTCAGGGGAAGGGCAAAGCATTTAAAAGGTGCTGGGCAACCTCTGGATTATTCAAGGCAATTCTACACAGCTCTGATATTTTGCAAATCTGGACATTAAAGACGTGCTTAGGGAAATCTCCTCTCATCCCCTGTCTCTGTCAGAAAGAGATGGAGATAATCCTGTTGCCAAAGTTCCTCTGGGCAGCCCCTGGGATCACTCCTGGAACATCCTGCTCTGTGAGTCTGACACAGTTGTGACATCTTTGTATGTTAAATGCTGGGCTTGCAATTGCTAGGAATCCTTTCAGACTGCGACCATATCATGTTAAGGAAAAAGGAAATGTGTATTTATAACTTAAACTTCTTTGCCTTGTGACAGTTGGTTTATTCTCCACGTAGAGGGTGAAGAGGACTCATGATGTTAAAGCAGGAGGCAGTCAGCCAAGACTGTTGTGGTGTTGGAAACAGGTTTCTTTTAATTCAGTAAGGTAGAATAAATTGAAATACCTTCAGTGCGAGGTCATTTTATGTTATGTATGTGTTTGCTGAGCCCAGGAAAAGGTTGATTGCATTCTCACTCTCCCATGAGACTTCCTCCATGTCGTAGGTTAAGTTACTTCACCTAAAGTTTCTCTCCTATGAAACAAGGTAACACAGGCTGGTGCTTCCCTCATGGTAGATTTGTTGCAGCTAATTGCTTGGTGAGTGTTTACTGCTGTAATTATGATCTGAGTTAAAGCTTTGCTTGTGTTTCACATCATTGAAAGCCCTTCCATTGAATTATAGCCTCTTGAATCGGATATTAATCCTGCTCAAGTACACTTAAAACAAGCTTGGGCTTTTGTGTTCATTGTAGGCATTTTTCTTGCAAACTGGTATTGCTGCAGGAGATTTGAAGGGAAAGAGGGCGTGCTAAGGCACACAAATATTCAGGAAGTACAGACCATTGTCAGATGATCAATCAGAGTTGGGGAGAGAGAGAAAAGCAGCTTTTAATTCAGGTGGGAAAGGGCATGGGAGCTTTTATTAAATTACTAGCACTTTGTTCACTCTGACCTGAACTTTGGGGTCTCACAGTGGTCATGGGTGATTTTAGGCAGGCGGGGATTTCTGAGAGTCTATAAAGCTATTTTCCCTCCTTTCTGGTATGGGTTGGCATCACACTAAATTTATACTCCTGTGGTGTGGGTCCTTCCTGGCAGCATGGGCAAGCTCACGTACTGGGTCAGTGAGTTATGAATGTAGCAGTATTGTTAACATTCTGTTTGCAACTGGAATAACAGAGTTGGCAGCCCTTGTGTTGCGGGAAACAGCTTATCATAAGCTGTGCCCTTGTGACCTTCCAGGCAAACCAGGGCTGCTGATTCATGGTGTGACTGACTCCCTGACAGCCCCAGACCATACAGTTAACCTTCTGGCACTACTGTGCACTGCAGTTAGAAAGGATTTATAGCCATTGTCTGATGCCAAACCACAAATGTGATTAAATATTTTAAGAGTCTTTCCTTCAAAGCAAAAGGTAAGTGTAAAGTGTGTACACTTGAGGAGAAAATGGGCACCTGAGACTGTTTTTTCTTACTGTTTTGAAGAACAGTGGTTCTCCTGCCTCCAGGTAGAAAAAGTTATCTCTGAAATAATTAAATAGGTGTCAGAGTATGGAAGACTGGGATTTGTATGCCAGTCAGCTTCCTGCTGGGCCTATATTTACAGGCTGGCACACAGAGCAGTCAAAACGGAAACTAAATTAAATAGCTAAATTACTTTATGGCACACAAGTAGAGCATTTCTCTCTGTTTTTCTGAAAAGCACCATCCCATGTTGCCACTCAAAATAAACTAGAGGAATACCGTGGTGGTTCTTTGAGGGCAGTTGTTGCTTCTTCACAAAGGTAAATAATGAGAAGGGAAGTCAGAAGTGAAACTCAAATAATGAGTTTTGCTTCATTAAGCAGCTGCTAAAGATTATTTTTACTGCAGACTTCACTTAGGAAATAACTCAGGGATGATTGAAACACTTGGAGCTACTCATGTTTGCTCTAGCATGAATATGCTCAAAAGCTTTAGCTTTGTTGGTGTAGTCAGGTGAGTAATTTGTGATTTGGTGATTCGATGTTCAGCAGCAGAAGTACTGATTAGTTGTAAGGAACTAGGACATGGGTTAAAAAATCTTGCCAGAAATTTATGTTGGCTGACATTTTGTTCAAATTTTGAGTATAATAAAGTAATAATTGTTCTCCATTTGCAAACAGCATGGTCAATAGTCATAAAACAGGTACTTTTGTTTATCTCACCTGCATCTACGCATTCCTGTCTGTCCTGTAAAGCATGGTTCAATCTTTATTGAAGCCAAGCATGGCTCCTGTGGTGCATGGGAGAAGTTTCATTTATGCTTTGCAGAGAGCAGACTTGCATTTACTTCTTGATTCAGTGGCAAAGCAAGAAATGCAGTTCCCAAATCCAACCTTTTCAGCTCCTGACTGCCAGGACCATGTTTCTTCAACGTTACATTTCCTGATGTGCCCAGCCTTCCTCATTCTTCCCAGTGCCAAAGTGGCAGTGGGAAAGAAGTGGAAAACAGAGCAAACTTTGTGACCTTAAAAATTGCAAAGTAAGTGTTTACATAACCAAGGATGCAGATTACTCCAGGATGCTTCCTCCATTCTTCGGAGGGGAGCACTGGGCATGATCCCAGGTTGGAGACTGACAACTTCCTCTGGTCCCATTGAGGGGTGGGGCTGATGGGAGTGTAGATAGCCTTAGCCATGTCTGAAATCCTCTCATTTCAGAGGATTTAGTTTACTTCCTCATTCCATGCGAGCACACTGTCTGCCATGTGATACAGCTCTGGCATGGGGGATGCATCCCAGAGCCACTCCTGCCGCAGTGAACATGATGCTGACAGCTTAACACATTTTCTCTTTACCAACTGGTCAGGGAAGCTTGACCGCACTAAAAACTTGTGTCTCACCAAGGCTCTCTTCTCTTCCAGGTGATCCCAATGCTTCCCAGGCTGCTCTGTGAGGAGCTCTGCAGTCTCAATCCCATGCAAGACAGACTGACGTTCTCTGTGATTTGGAAGTTGACTCCGGAAGGCAAGGTACCTCAGGCAGCAGGCAGTCATCCTGCTAATCAGTCCTCCCTTGGTGACCAGCCCCTGCTCTTGTAGTGGTAAAAATGCCATCCCTTAACACCCAGGTGGATAGCAAAAGTGAACAATACTGGAGGATGTAGGACTGTCCCTGTGTCTTGCCTTACTGATGATATACTGTGGAATTTCCAACTGGAATAATCTCTCAACATGGTTGGAAAAGGAGGAATATTTGTATGAATCTCAGGAATGGAGAATGTCCTACACCTTGCCAGGTCACCCAGCCATTTAATATCTTACCTCCAGCAGCAATTCAGAGCTAATGCTCTGGGTGGGATGAGATGTGCCCCCGACTCCAGCCCTGCCTCGCGCTCCCAGGCAGTTGTGCAATGCGGCGGATGCAGCAGTGTCCCTCGGTGGCCTCTCTGGTAAACAGACTGTTTAATTCCTCTTCAGAGCTGCAAATTACACCAATCCAAATAAAGCATGATAGCCCTTTAGCAAAGGCACGGCTCCATCCTCTGCATGTGTTATTTCCAGGGAGCAGTTGTGGAGGCTGTCTGTTGGTGCAGTGAGCTGCCTTCATCTGGCTGCCAGCACTCCCCAGGTCTTCATTTCTCTCTCTATTCCTCTCCCACACTCTTTGTTACCCTGAAATCTCTCCTTTGGTTATCACAGGGTCCCCTCATTAATCAAGAAGGGCTGAAGACTGGCAGTACCAGAGCACTCTCTGGTCTGTGCAAAATACTCTTTTTTTACTCAGATTTTTTTTAACCGCTGTTGTGCTCATACATAACTCTTTCTTAGACAGTATTTCTTGTGCCAATTTGGTAATTTTTCACAAGAATTCACTTTACTTTTTTATTATTGTCCCAGCTGCTCTAAAGGATGCTGAATCTATCTTTACCCTAGCAAAACCCTAGCAATAATAGGGTTGCAATCCTGATTCTGTATTTCTGCTCTGACACTGAGATGGGTTGTATTTGTCTGCTGTGAAAAGTGATCCCATTCCTATAGCAACAGCATGATTACTCATGAGGCCTTCTAAGAGTAGCTGCTGGGTAGACCTTTTATTGACTCTGAGTTGTCTTTGAACAGCTAAAAGTCAAGTCTTAATTAAAATAAGCCTTTAATTACATCTTGTCTCATGTCCCATGCAATATAGCCGTTGTTTTTCAAACAGTGCTCAGTCCAACCCTGTCTGACCAGTGAGAAAATAGAGGAGCTGTAGCATTCAGCTCAGGGAGCAGACCTCTGGAGTGGTCTGGGCCATGGCCACGCAGTCCCTGGGAGACCAGACTGCCTGTGGCCATCTCAGCAAACTGGTTTCTCCTACAAGGCCTTCCAGGGTTACAGTCTTAGTCAAGGTCACTGATGTGAATATCAGGTGGAGGCTGGAGAAGAATTTACTCTTTCCAAGAGAAGTAGTTGTAGGGCTTTTGCCCAAAAGGGCATTCTTCTAAAAGCTGGTATTTCTAGGTGTTACTATACCTGTATCTCAGTGCAAACAGGATCACATGCTCCCCTACACTCTGCTGGGTGAAAGGGAGATGAGTCAAAGGCCCCAACACAGCCCTTGAACCTCAGCTGTTGGTGGAGAGCTGTGAGAGCACTGACAGTGAGGACAGGTATTGCTCAGGACTATGGGTTTTTTTCAAAAGAAGCTAAAACTGGGGAAGCCTTATCATAACTTCAGAAGTTCTTTAGTTGCTGGTGCTCTGTGTGGACTCTGGATGCACCAGGTTTGCTGTGATGGGGGAGACCTTGCAGACTGATCTTGTGGGCTACTCATTGTAATTTGCAAATCCCAGCTCACAATCCCCAAATGTTGCTCCTCCATGGTGCTTTGCCCATCCCTCAGCCATGGTACATGGGGCAGTCCACGGGAGCTTTCCCATTCCTCTGGTGGGGTTTCCAAAGCAGGGGCTACTCACCTACCACATGTGCATCCCCCATCACCACAGGAAGCTGAACAGTATTGAATGAATGCAGCAGAGCACAGAGCAGGTGCTGCCAGCACTGTCACAGCATCTCTGTCCAGCTTTATGGCTTTCTCTTCCTTTCTTTCTCCACAGCATAGAGGAAGAGACATGCACAGAATAACCATGAGCTGATGGTCAGAGCACTTTACATTGTAAGATGCCACGTGCTGCATCTCTGCTATTAAAGCACTTTCAAATTAGAAATAAGCTTGGAAGTCCTGTGACTTTCAGAGCTCTGAGTTGCTGAGCTATACAGCACATATGTTCTGTGATGCATTAAGGAGGGAGGCAGCAAAGGGTTTTTTGGGAATCAGTCCCTTCCTGTTAAGAAGAAGGTTTGTCTCTGAAGCAGTGTTCTTGATGAGGCTGTCATAGAGAGCTCACTCTTCTCCCTGGACACTGTCACTTGCAGAATTCACCTTGACTTGTTGGGCTGATGAAGGGGTAAGGTGGCACTTGCTGCTAAGGCAGAATTACAAATCTCCAATCATTCTCTGAACACTAGTACTTTGAATGGCTTATCATAAACTGCATCTGTCTCCAGAGCTCTCATGCCAATGCATGACTTTTGTGAAGAGCCTTCTGCCCATGTCCCTCGCTGCCTTGTCACTGGCTTAATGAGCTGTTGGATTCTCTTATATATCTCAGCAAAAAATAGGTTTTCCTGTCTGCTTTAGGAAATAATTCTGAATTGCTGCTTCTACACCAGTATTATGCTAGGGAGTTTAAAATAGAAGTGGCTTCTGGTTTAAAATAAAATCATTTTATAAGCAATTTATCAAATATTTTTCTCTCAATTCCAAAGTAGTTTGGAAGCCCAGAAAGGTTCCTGGCTTGAGTTTGGACTTAGAACCATAGACATGATCAGAGAAGCAAGGGGTCAGTGACTGTCTCTCTCTCCTCCAAACCCACCAAAGTCCTACTCGGGTGCTTTCACAAGTGCTAGTCAGATGCTGGGGTTCCTACAGTACTCTTGAAAACAGAGTGTTTTGAGGCCAGCCCCTCGTGCCCTGGTGGCCACACTTCAAGTTATTCTACTGTGTTTTAGGAGAGGCTCTCTTGCACGTGTGTATCTGCCTGTTGTCACTCCTGCACATGGTAACCTGTGAGCCAACAGACTGGTTTCAACTCCCAGATGATGTGATGTTCTTTGAGCTCTGTGAAGGAGGAAAATCAGGTGGAGGAGGGAGATGCAAGCAGTCCCCTCTGTATATGCACAACATATTGTTATCTGTTACATGCATATACACATTACTAGATGCTTGAGAATCTGAATTGGCAAAAGGCCTGAAGGTCTCAGCAAGACAAGATCTTCACTCAAAGATCACAGGGAGTGGGGTTGTCTGGTGTCATTCCTCCCAGTGTTTGTACAAGTTCCCAAGCTTTTGTGCACTGGAAGAATGAGTCCTCAGATCAATTTGCACTTTGCAATTTTGCAGATCCTTGACGAGTGGTTTGGGCGGACAGTCATCTGCTCCTGCGTGAAGCTCAGCTACGACCATGCACAGAGCATGATTGACAGCCCTGGGAAGGTGTTGGCACCTGAAGAGCTCCCCCCTGTCTCACCTCAGCACTCGGTAGCTGAGATCCAGGAGGCTGTGCTGAACCTGCATCGAGTTGCGCAGCGCCTGCGCAAGCAGCGCTTCACCGAGGGTGCCCTGCACTTAGACCAGGTGAGTCCAGCCCCTTCTGGCTTCACCAAGGCAATTGCACCTTGTACTCCCTAAGAATTTCCTGGCCAGTCTAAAAACTAGAAAGGGGAAAATCAAGGCTGGAATAGAAAGGCAGCTTTGAGTGCCAATGTCTTTTTAAGAGCAGCATCAAATTATGTATCATAAGCACTAAGGAAGATGAAAAGAAAAAAATCCCTATTTTTTAAGGAGTGATCTATTTTCCAACATTTTTCAAAATCCTAAAATGCTGTTGGACTGGGTAAGTAATACATACAGTGAAACAAATCACGACAATGTCATTCATTATCATGCAGTTCATATATTAGTGCACATTTCACTGGGGAGAGGCTCATCCTCCACATTTCTTTCTGTGCTTGCAATATTCTTGTTTTCCACAGCTTTCATAGCAGTTGTCTGTGCTGGGAAAATGGCTAAATGTTATCTAAGCTAATACTTGTAAGTGTTGGGTGTGTTTCAGAGGAAAAATGCTAGTGAGGAGGTTTTCTGTCTGGGGTGATTTAAATAATCTTGTATCAGTAGTGGTATGTGTCATTTCTGTTTTACAAGGAGATCCAGATATTTTAGCCTATCACAGCAAAAATTACTTTAGCATATGATGTTAAGCTGCTCTGAGGTGGCTTCTGATAGTTTTTATGGGTAGGAGGTTCCAGTAATTTGCAGAACCCAGTGGTCTTCCTGAGCAGGAGACACAATAATCTCTTAATATAAGGAAGCTCTATTGTTTCATTTTGGAAAATGAGTATGAGTCAACATAAGGGTATTGCTGAGAAAGAAGCTATGTATGGAGTGATGTAAACAGGGCTATTGTATGTAAGACATATGTTGTAACCCTTCCATTTTACTCAACATTGTAGTGTTGTCTCCAGTTGCAGGAAAGTCTAATTTTAGAGAAATCATTGCAGAGCAACCAGAGCAAGAAGTGTCTGTAATCTGTGACCTTCCCCAGCAGAGCACATGGCTTATTCTGGTGAAGCTGCTGTGAAGAGGAGACAATGTGCTTTCCCCCATATCTAAGATGGGCAGAATGACAAATTTGTATCTTGAGTTTCAGCAGAGGAGTTTTTATTTTAGGACAAATCTGCTGTAGCCAGTGTGGTATCTGAGGCTATCTTGCCTACATCTGTTGTAAGAGATCTTGGAGGACTGGCTCAGCACACATGAAGTGAGTCTGGAGCAAGGACGTTAGCTTAAGGTCCCCCTGAAGTAATTAAAAAAATATATTAAAATAATTTTTGGAAATCAAACTTCCACGTTGAAGTTTTCTTAAATCTCTTTTGGAACAGAGACTTTCCTCTTTGAAGTTTAGCATACAATGGCTAATAAACTGGGCCTTTGTTCCCAAGTACACATGCTAGAGAAACATAAAAATCCCGGCTTTTGCATGAGATCAGCTGACTGGGAAGCCTTGGTGGTATCTGGGTTGGAAAAAGAGTCCATGGTGACTGGAAGCTGTGGCCCAGAAAGGTCACCAGTAATGCTGAGTGCTCGCTGTGTGCCCCTGAGTTGAGTTACCTGTTATCAAACTAACCTCAGGGGAAATATGTTTTAAACCAGCTGTGACATTTTCAATGGGAGGATTTGGCCAGGGAAGCATCCTGTTCTAGTGATAGCCCATAAATGATTAGCTGTGTTTTGTTTTGCTCTGTGCTCTTACAGAGGAGCTATTAAAGAGAACATACTGAAGCATCATTTTGTGAGATTGGGATTAAAAGCCACAGCTAAGGGCACCAGAGACAGCTAATTCCTGCTCAGCCCAGTTCCCAGCCATCATGATAAACTGAGTTGTATCTCACAAGTGGCCCTTTACACTGTGCAGAATCTCTCTCTCCTGGCAAGAAAGTCAAAGCAATGGTCTTTGAGGAGGAAGCATATTTTAGATCAAGGGACACTTTCACCACACTTATTCGAGTCAAGTACTGCCCTGATAGCTTTATTTTGATAAACTACACCCTCCCCAGCCCATGGAGAAAGTGGTTGCTGCAAGGCCTGAATATGAACATTGTGTGAGGGACAGGTTTGTAGACATGGCCCGTGGCATATGGCTGGACAAAGCAATCTGTGTCTTTTAATAGAAGGGGACAAATCCCTCTACTTTTGCTTGCCCAGTTCCTTGAGTTCCCATGGGCACAGCTGTGTGCCATGTCCCACTTCCAGCCCCAAGTGAGCAAGCAAGGGTGGGTCCAAATGGGAAACACACCTTTCTAATCACTGGACCTCTCACTGATTTCCTGTTGAGTAATGTAAATCCTGAACAATGGAAGACAAACTCCAGCAGGAAGCTTGGGGCAATGAATTATCGGATTCCAAATAAATATGTGAGTGAAGGAAATGATCATCTCACAATCTTAAGGGAGGAGGTGGCTGGGCATGGATGACTCCTGTGCTTTTTTTTCCAAGGGATGTGAGCCCTCTTCCTATACATTGTGTTATGTTTGGGAGTTCTACCATGGAGTAACTCCTGATTGAATAGTGACGACTTTTTTTGCTTACTTCCACCCTGCCATTTTTCAATGTGAAGTGTTCCTTGTGCTTCCTGGTGGTATTAAGAAAATCCTGGGGGAAAGAATCTCCCATCTTCCCATGCCACTGGCTGTGGTGGCCTTGGGTTGGAGCTCTCCCTGTCTGCCTCAATTTTCTCTTTGGATTGGACTAATCTGTCCCACAGTACCCACATAGTTTAGGATTTATTCCCCAAAACTGAGAACATTTCTCAGATGAGGAATGGGCATAGCTTTGTAACAGCAGAAAATACTGGTTGGCTAGGGAGCTCCTTGGACCTGACACTGGATGGCTCCAGTGGATACAGCAGTGTCAGGCTGGCCCTGCTGTGGTGAGCAGAATGTTTCCTGTTTGTCTGTCATTGCTGAATTTTTACGACCTGATGTGAGAGCAGCATCTGTTTGCCCATAGTTTTATCTTTTAGCAGCAATTTTAGAAGTGGGAATCTCCGTAGCTCAATGGATGAAGAATATACATATATATATATTTTAATAACTTAGGAATTACATATTTGGGTCACACAGAAGACCTTGAGACATTACAGAGATAGCACAGAGTCTGGAAAGCTTAGGATTTGTGGGTTCAGTGTCAGTATATATGTGTCCCTTGGGGCTGTGTAATTTTGAATTCCGGCTTTAGTTTAATCCTGGCCATGGCAACTTACATACCTGTGGCCTGCTCTTTCTCCCCACTCCCCAGTTCCTTTCATACCTCTGCAGAGGTCTGGGAATCCTACTGGGATTGCAGGGAGTCCTGCTGCGTTGGACTTTAGGTCTGAGGACCTTTTTTGCAACCAGAACCACACATCTATCATTCTGTGGGTATCCAGCTGTCCCCATAGGCCCCTTCTGGGGCTTTTTCCCTAGAATATGGTTTTCTGTACTGCCTGCCAGCTTCCCAGTTCCAAGAAACAGCTGAGCTGAGTTTTGAAGGTTTAAAGACTTTGCACCTTCAGCAGCTAAGGAGCTTATGAAACTTTGTCCACACAGACAGAGATTAATGTATTTCTTTTGCTTCTTATTCAGAACTGCAGCTTTTAGGTGCAAAGGCAAGAAGTCTTGTATGTGACTAAGAAAAAATATTCAGGTATTTACAATATTGTCTTCCCCCCAATACCTCCTTCCTGTACAAGACCATGAAATGCCACCCCTTTGCTGTCTTCTCACAGCTCCTGGTGCACCCGGTCTATAAACTGGAGCAGAGATCTGACCTGGTTTAAAAAGCGAAGTGAGCACAACCCACAGCTTTCCTTTTTTTTTCCTGGCCAGGTTACTTTGAAGCTGGATCACTTCCCCAGCCCACAGCTTTTGGAAACACTAGCCAGAGAATCAGATAGAAACTTGCTTTCAACAAAAACCATCAAGTTTGCAGAAAAGCTCCTTAGCTCCAGCCTGCCTAGAGGAGACGTGCTGATAAATGGTTCTCTTTTTGGCCTCAGCAGTTTAGAAATGAATCACGAGGACAGATGCCTACGGGAAGACAGGTTAAAAAGGATTTCTGTGCCTATTTAAAATGAGAATACCCCAGGATGCTGATCTGTCTCTATGACAACTGTCTGTGAGCCAAGCATTTCCTTTTGTTGTGCCGGTGATTCTACCTTTGCCAGCACACTTACACCTGGGTGCTCAAAACATCAGCATTGACCAAAGTTCCTTGTGAGTACAACCCAAAGTGTATTTGCATTGTACCAGTTAATGCCACTGAATTGTTTGCTAGAATAGATTCTCTCCCTGTTTTCTGCAAAACAGACATTCAGCTTTGCAGGTATGTGTGAAAAGGGAAGGAAAAAAAGGACAAAAATGACTAAGCTGTCAATGTTATTTAAGGGTTGAATTGGTAGTGAAATGGTCTCACATCTGCTTGCTCCCAGCCTGCATATCATGCCACTGTCTTGTCATATGATCAAGGGTTGCTGGTCCCTGTGGCTCTGTATTGTTTTGAATAACTTAGAGGTAGTAAAAACTGTATTGTTGTAGCTCTGTAGCACACTGGAGACCTATGGTCTTGTCCCGTTGCTGCTGGGGATAAGGAAAACAGTGATCTTTGAGCATAGCTTCGTTTATTTAAAACTGATGGTACTGCTAAAGTAAGAGAACATTTAATAGAGCTTCAGAAGACATAGGGAAAGAAGCACAAAGGTCCCGAACCCCAGGCTGTGTGCAGAATGCCAGCTCCAAGCCACCCAGGTATATGACATATAGGATTCAGTAACCAGCTCTCTATAGTTTTTGAAGCCCTCAGAACCAAGTGTGTAAACAGCTTTAAGAAGTTGTCTCAAGCCACTCACACATGGAAAGCGAGGAGGAGGAAGGACACTGCATGTGCAGGATGTGATGTATGGTGGGAAATTTCATATTTGGTTGTGGCTAATGGAACAGGACAGATACGTGTATTTTTAGACAGTTGTACTTGCTAATGCTGTTTAACTGTAAATCCAAGAACCACAAATTAATTACTCTCATTATTAAAATTTTCCAATATGAGCAACTGCTGGAAATAATTATGGGAAATTGTTTTGTCTTATTTCCTGCCTCATATCTGTGTAATAAGCATTCAGGTCTTTTATTCTTGCTACATGAAAGTCATAAATATTTCTACCCTGGTTAAACAGTCATTGTGTGGAAAATACAGTTAATTAGTATACGAATGGAAGTCTTAGGGTTGAAAGAAGTGTTTAGATGGGACAGCAAAGGACTATAATAGTCCTTTTGCATAGACCTCAGTCTGAGGTGTTTCCTCTAATAGCATGATCTGAATTTATGTCTTAAAATGCTGTTGGGGCAGAAAGGTCATCCTAGCTTGACTACTTTCTTGAGTGATTCTAAGCTTTTATGTCCAAGGCTGCTGTGTGTGCTACCCCTGGACACTGAGTGCATGGACTGTTCAAGGGAGGAGTAAATGGCTTTGCTCCAGCCCCTGACTGGTGCAGGGCTTCTTCTCTTGGTCAGTCTCAAAAAGAAAGTTGTGGTGCACGTTGCATGGCATGTGACATTGGTACCAAATTCATCTCAAACTTGGTTCTATCAGGGTAGGATGAGGTGTAGGTACCTGGCTGAGCACTTGGCTTTGGCCCAAGAGAAAATCAAAAAGGTCCATGTATAAAAGCCTGAAAACTGCTATGATACTTCCCCAAAGAGGCTGTTACAGCTACAGTGCATGAACATGACAAGCAGAGGCAGGGTGGGCAGTATGTATGGGACTGTGAGATAAATAGAAACTCAGACTGACAAGGAGCTTTCATTATGCACTTCCTATCACAATTCCACCATTGTCTACTCCTTCTCTTTGATGTCTGGCTAAAGAGACATCACAAACCCAGAATGGGGACAGCAGGTGCTATACGATCATTATGGACTATTGCTTATACTGTGTGATACATAAGGCAGCTGGGGGAATGTTGGATGTACTTGGAGATTAATTTCCTTTGGGGATTTTATTTTGCATAGCCCCAGTTAATACATCAAAACGAGCATCTGAGGCTGCAGCTTCCTCCTGGGGAATACTGCTCTTCCCTGCAGGGGTACCCAAAATACATGTGCAAAGGTGTGTCAGCAAAGTAGGGAGGATTTTCAGCATGTCTTTCCTGCAATACCACAGAGGAACATGGTACTTGGCAGGAAAATACGAGACATCACCACTGTGGTCAGGAGCAGCTGTGGCTTAGGTGGAGAAGTTTGCACACAAACCGAGGACCACACGGGATGGAGATGTTGTGGGATCATGCTGTGGAGGGGATGTGTGTTAGCTGAGCATTTCCCTGCTTTTGCATGGAGATACTTGCATTGCCAGGAGGTTTTAAAATATTTTGATTAAATTAGGATTCTGAGTGGAGAGCTCTCTGCATTTAGTCTTCTGCCCTGGGATTTTAATGAAGTCTTCCCAGGGGTGTGAGTAGGATTGATGTCCTCGCACATGTCCCGCCGTTCCCCGATTGTTCTTTTAGAGCCGAGCAGCTGTGTCCCAGCAGGAGCAGGTGGTGAAGTGGTCGAGCTGGCTCCAGCAGGAGGGGGGAGTTGGACACTTGGAGCACAGGGCTCGGCTGTGGAGCATTGTGCTGGGAGCCACTGCAGCCAGATGTCTGGGCAAACACAGCCAGGAAGGAGCTCCCCACACAGTGGTGCTCTGGCATTAATTTACCATCAGTAGTGCAAGAGTGGGTTATGACTTTATTCTTCTTGGAGTAAGTATTCCAGCCACTAGCTCAGATATTCAAGTCCTCCAGTGATGTACAAGTGGTTTTCTTCTAAACAAACACAACTTAACCCTTGAGTTTTATTAAATCTACTACAGACGTGCAAGCTGAGAAACTTCTGTAAATTAACTTCCAAATTAAAGCACAAGACCTGTAAAAAACAGGTCTTGTGCTTTAATTTGGAGATGCTATTTGATACAGCAGAAGTGTCAGTTGTTTTTTCACCTTCTAGCCTCAGAGCAAGTATCAGGGAAGGCCATCTCCATCCTTACAGACGATGGGAATGGTATGAAGAGGTGAAGCAGTTGCCCGAGCTCACACGATGTGTTGGTGGCAGACCTGGCAGGACTTTATCTGATTCTCAAGCCGAATCCAGTGCTTTGGGCCAATGCTGACCATTCTCTTCATCTCATGTTTGTTACTGACAGCTATTGAATAAGAACCGGTGCTTCTTTGTTTCTGGTGTGTATTGCTGACCCAGTTAAGGACAGTTTGTTTTTTTTTTTCCTGGTTACCCAGCAGGTACTTCTCACAATTCAGAGCAGAGAAGCAAGGAGGGCTGAACTGTGGCTAGCACATCTCTGCAGTGCAGAAGCAATCAGTGTGTTTCACAAGTAGCCTCTCTCCCCATTCTTTTCAGTTCTTGGGCTTTGCCTGTGTGTGCCAGGACTGAGCTGGTGGGCTGCTATCTCATGGAAGCTTGCCTGGTACAGAGTTGCAGTGGGCAGTACATCATTACATTTTCCAAATTGCCTGGCTTTTTCTGTTGATTGTATGCAGTTGGTGATCAGCCATTGTAGAAGGGGGGTGAACTGGCAGTCATTGCATGCTGACCTGCAAGCAAGGTTGAAGGTGTTTGCAAGCACTCCAAATTCACACATGAAGTACACATCTCTTGGTTCCCTGGATTAGCTGCTCACAGATGGGTCTTGCCCTCGCTTTGTGATAGACAGCCTGGTGTCGTCTGCTCATAGGGACCTCAGACAGTGCCAAATATCATGTCTAGAGGAAAGAGAGGGCATCTGTGTTGGCTTAGTGTGGTGTAATGTATCCCAAATGTGATGCTGATAGCTCAGGTGAACAGAGGATTCAGTGCTTGATCCAGCTGAGCAAGCTGCTCACTGGTATTTTTGAGGTTGGTAGGGAGAGTAGTGGCTTCTGCTGGCTGTGTTGGAAAAGGTTCAGGACGGAAAAACTGGTTCTTAATGGAGCAGAAACAAACTGGTTCTTCAGTGTCTCTGATAGCAAGACAGATAAAACCCAGGAAAACATGTGCTTGTGTAGAGGTGCATGTGGGGTGAGTGCTGGGAGGAAATTCTTATTTTACATTTTCTGCTGAGGAAACAATCCTTGCTCTGACAATCTTGCCCTCCACTGGATGATGTTTTTCTTCCCTGGTGATGAACAGACGTCATCAGAAAGTCTCTTGTTGTTCCAGATTCTGTTTATCACGTATTTGAACAAAGACTTGACAAGGGTTTTATTTTCAGGTATTAATTATAGTTGACTGCATGGCTAATCCATCATTCTCTTTAGATGGAGTCACTGGGTGTTGACTGATGTAACTGCAAATGTGATCAATCTGCCATAGGTGAAGATGCAGCTATGAGCTGCTGCTCTTTGTCAGAGCCATTTCAGTTTCACCCAACAGCATATGGAAGAAAGGCTAATTGTATAATGACAAAAAACAACGTTTGGAAGGAGATGAAAGATTCTGACATTACATTTCTCTGATTTGTCATTTCAATTCTAAAGTGAGAAGGGAAAAAATTCATGGCCACAACTCATTTTATCAGGTGTTTCTGGGCATGATCACTCCTTCTGAGTCCTGGGATATTTTATCTTTTGCCATCCATAGCATACGGATGCTGAGACACAAAGAAGCTCAGAAAGCACCTGTGGTTTTCATAGCCCTCTGAAATGAGAGTACAGGAGCCTTAGCCAAGATCCCAGCAGCTGAGCTGAGGACAGAGCTGATCTTGCCCTATCTGAGGAAACCAGTGCCTGCTGAAGTCCACTTTCAGGTTTATCTTTAAACATTCCACGTCCAAGCTCACTTCTTCTGAAATTATATGTCCTGTTAAAGTTTGCAATGATTCATTTGTAGTACATTTAGTTGAGCAATCTCTTGGGGTTATTTTGAAAGCAAGTGGCTTTGAATCTGTCTTGAGTAGTCTGGATCATTTATCTTGCCCTTTTCTACATCTTCATGTGGTAACAGGGAAGCTGTTTAGGCAAACAAACATAATTCAGAGTATGGATTTCCCGTGAATATGGAATTGCATAAAATGGGAGTGTGAGGCATGGTTGTTGGTCCACATTGCACTTGTTTCCATAGTTGGGATTTGAGGAAGACCTCCTTCCTGAGCATGCTCCTTCTTTGTGCAGCTCAGCATTGACTTGGGGGAGATGCATTTCCTGTCACTTCCTGCTTCCATCTTGAGGCACAAACACCCATCTCTGCCCAAAGATGTGTATTCACAAGTTGTTGCATTGTCAACACCTTAAACCTGCCAGCACTACTAAACTTTGCTCTCTGAAGGAAGGCATATTTCTATTTTGTATCTCATCTGATAGCTGATGTCTTGCATTTGTGCTGATTAGTTACCAGCCAAGCTGGCCACAGTCCATTTCCCATCTGTGATGGGCTGCCATTAAATTTGTGGTCACTTGAAAACCAAGCAAGAGGCAGTGAGAAGGTAGCCTCAAGAGTTTGTTGGACTCGAGTGGCATGACAGACTTGAGACATCTGGGAGAAAGCAGCCATGCAAAATCACTATGGAGGGGTTTTTATGGGTAATTCCTTTAACTGGGCTAGAAAAGCTTGTTTCTGTCACAGAAATACAAACTAACCAAGCAGTTACTCTTGCTTGGTTTTTTTGTAAAAAGCCAACCTAACCTGAATACAACAAAATTTAATTTGTGCCTTCCTTGACAGCTGAAGTAAACCTGCCCTGTCATGGGTTTGATCTGTCTGATCCTGCAGAACTGGGGGGCTGCAGAGCTGTCACTTACTGAGTGTCTCATGGCAATGCTGAAAAATTCAGAGTCCCATGAGTCAGCAGGAGATTTTGCATTAACTTTAGGGTAGTAGTTTCACCTCAATTTCAAGGTCTCTGTTTTAATCTCAAGACTATCCTTGCTTTTCTGAGGAATAAACACCTTGATCCAGCTAGCACTTTATTTCTGATTAGCATGTTAGAGTAGAACCTGACCCACAATGCTGGGAAATAAAATGCTTACATAGCTAAAATGGGATTTGAAAAAAATGCAATTTATTAAATGATTTCTCAGTCATTGATGTGTTTAGCAGGTATAGAAGATAAAATGAACTAAAACAGGCTTTGGCATTTCATAAAGTGAGTCAGTTTTTCTGTTGCATCATGTGTAAACTTTTCCCTTCTCGCATATGTATGGTTGAAATTACTTTGAGGTTTTGAATTCTCACTTCAGCTCTCTGTTTTTTATTATTTTCAAGCATTACTGAAAGTGAATGCTGTGCTCGCATTGCCTTGCTGTTTTGTTGTTGGCTTATTTTTTTATAAGATAGTGGGCAACATAAAAGTGGTTAAATGAGCTGGGGAGTTACTGGTTTCTCATGTTTAGGTAGGAGTGAAAGGTAGGTGTATTGATGGATTCATAACATTGTTCCAGGGGGAGCTGCTGACAAATATCCTTTACCCAGGGGGCCAACCTTGAAATCCTTTTGTAGTGTGGTCATCTCTTTTCAGATTCTCAAGCATTTATAGAGGTTCCTTGAAATCAGTTTAAAGACCATGAACACAGGGCTGTTGCAACCAGCTGAGATAGCAAACAGGTGTGTCTTTCCTTAAAAGAGGGCAAGAGTGTACTGAACTCTCTGAGGTTCTCCATGCTGGAGGAATGCTATTGTTCAGAATCCCAGGAGTTCTAAGATAAAGACTAGAGCAGACAGGAGCACTGGGAGGTGCCAGACAGAAATATGGTATCTGAATTTCCACAGGCCAGGCCCAGCACAGAAGCCAGTTGGTCTCCACATGCCAGGACCAACAAGATGTTGTGAATTCTTCTTGGGATGAAGAAATCCAGCAGATAGAGGTGTGTCAAACCTGCCCTTGTGTGCCCACTTTGTAGGGAGAAATGGATACTCCTCAGGAGTGACCTGGATGACCTTCTTTCTTTAGAGTTCACAGCTGCCACCTGCAGCTGAGTTCTGCAGGGGACAGAGGACTTACCCCAACCCCAAGCAGTTGGGCAGAGTAACATCACCTGGGTGTCACCCCTTCAGGAAAACTGTCTGTAGCTTGCTTTAGACCCAGCACCAAGGATCAGTGGTTTTGCCACAAGTAGCCTTTGTCACAGTGTTAGCTCAGCGATGGGTACAAAACACAGTTCAGAGGAGGATGATTTGCTGAAAAGAGCTTGAATGGCTAAGAAATGGGTGCCACCACAGGCTTTTCTCACAACCCTCATTGATTTTCATTGTGGAAGAGGGAAGAGTTTGGAGAAGGGCTTTTATGTTTGTCTGAAATAAAAAAAACCTGAACCTTCTTTCATGTACCTGTTGTCCCAAATGTTTTTAGAGCTAGCGTGCAGCTGCATGGTCTACCTTGTCTCATTAGAAACTGGCTTGGTCTTCAGTCTTGGCAGATTCCATGAGAGCCTAAGAGATCTATTAGAAGGATCCAAAGTGGCTCTGTGGCATGGGAGGGTAGGAATCTCCCAGCTTATTGAATGTCAGCCATGACAGTGCAATGCCTGGTGTATGCTGTGTCAAGGCTCTGCAGTTATGGCATTCTGGAAATGTAAAACTGGAAAGGGCTTTAGGAGAAGATCCTTTCCTTTTCCTGGCAGTAGCAGGAGCTCAGCTGGTAGGAGTCCTGTGCCGTGTTTGTCGCTGCTTTGTCACTGAGCCTTTGTAGCTGCTGGGACCTGTGTAGCCAGAGCAAGTTCCTCCTGGGGCTGTCTCTGTGACTTTCACTCCCAGCCATGCAGATGCAAAGTGTGGGAAAGAAGTTGCCGTTGGGCCTGTCCCTCACGTGTCCCCATTTAGTCATTGCCTGGAATCTGAAATGCTAAAAGCCTGCAGAAACCCTGTGAGGAACTCAGCTGAGTGTGCCAAGGTCCTCTGGGGTAGAGTTCAGCAGTCTGAAGGGCTCACCTGATTACAGCAAGGTTGTCATGCAGGGTGACTCACACGAGATTATCTTTGATGTCATGGAGTGTTTCTTCCCGTTACAGTTGACAGGACAGTTGGTCAGAGCGTGGTGCTAATGTGTGTTCGATCCTCCTATGGGCCATTCATGTAAGAGTTGGATCCTTGTGGGTCCCTTCCAGTTCAGAATGCTCTGTGATCCTGTGACAACCCACTGGCTGTGATGGGGTTTTGCTTGCTGGGGCTGCAGAGCGATGCCGGGATATGAAATGCCCTCTTGTGCAGTCTGGGCAGCACAGCTGGATGCTCCCATGGCTTGTGGCATCTCCATGGGCAGGTGGCATGGCTGAGCCCACCAATGTGGGCAAAGCCTAGCAGGGACCTTTGCTCTTCAGTTTTAAAGTGTGGATTTCACCTTTAGGTTGGGTTTATGGAAAGCAGTGTGAGGTTTGGTTTACAGAAGAGAAAAAAAAATACTCTTTTCAAAAAGCAATTTGTTTCTGCTTTCTGTGAGCAAGGCTTCCAAACGGACTTGGTCAGTTCTGCAGTACGATCAATAGGACTGGAAAAAAATACCAAGTGAAGTAACACGGTGGCTGTGGTAAACATGAACTGGGGCCTTGGAAGTAGCTAATGGCATACCACAAAAGAGTCTCCTTTCACCCACCACGGACGGTGCCAGCAGCAAGCACTGCCAGTGCTGGCGTCTAGCAGAGGAAAGCATCATTTGGCTCCCTTTTGGATTTCATTACTCTTCCTGCACTCCCTCCTGCTCACAGCAAAAGCCTTTCCAGTTGTAAAGAAGTGAATTAACTGCCTTCGTGTCAGTGATGGATGAGGCGCTTTCTCCCCCTTCAAAGAGAGGAGCTGTGCCGGTGAATGCGGGACGGCGGAGTTGAAAAGTCCAAGCGGAACAGGAGAGCCCGTGTGGTGACCCAGCTGTCAGGCAGGACACCCTGGGGACTGCTCCCACTGGTGCCCTGTGAGTGGGGAACAAAAACCACTCTTGACATGCTCGCCCGGCCTCAAGGCTCTTTTTTTTTGTGTGTGTGTCCTGCTTTCAATGGACTTGGGCACATCTCTGAACACACAGCAGCCGTTTGTGCGGGTTCAGGGAGCCTCAAAGGCTTTCACAGGGAGCTCCTCCAGGCTGCACAAAGCAGGGTTACCACACTGGTACTTGGGAGATCTCCTTTCAGGCGTCCATGGCTAATCATATTAAAGGTGACCTCGTGGGCAGCGCTCTCCGTTGTTGCCATATGTTTTGTCCAGTGCTTGAGTGATGTTGTGCATTGGAATGTATTCATGCGTCGCCTAATTTAATCACCAGGCTTAATCCCCTCTCCTGTTCTACACCCTTAGAATTTACTGGCTCCTTTCTAGCCTCCCATGCATTGTCTGGGTCTCCTTCACAAGCTAATACTGATGCCTGGAGATATTTTTATTTATTTATTTACTTTCAGAAAGTATTTAAAAATATAATCTCAACCATAAGACCAACAACCTCTCCAAAGGCAGAGTGAGCACACTGGGTGCTCTAGCAGGCTGATCCTTCTTCCCTGTGATCTTTTCTTTCCAGCTTTTCCATAGAGAAATTAGGGATTAGGCTCATGGGTTTGAAAAAAAGTAAAAATACTACAAATGGAAAAATGACTGAGAAAGCGGTGTGTCTCCTTTTAATATTGTTGGAATAAATAACTAATTTTAAGAACTTGACTGTCTTTATAAAATATGGTATTGGTTTCTGCCTTTAAAACTTACTGGTTTGGTATGGACAACTCCTATTCCAGAGCAGACTGGACAAAATTAACCCAACAAAGACCCAAGTCCATCAAGCTGGGAAACTGGAAAGCCTGATATATGCAAGACTACTGCAAAACCCAGAGAGCTCTGCAAGAGCTGCTGTGTTCCACAGCAGACAGGCATTTCTAGGAAGCAGGGCTTTGCAGAATGTCTTTTAAGGATAATTTCTAAAGACTTTGGTAAGATTTCCCTGCTCCAGCTGATACTGCCTTGTGGAGGGGTATGTTAAAAACAGGAATTTGAGATGCAGTTGTGTTGTGACTTGCTTTAGGAGTGGATGGGAGCAGTCCTGGCAGGGGAACGCTGCCATGAGATCTCAGGATGATACAAGATCAGGTTGCTTGTATGCTGAACTCCCAGGGGCAGGAAACCTTACGCTTACTGAGGCAGATTGTTGAATAAACAACCTCATGCTTTGGTTCAGCTCTTAGATTCTCCTGCTCCACATACAGCGTGCTGGTACCCATAGGTCTAAACAGGGGGATATATCCTGGATGTCTTTGAAACCTTAAACGTAGATTGTACCTGAATTACAGCTTTGAGTTTCCCTCTATGTGTGGGTGTGCACATGCACACAGGAGATCCCTGCAGCCAAGTTCTCACACATGAGCTTGCTGATCTTCTCTGACTATGTTTTGGGTTTGATGGGAGGAAGGAGGGATGACGTAAAAGATTGCAGATTTGTGGCTGGTTTTAAAAATAGTTTTAAAATATTATGTATCTTCATTTTAAAGAAATACAATACTGCTTGGAAACCACAGCTACTGAACATAAACCATGTCGAGCCCCTTACATATGTTTAGTCACAGTGTGGAACAGAGTTGTAACAGCCTGCTGTGCATTAGCACTGGAAGAGGATTCCCTGATCCCACCCTCCACACTCCAGCCCACGGATCCACAGCAGGGTCATGGGCTCTGACATCAATTTGGCCCTACAAAAATGCTATAGAATTTACACCTTTTCAATGTGAACCTTGCCAGAGCCCTGTCTGAGGTCCCTACATGCAGAAATTGCTTCTCTGCTGAAACACAGCCGTGTTGGAGCCAGAGGACAGCTGGCCATGGGTTAGCTGGAGGGCAGGGTGCCTGTCCCGCTGCCAGGGTGTCTGCACTTGCTGGGCCAAGTCTCCTGGCCACTGTCCACTCCTGCCTCCTTCTTTTCCTGTGACAGAGGAGCCTGGAGTCCCTAGCAAAATGTGAGTGGGAGCAGATTGCTGCCGGAAGAATTCAACTGTGCCCCAACCAGTCCCGTCCCAGGGGAGCCTGGCAGTTGGGCTAACAGCAGCAGCTTTTGCTGTCCATAGGAATGGTCAGGGATGTCTTTGGAAAGCTTTGGGTCTCCTACTCATGCACTGAGCAACGGTGCTTCGACATGCCACGGGATTTTGGTGAAGTCAGGGAAAGGCACACGGCCAACCTGGGCCCAGAGTGGAGGGAGCCAGCACTGCCATGGTGGGATGTGGGGTGGTGTTTTATGGCATGCAGCATTCAGAGAAGATGCTCTGCAGCAGGCTGAGTGTGTACAGCAGGAGATGTCTTCTCATCCTTGTGCTGTAACAGTGTCGGGGGAAAAGGTTTGGCCAAGGACACGGCACAGCTGCCTGCAGTCCTGGCAGGTTGTAACCTACTGCAAGAAAGTTCAGGTTGTCCCCAGAGATTAAGCAAAGCTTGAGTTAGCAGGACTAGGCCTGGACTTCAGGACTACCAGGTATTTCACAGCAGCAACCCAAGGGATGGGGGAGAATGGCATGTCTATTAAACTGAAATCAACGTGGTGTGATCAGGGTATTCTGCTCTTCATAGTCCCAGTTTAATGGGTTGCAGATATAACTAAACCTAGAAATACTGTTGTGATCTCTCTTGTTACCTCGCAGAGCTCTTACCAATGTCAGCACAGGGGCTGTTCATATTGTAATGGGTTTATCTCTTGTATGGAGGGTATTACAAGCTTTCATCTGTCTTCCAATGCAACTCTACAGAAATCCCTCCAGGCATGAGGCAGTACCTGGGTGCTGAATTAATCTGGGCTCCTGGATTCTCACAGCTCCATTAGTGGCTTAGCAGGGGAAGCAGTTTGCATTAACAAACTTAAGAAAATAGGATTTGCTGTGTTTGATCTGCCCTCAGTTCCTTGCATCCTCCCAATAGCAGTGACAAAGACTGGACACATAATGGGAAGGCACAAAATAGTCATAGGAAAGACACAAAATAGGCTGATTTGTAAAATGTGTATCAGTATCCTCCAGGGCTTGTGGGGTGAGGGAAAGTTGTGCTGTAGTCAGGTGGAGTAAAAGACACCAAACCTTTTTTCCTCCTGCCACATCCCCAGACACATCTGCACCCACAGCTCTTACCTTGGCTTTCCCTGTGACTTGAGCCATTTGAAGACAGCACAGTGTCACATCCTCCTCTAGGTCACCACTGCTGTCTGCTCTGTTGCTGGTCTGAGGCTGGGACAGCTCTCAGAGACCATGTGGTGCTTTGGAAGGGCTGTTTGTCCCCTTGCTTTTCATCCAGTGTTGCTGGTGCTCTTGTTCTGTTTTCCCTTACAGAAACTGCTTGTGGGACACCACTGTGTTTCCCTTGTGGTGCTGTGTGCCTCAGCAGAGTCAGGCATCCATCAGGGGCTGGATCTGACCTCTCTTTGGGAGCTGCTGGCTTCTGCAATGCTGTTCTCTACTGACCACGGGCTCTCACAAAATAGCGGGACCAAGCATGAAGTTAAACTTCAGGCTGCTTAAACCTGGGGTCAGTAAGTTAAGACTTGTTTTCAGAGTGGCTGCCAGGTGTCTGAAATAATAGCAGTTGGGGATAATAACCTGTTATCTTGTAGTACTCTCTAATAACAGCATGCCAAGCAGCGAGTTTAGAGAGGATTTCTACTTGATTGTGCCACTTTTCATCTAAAGCAAATGTGGAACACACCAGTTGCTTTTTTTTCAAGCTCTCACATACCATTTTGGGACAGAAATGCCTTAGGGATCCCTTTGTGATCAGGCTTTGTTGTTCTCTCTCAGATCAAGGTGCCATACATACAGACTTCATACCACCCAACCTATGACACCCAGCTAGTGTTGGTCCCACAGACCCCTCAGCTCCTGGCTTGGAGTGACTGATGGGCTACAGGTGCCATGGCTGCTCAAAAATGCCCTTTCTTTGGTTGCTGGCATTGGTCAGCTTAGGGGAAATTTTATGTCAGCTGTACCCTCAAAGCTCCTCTCCTTGTTAATGGTGAGAAGTATTTCCTTTTCTTCATGTGGTTACTTTAACTCACTTGGTTTGCTCCCAGGTTTTCAGAGCAGTGGATTTATTTCGTGCTCTGCCAGCCCCTGGTGGATGAGCCAGAGATTCTGAGACGCAGGACTTGTGTCAGTCCTGGGTGTCAGTGGGTGCTGCTGGTGTCATTCTCTCCTTCTCCACTCTCTGCACCAACTGCAGGTGCCTGTGGCCTTTGGAACTGTAGTGTCAGCAGCTCTATTTCCCACCTCTCTTCTCATGCAGCAAACCCTGGTCTTGCCTGTTCCTGTTCACACCAGTTACAGGTTCCTGTGCTGCTCCCTGGCTTCTGACTGTTGGCCTCTGATCTCTCCTAGGGAATTTTAACCCTCTGATAAGTACATGAGATCTGAGTGCTGCCCTCCAGCCACCAAGTTCTTCATGGACAAGGAAACTTCACTTGCCATCAACTCTTAATTGTTTAACAAGGGGCAGTCTTACCTCCCCAGGAGTCTTTGGGGTTGTTTCAAACTCCTAATTGCAATCTACCTTCTTACTAGAGTCTTGATGATCCTTCTCTCCCAAATTCCTGCTTTCCCACATGAATTTCCATATCTCTCAGGTAAAGAAGAGACCATTGGAGCTGGGCAGGATGAAATTCCCCTGTCAGCTGTTTCCTGCTAAGCCTGTAGTCATCATCAGTTTTCAAAATGCAAGTCTTTTCTGCAGCCCAAAATCTCTTGTCTCTGTTGAGGCTGGCAAAGCCCAGCTTGTGAGGGTTTTGTTACTGCACAGGGTGAAATGAGTGAAACCATCTTTTGTCAGAGCATGGATGGGACTGGGAGACACACAAGAGCTGGGAGTGCTTTAAAGGAAGCCTGGGAGACAAGCTCTGAGTAACAGAAAATGAAACAGCCAAGCAGTGCAACTTGGCATGTGTCTTGTTAGTGTCACAGTTTTTTATGTGGCATTTCCTAGGGATGTTTTGCTTCTATTTTCAAGTTGGTGTATGTGTAGAAAACACTTCTAACTTCATTGACAGTTCCCTAGTGGTCTAGGGCATGTGGTGCAGTGTCACAATTTGTTAGCTTCTGAAGAAGGTATTTTTAATCCACAAATTTAAACTCTTTGCAATTGTATAATCTGTATTTTAGTTCTGTGGTTTCCTAATTGTGCATCTAGAGAATGAGCTCATCCAGTTTATGAAATGAACGGAAGTATTCAACCTTCTTTCTAAATAAATCTGGATCTATTTCTTTGTGGATTGCGTCTGAAACCTCTGATGCAGGCAAGTGTGAATGCTTAAAAATAAACTCATTTACAGTTTATATTTTTGCCAAGTGGTGAAAGTTGTCTCGTGCCCTGTCTTTCCAGAAAGGCTCTTCAGCTTTGACTTGAGGCTGTGAAATAAAAGCCAAGGGTGTGATGCCAGCTTGCCATTTTGGTGACAGCATCTGCTTGTCTTTGCAAAGGATCCAGCCACACTTCTTCCTGGTTTTGCTGTGCTGCCTGACTACTCATAGCAGAGGTTTTGGGGGCCACTAGTCATCAATGGGGCAGCCCTCTTTTGTGCCAGGGAATATGTGCTGGTGACTTCACTTCTGTGACAGGGACACCCGCTCACTGCATCCTAGGGCTGATGTTTGGAGAGCAAGAGCTGTTGCAGCCTGTGGGATAATTTAGTAATAGCTTGTTGTGGCTTTGGGTCCTGGGCTGGGAACCTTGGGGTTTCCAGATTAATTTAAGGGAGAAGAGCTGTCTCCTCTCTTCCATCTTCTGTGTCTGGAATTCACTGGCTTTCCCCATGTTTTATGCACCTAAGTAAATTATAGAATTTTAAAATAAAAGTAAGCAGAGGAATTCAGACCAGAGTAATACTCCTGATGAGTCTCAGCTCCTTCTCCTAGCCCAGATTGATTTGACATTGTCTTTAGCCACGTGCATAGATCTTGTAGCCTGATAACAGAGACAGTTTGCTGGCTAATGTACTGAGGGCGTGGGGCATCAGGGACAGCTTCAGGAGCCTCCTAGAGAATTTAAACCTTCACCTGGAAATTGTGCTCTTAGGGATGGGGAGAAGGAGCCTCACTGAAGAGGCAATAGGTGTGATTGTACCAGTTTAGGAGCAATTCATGGCTTCCAACCAGTAGCAACAGCAGTCCCATAATCAAGTGCTGAGATTGGCCAAATATTTGCTGTCTACAAAGCCAAAAGGAAAGGACTGTTCCAACCCAGTGTGAGAGGTGACTCGTTGAGCTGGTAGCAAGTTTTCTTGTCTTTCCTCTTTTTTCCACTGTAGAACTTTTGGTTTGTCCTTTATTACCCCCATCCTGTCCTTACCACATGTTCTTCATCCACTACCCAGGGTCTTTCTCCAGCAATTTTGAGCTGCAGCACAAATAGAAAAGCTCATGGAAGAAGTGCTTTGGTCTCCAGAGCAGTTTCTTTAATTGAAAACACAGCTGTGAGGTTTGCAGCCTGTGCTTCTGTAAGGGCTCATCCAGCCGGCACAGCCAGCACTGCTGCAGTCCTTCCAGCACGCAGGAATTGGGAAATCCATTGTGAACAAGATTGAGTTTGATGGCCTGCGTGGAGGCAGATGGATGTATTTTTAAGGGATGAGGTGCCAGAAAACTCTGTGATTACGTTACTGGAGCATGGCTCGTTTTTTGTGGTTTTAAAAGTGAGTGTCAGGACTTCAGTACTATTTCTTTTTCGGGTCAAAACCAAAGTTTGGGCGGGGCATAAAAACCTGCTTGATGACTAAGTTTATTCTTAAAAAGCTTTCTAGAGCTTGCTGGAGAGGGGAGCCTTTATTCCAACAGGGAGCAGATACCATTTTTTGGACTTCCATGCAAATGGGGTAAAAACCGAACAAGTTCCCAGAGTGAAAAAGAAGCCATGCCTTTCAGGAGACTGTTTTCAGTGTGATCTTTAGATCCAGTTCCCTAGTTTTTGTCTCAGAGGCTCATATTCTGCCTTGCCTCCTTGCCCTGGGTGAACTCTTTCTGCTTGAATACCCCCCACATCAGTGGAATTACCTTGACCGGTTCCAACCGAGGCTGCCCTTACATTGCCTTACAACTGGGACAGCTCAAATCTGTGACCTGGTTCCTCAGCTGAACCGATAATGCCTCTCTGACACAGTGCAAGTGTAGAGAAAACTTCTCATCTCATGACGAAGGTTTGCTGCTCAGAGCCAAGGCTGGGAACGGGGGATCCAAGCCAAGCCATTTACTCAAGGGGCATGCAGAATTTGCCCAGTCAGGTCAATATAGGGACTGGCAGCTTTTCAGCAGCCAGAAGAGTGCTCCTCATGCTCTCTCCTTGTTGGAGCTACCAGGCTTTATCACATGACCGAGACCCTGACTGCTGCAGGTCTAAAACATTCTTTAAAATGAGGATGGCTGCTGGCTGCACTGAAGCCCAGGCAAGTCTGGAGGTTCATGACAATGTGAAGCACTGTTCTCTCTTTCTGAAAATCTGGTTTTTAGCCTTGGTGGAAGAAGCCCCAAAATGTAGGGAGCTTCCCCAACATCCCCACCAAGGCCTCTCTGCCTGAGCAGGGCATGGTGTCCCTACAGGGCCCCCTCACAGGGCATGGGGGCCCCACAGAGCTGCCAGTGCAGTGAGGGGCAGCTGCTGCTTCTGCTTCTCTGTTGTCTCATGTCCGTGCACTGGTGTAGTGTCTGCTCACCTCTGCTGAGGGTGGGGTGGGAACTTTGGGTGCAGATGAAGTGTGTCAGTGTCTGACAGAAGGGGAAACAAGAAGCATCCCTCTGTTCAGCCAACTGCATCCTCTGCTGGATTTAAGGATGTAGGAAGAGAGAGCAGGAGTATGTTACTAATCCAAAGAGCAGAGTAACTGTACAAACAAGTGTTATGTGCATGCAGCCCTCAGTGCTGTGGGCTCAGGAGATGACTGTTCTTGAGGTGGCTTTCCTCAAGGAGGTGGCATTACCTTCACCTTGAGCTTGCAGTACATGCCACCAAACCTCACCAAGGATCTGTGAGTGCTTCTGTGTGCTGTGAGTACATTCTCTTGCTCCTTGACCACTCACAGGATAGTGTGCTCACACCTGCCTGGTGCCTTAAATGAGGTACTCCCCTCCATGGAGTCAACAGCACTCTGCCCATCAACAACCTGCCCCAGTGCCTTTGAATTTCAGTGCTTTGCTCCTCTTCTGTTCAGGCATATTGCAGTTGTGTCTGGTGTCGAGTGAGCCTATCCATCACTGTATCCAAAGAGATCCAAATTACTCCTTTTGACAGCTCTTATTCACACACCTCCCTGTGCCTCTGACATCTCAATTATTGATGGGGCTCTCCTGGTAGGCAGTACTCTGTTCTCAGCATGGCTGCGTTCCAGCTCCCGTTCCCATTGAGTTCATGCACACACCGTGCCGAATGCTTCTTTATGTGCAGAGCCATTGAAGTGGAAAGGGATCTTTATTAGCATGTGAGCATCAGGGCTACACAACCGAAGGGGGCAGTGCAAGCCAAATCACACTGCAGTTCAGCGCTGGGAAATTTTCTCTCCCCCTCCCCTCCCAGGGAAGCCCAGCAGTGTCTTGTAGAATGAAGTTATTTTGTATGTTTAATGGTGAAGATCCCTTGAGCTGATGAACCTCCCTTGTGATGGGGGGTCACTCTGCACTTGGATTTCTCGAAAAGATCCCTTGTTTGCAGGCATAAAATGCAGTATTTGGGGGAGCAGTGCCTTTTCCTGTGCTGTGTATTAGTTTGTTTACTGGCTTTACAGCAAGCTCCTTCTGACAAGGAACACTGACACACACAAAAAGGAGCTTCAAAGCAGCAATGTGATGTTGGAGCAGTGTTGTCAAATTGGTGAAGAGTTAAAGCTGTGCCAGAGGGATAATTGCAAAAGGCTGCGTGTTTTGTAGGGCTTTGTGTATGCAAGAGGATGTATGCAGGATGTCTCGTGACATTGCTGCAGCAGAAGTCAGATAGAAGAATGATGAAGTGGTTGATCAGCTCCTTTCATCTGTCCCAGCCTTGCCCTGCAGCCTTCTGTAATTCAGAAGTAACCAGAGGTTTTGTGTGTAGTGAATGAAGGCAAAAGGAAAGGGCATCGTCTGGAGAAGATAGGACCAGAGGGAAGCAGTGCTGTTGGGGTGCAGAGAGCTGGGAAAAGACACTTGAGTTCTGTTCTTGGAAGTCTGTGGCAGCAGCCACTTCATAGCTTCGGCATGAGAGGAAAAAATCTGTGCTGACCTTCCAAAGCACTGAGCTGCTGGAAGCATGAGTGCCTTTGCAGTGAGCAGGGCTGTGCAGAAGTGACAGAGTCTGGTCAGTGGAGCTCTCCTGAGGCTCCAGCGGCAGAGAGGACCCAACTGCAAGATGCTGAGAGGGTGTGGACTTAGCAGGAAGCTTACAGTTTCTGCATTCCCAGTGCGCTTCCTGCACAGTGAGTCCTTCCCTAGCTGCCTTACCTGCTCTCTTTGCACCCGTGATGAGTTTTGCCTGAGGGTTTTGTGCTCTCTGCAGAGGCCAAATGCCACCAAACAAGCAAAGGCAGCCAAATTGTTGCTGGTGGCTGCACTGTCAGAGCTTGACTGTTCATTCGGGGTCTGTAAGGACTTCTGGTGACAAGCACAGGTCCCCTCTTCCCCCTCCTGGCTGACCATGACAGTTCATCAGCAGGGCAGATCTGCAGAAGAGCATGGGTTGTGAATCAGTGACAGCACAGCTGCCTCGAGCTTTGGTTGCTGGGACAGACTTTTAGTTGCACATCTTTCTGTGTGACAGCCTGACCCTGACCTTTCTCTGAGTGTGGTCCTCTTGTCACTGTGGGTGATGGCAACATCCTTTCCTGACAGCATTGACCCAGATGGTCAAACCATGTATAATCCCCCTTATCCAGGCCTTGCTGGCACTGGTGGATGATGCAGAGATGGCTGAGCCTGCCAAGAAGGGTGTGTTTTATTTGTCTGGAATACATGAGCAGACAAAGAAAGATTAAAATAACAGAAATTTGAAAATCCATTATCTTTGGGAGCTGTGATCTTTCCTTTTTGGGTCGGCAGGTTCCATGGGACCTCATCCCCCCAGATAGCGGAAAGGTCACCTTCCCATACCTGACTGCACCAAGGCTTTCCCTGGCAGCCTGTCCAAACAAGGCTGTTTTCCTTCCCAGCCATATGCCTTCCTGCCTTCCTTCCTTCCTTTCTTCCCTCCCCCTGGGCTTGTGTCCTTGCACAGAGGTGGCTCCAACCTCGAGCTGTGCTGGGGACCCAGAGCCCAGGTGAGCTATAACCAGAGATGCTCAGTTAGTGCAAGCCCAAAGCTTGCACAGCTGAGAGCTGCAAACAAGAGGTTCAGGCGCTCCTGAGTTTGTCCTGATCAAAATTATTGTTGAAAGTTGCTAAAGCCACAATTTTGTAAAATTTTACACTTTCTTTTGTGCTTCATCTCCACTGATTCTGTGGTGCAGTGCCTTTTCCACAAAGAGAAGGATCTGGTGGATCTGTGTCTGAGAACTGTTGTCCCTTTGGCCTCAGAGGTGCTTCCTGATATTCTAACCTGGCCCAGAAAAAATGGCTTTAAGCAGTTCCCAGTTCTTCCTTTAGTTCCCCAAACCAGGGCAGCTCACATGGAAGTGCTCTGCTTATGGAGCACATATGGCCAGCAAGGTTATTCCTTGTCTCCCTTGGGGAGGTTCCTTTGTTTGTTGCTGACCTCCTGCTCCCATGGGATAGCTGCCATGTTCCATCATAGCATCTGGAGAGGCCAGATACACAGCCAGGCTTCATGGATCTAGGCCAGAAGAAGCAGCCCCAGCCAGCCCTGTTAGTCCTGCCACAGACACCGGTCTCCAGAGTGGATCTGAGTGATCTACTAAGCTGGTGCAAGGTCAAGGCTTGCAGGAAGGGAAGCTGTAGAGAGTGTTAAGAGGTCGCTGTCCTGACAGTGGTATGAACTGTGATCTGTGTTTCATGGACACTCATGTTATGTGGGGTTGCATGAGCTTGTGTTTCAGAATGGCTTACACTGGTAGGGGTGTAGAAGTCAAGGGAGCTCAGCTGAATTTGGCTTCAGTCTAGTACTTGGTTCTTAACTCAGTATTCAAGATGGTGAATTTTTCAATGATTTCAGGGCATGAAGTTTTAGTTGGGTCAGTGAGAATACAGTGTATGACTTTGCTGCTTTGTAGGGAAGGCAAAATTAGTGCATCATCTAGTGATTCAGCATGCAGGGTTTCTTTACAGCCTACAGGAGAAAGATGTTTTAATTCTGTATTCGTTCCTGAATAAGTCATTAATTTGAGTTAGGAATTTTCTTGGAGCCCAGAGGAGAGGAGTCTGTGATCAAACGCAGTGGCTCAACACTGCTCTCTCCTCCTTTCCTTGTTCAAAAAGGTCGGGCTCATCATAACAAACCTCCTTTGACTTTTAGCCCTTGCGGTGATCTTTCCAGACCATTTCAAGAGTCCTGCACAATCTTGCACTGGCAAACAACCCTGTTGATAGTAATCTCTGTGACCCCAAAAAAGTGCATGAAGACTGGCAGCTACCTCCTCTAAAGGATGCTGCCCCTCTTACCCAGCCTACTGGCCCCTGGTCAGGGTCTGCCACTCTTGCGGAGCCCAGGGGCTACACCTCATGGCTGTAAGAGCTGGTGAGACACTGACCTGGGGGCAGCAGCCTTCCCCAGGGTAATGAGGGGCTGCTTGGATGTGTAGGGCTGTTGCAGAGCTCAGTTCCATGCTCTTTTCTGGGCAGTTCAGTGTATAAAATCACTGAAGACATTTTCAGCAAAAAAGGCTCCTTACTGAACCATTCTGTTGCTTGCTGAAAGAGGATTAATTTTTCCCCCTTAAATAAAACGAGCCGTGTTTGAAATCCGAAAACCCTTGCTGAATGCCTTCTTGGAGCTGCAACGAAAGCAGCTTCCAGGTCCCATCATAGCCCGCTGCCGGAGGCGGATCCAAACTGCAAACCCTTCTAACAGCTCTTTAATAACTCTGCACAGAAGGAAAAATCTGTCACCTTTCCCTCTGTGGTTTCTCCTCTGTTCTAATGCACTGGAGGAACGAGATGGAGCCGGGAAAGTTTTCAGAGAAAGACTCGTGGGAACTACAGCTGCCGATGGAGAAACTCATTTCTTTAGTGTCTGAGGGGAACCGCAATCGCTTTGGTGAAGGGTGGTGTGTGTGGGTGGGTTTGGAGGGGTGAGCTGTTACGACCCGTGCATTTCAGAGGAACCACGAACACTTTATAGTAACAAAGGGTGGAAAAAGCAAGAGGTTTCTGCAACGCATGTGACTTTTCCCTGAGGTTTGGAACCCCACAGTATGTTCCAGGCCACGGTGTTTGCGTGTCAGCCTTGGTGAGTTAAGCTTTCTCCCACAAGCCTTGCTTGAAGTTGCTGTAATGACCAAGAGCCTAAAATGTTGCTTTTTTTTTTTCTCTCTCTCTCTCTCTTTTCATTGTCCCACACCCCTTCTCCTCTGTGCAGATGAAGCTCTCGTTTACCTTGGACCAGGAGAGTGGGATGCCTCAGGGCTGTTATATTTATCAGTACCGGGACAGCAACAAGTAAGTCCTGTAGAAGATTACACACGGCAAACACTGCAAACACGGGAAGGTGCAGTGAAAGGAGACTGCCCTCCCTTCTGGCAAAGGGATCACAACTGCTTGTACCACTTAAAAGTAGATTAAAGAAGGCCTCAAGCTTGACCTGAAACTGGGAACAGCTCCTGTAAAGGCCAGATTCTTTAAAATGCACAAGGCCCTGCAGACCCCTTTTTTTCTGTAGCTTTTATTTGTTTAAAAGTCCTGCTCTTGGGTACCTCAGGCTCTGACAGAGCTCACCCAGGCTTTTCCCAGGGGTGTTTGCAACTCACACCTTCCACTGTTGGTGCTGGGGTGACTCTGGGAGCATGGCCTGGGGGAAAGCATCCAGCGATTGCAGAGCACTTGAAATGAGAGCCCTCACCTGAGCTTAGCTAGACCCACACAGCACCCCATTCTCTCTGCTAAAGCTCATGGGTTCACTGAGTGGCCTTTATGGTAGCATAGCCCCAGTGCAGCCACGTGCTGTGTTTTTGTTAGATACTATATGATAGTCAAGCTTTGGATGTGTTTGGAGCACAGAGTCCTCTATTTCTAGGTATTCTGCCTATTTTTACTAGCTGCTGTAGTGAACTGGCACCCAAGATGTTTTTATTTCAAATCACATTCTCATTATCAAATTGACAGCAGCAGCAGAGTTCAGGATATTTCTGTGTTCGCCCTGAATACCAGCATGTCATAAATCCATGGCCTGTTACTCCACCCATGTAGTTCTGCTTCTTGCCAGTTATTCAAGTTAACCTAAAAAAGGAGAGTATATGAAATTGTCAATGAACAGAACAGTCTGTAATTAGAACTGCTCAGAAACACCAACAACAGCAGTCCCAGCAAGGAAAAGGGACGTCTGCAAACTCACAGACCACTGTCTTAGCTGAGAAATCTTAATATTTAAACAAGAAGGGAGATCATTTGTGGCAGACTCCTTCCTGCCTGTGGGTGAGTGATTAGCACATAGGTACATGGTCCCATCCCAAGTATCCCAGCCCCAGAGCTTTGTATGAGCAGAGCTGGTACCTCCAGCACCACCAAGCTCACGGGGCAACGTGCAGTTCAGCACCAAAGCATAAAATCAACAAGGAAAGAGCGTTTGTTTTTGAGGGTTTTAAAGGCAGTGGCACACAATGGACAGCGAGGAAAAGAAAGCCCCCAGACCTGCTGGGCTTTGTTAAGGGTGTTTATAGACCAGTGTTTCTAATTGTGTGGTGTATATCTCAGAAATCAGCAGCTGTGGTTTTTCTGCCACAGACTCTCCTCTCCCCTGGCTCCAGTGGGTGTTTTCTGCCATTGTTTGAGGAAACTCCAGGGACACGAGTGGAGCTATTTTGTTTAAGGCCAGTAGCAATTCTGCTTGGAAACCTTGCTTTTAGCTGTGAGAGGCCCAGTGTGTGACAAAGTAGCTGTGTCGTGTTAGCAGCTGTTGATGGAGAGATGTATGGCTATGTCCTATGTTCCTGGCAAGCATGGGAGCTGAGCCTCCCTGGGCCATGCCAGCTGGGATCACAGCTTGGAAAAATACAGCACGGGCAGGATGAGTGTAATTGCAAGTAAACCCCAACTATGCGTGTACCTGACAGACCCAAACAGCAATTCCACCTCCATGCAGGCCCCCCTACTTTGTATTTTATAGCTTGCTTGACCAGCCTGGGGAGAGCAGGTTCCCATTTCCAGGGAGAGTCTTGCTAAGTTTGAGCACATGCTTATCCCCCTGAACGCTGTGTGTGCTGCCCAGCTCTTCTGACAGTCCTTGGCTGGTGAGCTGAAGCGTGAAGGTCTGTGCTACGGCTGACGCATTATTGCAGGTAAAATGCCCTTGAGCCAAACGTGCTTGGTTCTGGTTGTACCCTGGGTGATTTTGTAGGAGCTCACATGTGCTGCAGCTTTGTTGGCAACAAGAACTTTAAATTTGAATGGTGTTGGGAAGCACCAGACGTGGCTCCTGCTCAGCCAGGCAGAGGCTGTTCTTCTCAAGCCCTGGGCCTGTCATAAAGTTAATCTGGTGTCTATACAGTAATGTGGCACTTGTCACAATAGTTTTTCCTTATAGTAATTTTCCAGGGTAACTTGTAGGGCTTGTGTTCTCCCAAGTGTAGTCAGGCTTTGACAGTACCCATCAGGACTCAGGGCGTAACAGCTCTTCTGCCTCCTAAAGATGTATCCAGAAGCTAAAGCAACATAACCTTGTTGTCTACAATGTATTTTGGAACCGTTTGTAGCCCAGAGAAGAAATACTGGTGACAAAACTGCAAGATCAGGAATGGGAAAGACTGGAAATGTGCACCCAGAGCCCAGTGCCCTCAGCAAAGTGTCAGACCTGAGACCTATTCTAGGGAAAGACTTACAGCAGGAGTGCAGATGTGTGAAGCTCTTGAGCAGCAGCTTTAACAGGAGGAAGCTGAGGTGATTCTGGCTGGCAGGAATCCATTCTGACCTGGGGAGTGTGCCCAGTGCCCCAGAGATCTGTGTGAGCCAGGCTGTGCATATCAAGCCTTGGTGTCACCGTGATCACTGGAAGGAATGTCTCTTCCTCTCCAAGTGGCAAATGCTGTTCCAAGCTGCAGCCAGACGGGGCCACCGGAGAACAGCGGATAGTGGTCTCCCACTTGGAGAACAAAGGACTGCAGCATTGCTGAAAGTGTAATTACCAGAGCAATTAAAATTTCTATTGCTTGGGCTAGAAGTGCAAGTACCATGCAGGCTTTTACAAGGGCAATCAATTGGAATTTGTTCCCTTTAAAATGATAAAACCCTTCCAAGGAAATGTTGCTGCTCCTGTCAGTTTTCTGTTACCTGCCTGCTTGCAGGAACATTCATGGGCACTTACCAGCTTCACTCTTGCACCCTGGGTGCCGGGCACTTTGGGTGGACTGAACTCAGTGGAACCTTGGAAGTCTCAGAAACCTTAGATTGAGAGCAAAGAGGTGTGGAGTAGCCAGCTGCTCACCCTGCCCTTCCAACCCCTGCTGTAATAGATAGGTATCCAATGGCACTTGACAGTCCCAGGGGCAACTTGGAGCTGTATGGAGGAGTGCGGCTGTCACTGCCTCTGTGGTCACAAGGGTGAGACCAGGGGACATCACTTCTCCTCTTCCTCCTGCTCAGACCTAGGCATTTTCATCCTCGGGGCTGCCAGTCCTTCCCAGCCTGTCAGTCCTTCCTGGCCCCAGAGGAAGTGGCTTGACTTGACAGAAGCAAGCAATCTGCTTTCTCATTTTTAAGCCATGTTGCTTAAATTCTCCCTAATGGAGATCAGTCAGTGCAATGGACAGAGCCCCAGGCTGGTGCTCAGAGCTCTGTGGGATGATGTCCTGTGAGGGGACAGCACTGTGCTGTGACACAGGACAGACTGTGAGTGATGGGTGCTGGGTGACACTTGTAACAGGAGCACACTGTCAACCTTTGGATGGCCCTAGAGCAGTGACATCCAGGAGGGGACAGCCCTGCCAGACATCCCATCAGGTGTTGACACGGCATGCATCGGGTGTTGACAGTGGGACTGGCTTTCTGTCACTGCCTCTTGACACAGGCTGGATTTCTCTGATCCTGCACAGGATCGAATTGCAAAACCCAGCCAGGCAGTAAAAGAACATCAAGTTCATTCACATCCACCATGGCTCATGAATCCTGTCTTACAACATGCACTCATCAGTCTCCACTCCAGGAATGTGATATGGACTGTGCTGAGGAAGCGCCAGCTGCCCACTCTGAAGCCAGCCCGCCTGGCGTGACTGGTCCTGCTCCTATGGGCTGCCAGGCAGCAGGAAGGATGAGATCCATAAAGGGTACAGAAAGACTTCTTCCATCCTGTGTGCAAGAAGAGCCAAAGCCAATTCAAGATCCCCCTGGAAGAAATTAATTGTGAGAAGTCCAGTGTCTTTTGGCTGTATCCAAAAAATAGAAAATGCAATCTGTTCTCTGCACTCACCATCACTATCCAGACACTTCTCTGGAGACCTCCTAGGCTCTGCCCACCTACCCACAGCAAGTCTGACCCTTCAAATGCCTTTGTCTTCCCTCCCAAGACTGATTACTGCCACCTTTCTCAAGGTCTCTGCCATCCCAGACTCACTGGGGAGGTGTGAATACCTGTCAAGCAGGGTACTTCCTTGTCCTCAGCTGGTACTTTTCTATTATGGTTTTCCTGCTCCCTCAGTGTCCAGGTTTTGGTCTGGTTTTCAGGTCCCTTCCCCACATCCCAGATTCCACCTTTGCTGATAGACCAGCTTGCAGCTCACCAATGAATTTAATTTGAATTCCATGCTGCAGCTGCAGTTTGTGTCAGGATTATGAATTTGCAGTGGAGGCTTTCATGTTCTCTTCAGAGTAATTTGGAAACCCAGAGGAGCAGCATCTCGCATGGAAGCACTTAGAGACCTCTTAAAAAAGCAGCGTTGGAGTATTGATCACTTTTTCTCTCTGGGGACCCGGAGTGCTGCAGATCGAGCTGCTGTGCAGTGTAGCCACTTGCGGGCAGCACCACACAACTCTTTGGAATGAGAAGTGAAAAATAGCTCCAGTTGAAAGGAAAAGTGGTGCCCCCTTTTATATAGAGATCAATAATGTCTGGTACATTGGATTATCACTTAAAACACCAGGACTTCAAATGCCAGGGTGCATGCACTCCTGATGCTGACAGACTCATGATACATAATGCTGTTTGGGTTACCAACCAAGCTCCTCTGTGCAATCTTTTCATAAGGTGAATGTAATATCTGCAGTGATGTACCCAATGTTACATAAAGAGAGCCAACCTATAATTATGCTGGAATTGTTTGAATGAGTTATTTGTCACTAACACATTAGCTCACTCCATTTATTGCTCCCATTCAGGACTGCAGCAGGTTTGGTGTAAACAGAGTTTGAGTGGAGGTTTGGGAGGGTTTGTTTTTCTGAAAAAGAGCAAAGCAGAACTGTTTGAAGTTTATTCTTTTTTGTTAGAAGAGCTGTTGACTGGCAGTGCTAGGAAGAAAATATATAAAGCCGCTGACACAGCTGCTGATTTGTTTTCAGAGATACTTCCCAGGTGCACGGCTCATGTGTTGGACTTTAGCATGGACCTGGTTGTTCTGCAATGAGCTGGCAGGTTTACCATAAGCTGTTTTGTTCCTTCTGAGAAATTGAGGCTTGCAGAGTGGGTTGTTTGCACAAGGAGCTGCTGCACAGCTCACACAGTCCCTGGGTGCCTGACCTGCCTCATTACATGGTTGTTTCATGGCACACATCCCAGCGGAGCAGCACTGCTTGTGTTGGTGTAAAGGAGCTCCCCGATGGCATCTGATTTTCCAGTTAGTGATCGTGCTCTGCCCCACTCCAACCTGCAAGGCCAGGGAAGTCTCTGAAAGTGACATCTTCTCCTGTTTGTCTTGTCTGGTAGACTGGAATTTCATGGGGAAAATCCATGTACATGTCCCTTGACAGCATAGGCTTGGACAGATGCTTTCTTGCAGCAGTTATTCACTTGAAACTTATGAAATTCTTTGTTTAGATTTCAAAACAAAATAAAATTAATGCAATTACCAGGGAAAAAAAAAAGAGAGAAGGTAACACATTGGAATTTTTTTTTTGATACCATGTCTTGTTTTTTGTTTCACTGTTGACACTAAATTTTACCCAAGTACTTCCTTCACCTGCCAAGTGCACCCTTCACCTGCCAAAAGGTAAGTGTTGGAGGTGGCCAGGCAAGGCTGGTGAATTATTCTGTCACTGTACATGGAGATAAACCAGTCCTCCTGGTTCTGGCATTGGTTCAGTGAAGGGTAAATTGTCCAGGAGAAAAAGTCTGGAGGCTGACCTTTAAAACTTCAAAAGATATGTAATCTTCCTGCCTAAGGCATGAGCTTGGTTTTCTGTCTTGCACCTCCAAAAGCTGTCAGGACATAAGCTGCAAAATAGCCTTTGTCACTTGAGACTCTGAGGAGCAGAGAGTTGTTCTTTCCTTACAGAGGGGCCCCTATGGCCATTCCTAGGTGGGGAAAAGGGACTCTTGCAAAAGGCTCTGCCTAGGTATTATGTAGCTGCTTTTCTTGACACAGACCTGCCTCCTCCTGCCACCCTGCTGCTGCTTAGTAATAGGTTTCCAGTCCATCAGAGCTGTAGAAATAGTAACTGCCACATCCTTGGAGTGTCAGTGCAATGAGGGAGATGCAAATGGAAAAGGTAATCAAGGAAACCTGCCTTCTCCTTGAGCAGGCAGGTGGGATTTGAACATAACCTTAACCCTTCCAAGCAAATGTTTGAAGCTTTCTTTGGTGACTTACACAGTATCCCACAGTGACCAACAGTTCTCTTTAACTCCTCTGCAGGGTTCCAGAGCAGTCAGTGTGTGCTCCCACCCACAAGAGGCAGGAAGGACTGGGGTCTTAAATCCCAGTGAGTATGAGACCTCTCTTCTCTCCCTAGACTGAATCAAAGGGATTTGTCATCTTACTTGCTTCAGTGTTCTCTTGGGAAGGGGCTGTAAAACTTCCTTGTTGTCAGTGTTAGGTGTCTGGGTATTTGGTGGTGGTCAGGTAGGTGAGAAAATCAGCTGCAGTTGTAATTGAGTCAGAGATGCTGTCTCCGTGTGTCATCCCAGAGATCCATTTACGTATCCATTTGTTTAACAATATGTTTGAAAGCCCTCAGCAGCATTTCAGCACCATTTCCCTGGCCTGTATGTGTCTGACTAATGCCCAAGGCAGTGAGCTATATCTGGACTAGAATTGCTAACCTGTGGATGTGGGTTTCTTAGCAGCCCTGAATTAGATGAGTCTGTGATTAGCCCTTACAACCATGAGAGGACAGATCTGACATGAGAAAGAATGAATAATTGTCCCTCCACAAGAAGCACCTCTCAATTTCATCATGAGCCCAAGCTGCTGAATTGATTTTGTGTCAAGGAAGGCCCTCTCCTGGGCTGGGATCTGGCTAGAAAAATCACCAGACCCCCTAGCTATCCCTCTCCCAGCAGGATTTCTAGGCATACCTTTTACTTAACAAATAGAGAAAAGGAGTCCTTGTTTTGGCTTAGTCTCTGTGTTCTTGAATGTATGGGCATAGTGCAGAGTGACTTCTCTGCCAGTAGCAGGTTTTGTTGGCTACCCTGGGATGATACAAGCAGGGAGTGCTGGGGCAGTGAGTGGGAGGATGTGCCACCTTCTTTTGCTTTGCCAGGAGGTGCTTTGGGTACAAACTAAGGGTGGAGAGTTGCTTGCAGGGACAGACAGTGGGGTAAGACCAAAGGTGATGAAGGAAATCCTGAGTACTTGGAGCTGGCTGTGATGAGGGATGCTTCCTGGGGATAAACCTGCCATTCCTGCTCGACATCTGCTGCTGGATCCACACTGTCTGCCCGAAGGGAGCGAGGGTTTCAGTTTGCCATGGGCTGGACCTCTACGGTCTGTGCAGCACTAAGTACCTTGGTTCCCCAGGGCATCAGCAGTGTGAGCTGGAGTAACTGGTTGGATTGTCAGCCAGCTGGGATTGCTCTCTCATAATGAGCTGAAGGCTGAAAGCTGAAGTGTTCAGATTAGAAATGAAGCACACATTTGAAAGGCAAGAGAGATTAACTGGGAAATTGTGCCAAGAGAAGAACAGAGAATTCTCTTTCAAGGACAAATGCACTTCAGGAATGTGTTTTAGACCCTGCAAGTCTTTTTTAACAGAGTAGTAGCTACCTGAAGGTCTCTAGGCACAGGGCATCTGCTGGTGAAATAATCTTCCCAGTCTTAAATTCCTGACACATTGCTCTGTGTTAATGTAAAAGAACAGCTTTGCACTGACCCCACTCCTCTCTCCATGTACTGTGCTGAGCTGGGCGTTCCATGGACCTTACTGAAATTATGTCCTCACAAGTCTGGGGGTGAGAGTGGAACTATCTCTTCTTACCCTCTCCTGAGCAACTAAGGTCACAGTTCTACAATGCTGCTGTTGTGCATTGTTCTTGGTCCTGCTGCTTTTTCAGTGGTTTTTTTCCACAGTTCAGAGCAGCTAAATCAGTCTGGCAATGGACTCCACTCCCTCCACACCTCCCTGCTTCTGTATCAAAAAAAGGAACTCCAAGTCACACACATGTTTTGTGTTCTCAGCTCCTCAATCAAGGTCACCCCGAGTGGACTTCCTGTTACAGCTTAGCACTTTCACCTCTTTCAATTGGCCATGCATTAGTCACTCTGGAGCCTAATGGGTTTGTAACCTGACTTTGCCTGTCTCAGACGTTCCCAGAGATGTAAGAGGATTTGGGCACAACTTCCTTTCAAGTTAATGGAAAGATCTTGCTTGGAAAGAACCTGCTTGGGGATCTGAGTGTACTTTGCATTAATGTTTCCATTAATTTTAATGGAGGATGGTTCGAAATTCCTCAGATCAGCTTTGAACATCTTAAATTTTGTGTCCTTCACCTGTCTCATCAGAAATGCAGCACTCTTAAAAGAGCAGCCTCATTACTGGTCAAGATGTTCTGCAAGCTTTTCCTGCCTCTGGGAATGTCCTGTTCTCTGATGATCCCACTGGACTCCTCGCCAGCTCACCACACGTAGGGTAGGAGCTCCATGGTCAGCTCCCAACTCAGAGGCTGTTCCTTGCATGGTCTCTGGCAAGTCACGTAATCTGTTTCTGCTCCACCACCACCCATAGAGCAAAAAAGAGCAAGAATCCCTAGGGGCTTTTTTATTAGCATTTGTAAAGCACTTTGCCATCATCAAATAGAAGGGACTAGAGAAGAGTGAACTTTCAGCATTGCCACTCATCTCTCAGTTACTGCAAAGCTCTGCTGCTGTGGGCATGATTACCTGCATATGGCATTTGGCTGGTATAGGCAGCTGCAGAGCCCAGCCTGGGCTTTTGCTTGTCTCAAGTCTTATCTGGCTTTGCTGTTTCTGCAGGGCCACACTACTCTGGGCACTGGCCTGGTGCTGAGCAACACAGAATCCCCCACTTCCCCTCCTCCTTTCCTTGCTCTCTGCCCTCCAGCTCCTCCGGTAACTTTGACACTTGAACACAGCAGTGATTAACTGTTCCTGACCATCTCTCACTGATCAGATCACTGCTCACTCCTGCCTTCTACAGCAGAGCTCTTGCCTGCCTCTGGGCTGCCCGTAGATGTTTCTTTCTGTCTCCACTGAGCTGAGCAGAGACCGACATCTCGACTGCTCATCGCACCATCCCCGTGGTGAAAACCAGCTCTGGCAGAGCTCTTGTACATTTTGCATCTCTGGCATAATCTCATTTTGCTGAGACAGTCCAGCTTAAACAGTCTGATCCATACCCTGCTCATCTCAACATAATCAGTTTAGTGATCTAAAGCTACCCATGCAGTTGTCCTGGCTTTCAAGAAAGACCACACTGGCTTAGCCCCTCTGGAAGTACTCCTGGGAAGGACTTTGTGGTAAAATAGGACCTAAAGTGAGATGAGGAAAATATGTCTTATCATTAATGAGTTTTTTGTGCTTTATTTAAGCTCAGTGCTCATTTGTAATCTTGCTGACAGACAGGCACCACCTGGTGACGTGTGGCTGGGCACAAGTGTCCAGGTAGCAGGGGAGCAGACGGGGTCCACCATGCACAAAGAAGTTTGGTGTGACTTGTTTGCAGCATAAAGCAGGAGAAGCTGGGAGCAGGCTGCCCATGCTCACATGCTCACTCCCAGCCAGGCCAGCCCCAGGTCAGTTCCAGCCTCCAACAATTAGTGAGACAGATTGGATCTAGACTGATCTGTCTACTTTCACAGAGTGAGCCAATTCCAGCAAGAAATTCTCCTTTCCCTGTGTTTCCATGTTAAAAGGAAGGAGACCTTGTCAGATTTCTGGATAAATGGGAAGTACATGGCAAGGTAGAAATAAATGCTGTGCTAATGTGTAGAGGAATCATTAGGACAGGAAGACATCATTGATGTGGCCGGGTCAGGGCTGATCCACATTGCTGTGTTGAAACTCTGCTTCTGGTAAGGCTACTGCAAAAGGCAGGATTCAAAAGAGCTCTGCTATTTATTGCACATTTGCAGCATTTTGCAGAGAGTCAGAATCTGGCTGAGAGCAAGAGGTTTTGGCACCAGTAACAGACTGGATCAGTGCAGTGATTTTTGTTTGCTGCAGGGAATTCATAGGAATTGCCTCTTGGTGCTGTTCTTTGACAGGTGCACTCGGGTCACTCAGATATTTACAGTGACTGAGAGAAAACTGAGGTTGTGGGAAAGCAGAGGAGAAGGGAGACATTGCTTCAGTGACTGTACAGGAGCAGGATTATGGTGCTGAGCTGAGCTGGCATTTATGTGGGTCTCTTTGGGGATGAGGTTTTGGGAGGGCAAATGGGAAGTGCTGAGCAGGGGATCAGTCCCTGGTTGAAGCCAGTGGAGGAAGATCAAATCTCTGTTTAATGCTGTATGTCACACCAGCTATTCATGGCTCCATAGCCAAACTGTGATGACACTAACAGGGACACTTAACTGGGCTGATGTTGGTCTGCCCTCTCTCTCAGCCATATCTTCTTGCTACAACAAGGACAGCAAAGAAACTGGAAAATTGGGCAGGGCATTTTCAAGCAGCATGGTTAACCCTGAAAGATGCAGTGCTCTGATCACAGCATGGCTCCACAAGCTGTTCTGCTCACACAGCCAAGGCAGGACCTTTGCCACAGAGGGATCTCTCTGTTGCACCCAGTGTGCTCAGCTTTTAAGGACACCATAAAAAGCAGAGAAGTATGACAGAGCACCACAGCCAAACCAGTTTGGCTTTGCATCACTGCAGAGAGCAGCAGGCAGGCTTGGCGAAAACAGCTTGCGAGCTGACTGACCAGAGAGCAGAGCGAGACAAGGGATGCTTGTCCTGAGATCCATCATGGGTGTAGCCATTTCCAAGCTCCCAAAAGTGCAAAGGGATGCTCTCCTAGCTGGCAGAGCAGTGAGGCTTTGTGCATGTTTTCCAGGGCTTTTGCCTGCATGGTGCCAGTGCAAGAGCTGAGAGCTACTACTTGTCGTTGACAGCTCAGCTATTGTTGCAAAGTATGATTTAATAGCAAGACTTGATTACAACATGCAAATGTAGCTGCTGGGGGACTATCTCAGAGGTTTGTGGAGATTAGCTGTTAAATTGGCCAGTGCAAAAACATTATTAAGCAGAGAACATAATTACTCATCTTGTGCTTCTGTAGTGTATAGAAGAGACAGATTTGTTTAAAAGCCAGCAAGTACTATATGGAGAAAAGACTTGTGTAAATGCCACATCATGTACTGCTGTATGTTGCAGCATATTTTATTAGAGAAGCAACACTTAATAACAACATTTGAGAACTTGTGGAAGAAATCCATTATATTATTCTGCATCATAAAAGCAAACCTAATGCCTAGTGTGAGAAGGCTGTGCAGATATTGAAACATCTCCTTTTGGTGGTGGTTGATTGCTTTTATGGAGATTGTATCATATGGATATAAACAAATCCAGCACTTGATATGAAATCTGGGAGCCAGGTTTTAGACTCATGCATCTGTCTTCTATTTGTGCACATTCCCTCTGAAATGCATCAAGGTTCCCATTAACACCTTAAACGTAGAAAGTAGAGTCGAAATGAGACTGTCAGCACATACAGAATGAACAGCTGGGCGTGTGCTTGCTGTAATGTAATTCCCTTCCAGTCCTAGAGTAGTGTATGCAGTTTCTAGAATAAAAAGCTCATCTGTGTGTGAGGATGCAGGGAGGAGGACTGAAGTGTGGGGAGCTCGTTAGTGCTGCAGACCTGATTTGGGAGCAGGCTGTGGTTCAGGGATTTTCCCTTGCCTTGTGGCTCTCAGTAGCCCAGGCTGGGCTCGCAGGGGGTGATGCGCTGGCAGCTAGAGGGCTAAGTCAGATGTCAAAGTGCACTTGGCTAGTCAAAGCCCTGCACAGTTTCAGGAAAATCTTTTAACAGAGGAGGCAGGAGGACTGAATTAGGGCAACAGCTTGTTCCTAACAGAGTGTAGTTCTTGCAGTTACAAGTGCTGGCGTGGGAATGGGGTGATATTGTCAGGGCTGTCATTGCTGCTTTGCTGCAGTGGCTGCTGCTCACCCCTGATTCTCATCGCTGGACACTTCCTCTCCAGCATCCCAGATACTCTGCTGAGGCTTCATTTGTCTAAGAAGGAAGTATCCTCCCAAACCTAAGTGGGCAAGATAAAGATTTCAAGGAGTTTTGATGATAAACTCCTTCCCATTCTTTTGTTGCAGCTCAAGAGCATTTGTACACCAGTAATTGCTCCCCAGGCTGGTTCCTGTGTGACTCAGAGCTGAATGTGGAGCTGCTGTGTGAACCTCAGCATCCCTGCACAGTGTGTCCCAATCATTCTAAATTTGAATTCACAGTCAGTCCTCCTTCTTCCTTCTGGATGTGTCCATGCAGACACAAGCACACTGCCTTGCTCCTCACCTGCTCCAGACTAGTAAATTTGCCATAACTGGAGCCATCAGCTGTTCCAGGTGGTGCAGGCAGGGAAACAATGCTTGTGGCTGGGCTTGTTTTCCACTCAGAGCCATGAAGCAACTGAATCCCAAGACAGCTCACCAGCATCTGCTGGGGTGACTGTGGGTCATTCGGAAGCAGGTCTGGCTGCATCAAGCAGCAGCAGCATCTCCCTCCTTCGATTACTCAGTGCCAGAAATACCTGTGAGTGGTTTGCAAACCATGAGTGTCAGAGGGGGCATCTCTGCAAAGATCTGTTATGAAGTGGGGAAGAGAGAATCACACATATTGTCATCAGTGAGCATGAAGGCGTGGTATCTACGGCTGGATGTTGGGAGTGGGTGGAAGCAGGGACTGGGTCTGGGTCTCAGCAGGGGAGACCAGCTGAGGGTGGATCAGCCCTGTTGGCAGAGGAGCAGGAAGGGGCATAGGGCAGCATGGGCTGAAATGCTGAGCTAGGCATCAGTCTCTGCACAGACACATCTCAATTACAGCTATTTTTAAATAATGTTCATTGATAGTAATGAAGCCAAAAAGTGGGAGAAGCAATATTTCATAATAATTTTGCCCCAGTTGTGCAAGGGCTGTGTGTTTGAGCTGTCTGCATCTCCCTGAACACCACATGCACACTTTGAAGCTGCACATCCAGTGATCAGGACTGGTAAATGCAATAAACTTCACATGGTGGTAGAATTAACAACAGGAGTCTCTGGCAGCCGAGGAGACAGAAGTGATGTTCTCCTCTGTTAATCTCTATTTTTTTCTGTGTGTACAGCTTGGGTATGCAAGAGATCCATCTGTTAAATGTCTGTTAACCTGTTCCCAGAGTCTGGAGTGCAAGAAGTTGTTTGTGTGATCCTCTTCTCTGACAGAACTGGTGCTGCCTACAGGAGATGCCCTTAGCTGCAAACTGAGGTACTCTAGGAAGAGTTGCAGTAGCTCTTGGTTCCATGAATTAGTTTTACTGCACTGAGCAGTGTAGCACAATTTGAGGCAGGACCTGCTCCTAAAAGGTCCTAAGAGTTTGCCACTGCTGCTCTGAAACCCTGGGCTGGAACAAGGCTGTGATAATTAATGGGAATTAAAGTGTTCATTCTGCCTGTGAGCTGGTTGGAAATGGAAAAGAAGAACCTGTCACAACTGTGACTGGCTCTAAACTACTGTCAGGCTTTCCTCCTTCCCTCCCCCTGCCCCAAGTGGAAAATTGTATTGGAAAGCAGCAGTTAGAGCACTTAAATCTTTCCACAGTTCATTTCAAGCTCCTTTTCTTCTTCCCAAGCCATACCCAGGCCAGTTTGGGGCGCGGACGGGAGTCTCTGGCTGAAACCTGCAGGATGTTAAATAACAATGGGAGAGTGAGTTTCAAAGAGGGTATAATGTGCCTGGAGTGCACGTACCCTAAGCTGTATTTCCCATGCTTTGACGTTCAGCCCATCCATGCATCGCTCCCAAACTGTTTCCTTTCCATATGAGATCTGTCTTGGTGTGATATGGAGCAAGCCCAGGCTGAAATGAGGTTGGTACTTCTCTTGCTGTGGAGTATCATGCTCCCACAAGCACTCACAGAAGCTGCTGGTGTCTGTCATGTCCAGACAGCTGCAAGTGAGCACATGTAATGTGGGCAGTAACTGTTGTATCCCCTGTGGTGGGTTACCAGATTAGTGTAATCCCTTTTCCACATACTTGGATTGTCAGTTTTAACTATTGTATGTCCCCTTTCTCTTAACACCTCTTGGCACAATCACGCTGCTGCTGCAGGCAGTGGTTCTGAGTGGGTTTATCCCCTGCAGAAACTGGTCAGTGAAGGGCATCTGATGGAGCTTCGCTGTCCTTCTCAGCTGTCCAGATTTAACAGGTTGATCAGTTGGAGGAAGCTCCCAAAGCTTTTACTTGGATGTTCTGGGGAAACCCTTGGTAGAGAGCTGAAGGCCCAGAACATAGATCAGACTCACTCCTTAGGAAAGTCTGCTGCCTCCCCGGGGCCAGGTTAAAAAAGTGAAAACTTCCTGCCCTGGTATGGCCCTCAGATATTATCCATTACTGATTTTTCAGGTAGGCAGCAATGTTGTTGCAACAAGAAGTCCAAGAACATTCAAGAGATACTTCAAAGTTTTGGGATAACTGACTAAGGGATCAGGAGAACGGGCAATGTCCTTCCTATTCTTCCAGTCACCAGAAATTATGAGGGAAGCAACAGGAAGAAGGAGCAGATCAATACCTGGCTCCAGGCCTGGGGTCACTGAAGAATTTGGGTTTTTTTTGATCCCAGGTTGCTTTGCACAGTACCAGGCTTGCTGGTGACACAGGGTACACCTGTCTCAAAGGGGAAGAAGGATTTTTGCCTAAGGGTTAGTAGGGCTCATTGAAAGAGCTTCAAACTAGATTTGGAGGGGGAAAGGGATAAAACCAGGCTTCATCTAAATGTACATTTCCCCTGTTTATTCAAGGGTTAAGCAGTCTGAGAGATGCAACACCCAGAGCCAGGTATCTGTCAGGCTTGGATTGGAGGCTCACCAAAACATGAGGATATATGGTTTTATTTCTGTCTTGTCGTTTGGAGATTACTACTCAATGTCTGTAGGACAAGAAAGCTCCAGGGCATCTTAGGATATACCCTGTGCTCCAAGAGAGGTTGTCATTTTGGCTTTGCAACATTCAAATGCAAAGTCAAGAACTGATGCCTGAAGTGCTCCTTTTCCAAGGATTAAAAGACATTGCCAAGGCTTTGCAAGATGACAATGTTGCAAATCTTACCATGATCCAGTGCTGAGATTTGTTGGTTTCAGCAGCACAAATGTGCTGACAGATCTGTGTGTCTGCTTTCTGGTGATGGTAGATTTTTTCAGGAGGTTGATCTGTGCTGCTGAACTCTGGAGGAGTTGGAAGGTAACATTGCAAGAGTTCTTCATCACACCTGGGTCTTAATTCTAACCAAGCTTCCCTTCATCTATTAAAACCCTGACCCACAGGAGCAGTTTCAGGATATCATCACAGATTTAGCTTTGGTTTCTCTGCTCTTAGATGCAGCTGAGGGATCCATAAAAGTCTGTGGAGGATCTAGCTGGAGTAACCAGGTTATGGCTGTGGCAATCGGGGATGGACATGCTTGCTAAATTCTCCCAGCAGCATGTGAGGTTTTGCAGACCATCATGAGAGCTTGTTCTCACTTCTGTACAATCTCAGTAGAGGAACTTGGGTATGAAACAAAGTCCTTTCTTAATAATTCAGCTCTGGAGAGTCGTCATATCCATCTCTGGATTTGAAGGATACGATTCTCCTTTGCTTACAGTGATAGGTCCCATGCCACTCATCCTCACCTGTTCTGGTCTCATTGAAACTGCCTCATCTATCCTCATCTGCCATCTGGCTGGAAGTAGCTCCATCTGGAGACAAACAGCTCTCTGTCACCCACAGCCACACACCCTCCAAGGTGCTGTTTAGGACCGTCTCCCACACCACTTGGCTTTCTCTGTGGGGTGTCCAACTCCAGTGGGATGTTTATCCATTTTTCCTCAGTCCTTTTGGGTAAATGGTGCTAATTTCAGCCTGCTGTGATGTGTTGGGTCACTGGAACATGACTATAAATCCAGATCTGAACATTTTCTTGTACTGGACAGGGTGGTGAAATTGCATTGCTGCCTTTAACCTCAGGCTGTCCTTAGACCAAACCAGACTCTTCACAGCCCCTGCATCAGTAAATCAAACAGCTTTTGAATCAATGCACATAAAAGTCAAGGGAGAGAAGTTACAGATGAAAAAGACCCATTGTACCTTGAGACTGTCCTGCTGCAGAGGGGGTAAGGCTCTCTTAGGAATTCAATGCAAAGCTCCAAGCCTGCCAGCTGAGGCCAGCCAGGGTGAGAGTCCTGCCTGGGGAAATATGCGGGCTGGGGGGAGACTGCCTAAATTTCCTGCAGCTTTTCCATTCTGCTCATCTCTGCATTTTATTCCCTTGGCTTTATTTTTTGGGCAAGAAAATTGATGTTGGTTGTATATTCAACAAACCCAATACATTCATTCTCCTGATCATTGTTTTTTACTCAGGGCTATGTTTGACTTTTCCTTAGAAGCATATTTCTCTCACCTAATATTTAGTTTAAGATCGTAGGAGCTGGATATAAAACCTTCTGGGACATTTTAATCTGCCAAGAGGCTGCTTGAAAGCAGAAGTTATCCAGAGTATTTCAGTAGCATATATAGAAAACATCACCCCCAAATTCTGTGTTGCTCCTTTCTCTTTCATCTCCCTGCCAACTTTTATTGGTTGTTTTAACCCCAATCTGTTGTTGGTGTCCCCCGTACCTCACTCCCCTCCCCCTCGGGTTTCCATGTCTTTGAAAGTCCTGGTAACCAGAAGGTTCATGTGTTGTGCTTTGCAATCATTTCAGACCAAGAATAATACAGCCAGAGCCAGCTGGATCCCTGGCTCTGTATTGATACAACTGTTCCCCTTAACCTGCCCACACTCAGTGCTACAACTGCAAATCTGAGGCTGAACCAGAGCAATGCTGGGCAGTGCTGTGAGCCCTGATCCATGGCCCTGCCTGGAAAGCAGCACCCCCAGCAGAGCATCCCATGGCCAGAGAACAGCTGCCTTTGGGTGTTGTCTGCTGGGCACTTTGGGAACTTGATAAGTTGCATGTGTTTATCTGACACAGATCTTCTCAGAGTGGTCCCAGTGGTCATTCTGATTCCCTTGATCTGCAGCCAGTTTCTCCTGAGAAGTCCTCCTCTGGCAAGGCTCTTGCTGAAGGCTGGCCAGTCTGGGTGATTGCTGCTCCTGGAGGTCCCTTCCTATGAGCCCAAACAACACTTGTGAGCATGGTTAAGAGCATGGAACAGGCACCCAGAGAGGCTGTGAGAAAGCTGAATTTGGAGATTGCTAGAACTCAACTTGGAAAAGGCCAGCCTGATCCAACTTTGAAGTTATCCTGCATTGCTTGGACCAGAGACTTGCAGCAGTAGAGGGCATTAGTTAGCAAGTCACTGCCTGACTTTGATTTGATGAACATCAGGGGTATATGTTGAGTTCTCATGCCACCTCTGCCATTGGCTGCCAGATTATATAGATTACTTTCCATGTTTTTGATATTTTAAACTTTTTTTTTTGTTACCTTTTGTTGTTCGTCTCTTCATGAGTTTCTGCAGACTCCTTGTTTGTCACTGGATCACATCCTGGTTGGTAGATGTATGCTCTCCCAGTCATTGACCATCTCAGAGTATGCTCTAGTCTGGAATGTTCATCCAGTATTCTTTATTCCCCCCTTATCCATCAGATTGTCTCCTGCTTTGGAAGTAATCAACTTCTTAATGTCAGGTAAACTGGGAAAAAACAAATCCAAAGGCTGGAGGGTGTAGTACACACGGGGTGTGAATGTCTCCTCAGCAGGAATGTCTGGGAGGACATTAGCTGATGGGGAATGTGGAACAGGAAGGCTGTTTCTAGCAGTCTGTGACTCCCTGTGGCACTATCAGTTCTCGGGGTGATTAACTGTTTGTTTCTCCCTTAATGAAAACTTGTCTCAGATGAAACCACCATAATAGAAAGCTGATGTTCTGGAGCATTCCCAAGTGTAAGTTAATATTTACAAGCTATCAGGTTCGGGTTTTATCTCCAACCTTTGTTGGCACAGAGATAAAAATCCTTTTAAAAATCCCTTTTGATCTTTCTGGTTCATGACATGGCTTTAGTAAGGCACTTTCCATATGGAACAGGCAACTGTCTTAATGGAAATGTAAGTTTTTCTCATCTTTTCAGGGACTAGTAACAGATGAGGAGCCCACCATGTACCAGGGGCCATGGCTTACAATGGAGCATAAGTGATGGACAGCATCCCTGCAGGATAGTTGTGCTAGGAAGTGTCAGAGTATTATTTCTGCCTCAGTGGCTTAAGATCATGTTTACCTAATGGACTTACATTTGCATTTTGCAGGTGTTATGTTAATATTAATGTGTTGTCTGAATCGTTAATATTTCTTCACTTCAACATTACATTAATGAAGGCTGCAGGGGATGGAGAAAAGACCTGGCTAATTAATTAAATCGGCAAAAAGCATCTTTAACTTTCCATCGTGCTGCCCTTTGCTTTCCCCTAATGGGTCTTGGCATTTCTGGTCAGCAGCCACATAACTGCTGTATGGAGCACTCAGCAATGGGTTTGCTAATTTTTCTGACCCATAAATCACTTGCATAAACTTTTAATGGCAAAGGAAAGTGCCTTTCATTCCTGCTTCCTCCTTCCAGTGGGAAAGGCAGTCTGATAACAGGCAGTGCTGGCCTAATGTGCGGGGCTGGAGACTTTCCCCGTCAGCAGAGGGACTGTCTGCATTCATTCAGGAATTCTTTCCATTCTCCTCTTAGCCAGACTCTGGATGACATTAATATTATGTGTCTTGTCATAAGCCATGATTTCAGAGCCAGTGCCGTATCAGACTGCACGTCTCAGGAATGTGAACTGCCAGTCTGGCTGTGGGCGCTGGCTGTGAGGTATCCCCCCTCTCTTCTGTTCCATCCCAACCCCAGCCTGGCCCTGAGCTCATTCACCCACCAAGAATTGCCATGGGCTGGAGAAAACTCAGGTCTCAGGTCCCTGCTCTGGCCCCGGGTGACTGGACAGCACCCTTGCTTGGGAGCATCCTGATGTATTCCCAGATGTAAGGCTTGCCAGCCCAGGTGGTCATCACTGTCGTGACACCTGTTAGTTGTGCATTAGTGATCCATACTTATCCCTTCTCTGTGGCCCTGCAGAGTGGGAGCAGGGCCCTTGCCATCACAGCTGCCTCTGAGAGATGAGATCTTGGTGAGCTGGTGGCTCCTTCAAAAGGCACACTGGATCTGACATGGATCTGTGGAAAGCAGGGCTGGGATTCCAAACTGCACAGCTCCTGGAGATAAACTCAAGGATTACAGACTCTTTCCCATTGTCTTCCCCACAAAGGTGAAGGGGTTGTGCATGTGGGGAGGGTTTTTAACATTGCTGTCACTTTGGTGCTGACACCCAGCACAGGTGGGGGGTCGGTGTGGCAGTGCCAGGCAGCCCTTGGGACTGGAGGCATTCCTAGAAGGGGATGTGTATGAGGCTGTGTGCCCACACTGAGCGAGCAGCACTCCATGAGCTTCTTTGGGGCCCATTAAAAAACGGATTTCTTGAGATAGGAAGGCCATTCCTGGATGGAGATGTCCCTCTGGATGTGATGCTGAGGGTAAAATCCTCTGCCCTGGGCTCAAAGATGTGATAGCCCTGAGAAAATTCTGGAGAGCACTGGAGCTGAGACTGAGGAACCCTGCTGAAGTTGCACCTCCACATCCTGTGTGGCCCAGCACATGGGTGCAGGTCTAAGCTTTCATCCCTGGCCCACAGCAGCTGAAGACTCTGTTTTGTCACAGAGGGCACTTCAGCACCATGCCAGGAGTCTGAAGGTTGTCACCAATTTGCATGAAAAGAAGCAGACTGCAGTCATATTAACCTTTAATGAAGAGGTGCAGCCCGCAGTGACTGCATCCTCTGCAACACCAGCACTTCAGTCCAGTGATGCCATTTGAATCAAGACAGGATGGAGGATGGTAGGACAGGCAGGTATTGACTTTATCCCTTCCATATGAACCACAGATGAGGATGAGGAGCTCCAGGCCAGGCAGGGTGCATTTTCCACCCACACAGCTGAGAGCCAAGAGATGCCAAAGGCTCTGTGGCCATTTGTGCCATCCAGTGCTGCGATGTCTGGCCTGACGTTGTGCTGCCTGATGAAGTCAGCAATTTCATTTAACAAGGCTGCAAAGTGACATTGATAATTTCACAGGAACTCAGGCATATGGCTGAGGTTTTTCTAATGGTCTAAATCCCTGTGTGCAAACCAGTACATCAGGCTTTGAGCAATTAATTCCTAATCATGCCAAATGCCTTCAGGAGCCCAGCGTCACTACTGAGAGCTTAAAACAGCTTTCCACTGTACCACAGATAATTTGGATAGAGCAAAGAGAGCAGTCTTGTGGCATTTCCAGCCTCAAGGTGTGAGAGTGGTCTGTAAGTGACATTTGTATTCAGAGAACCCTCCCCATGCATTTGTGTTGTAGGCATCTATTACTGGGAAGGCACCATAGCTAATATAAAGGGCGTTCTTTATACCCCGGAAAGGGAGTTCATTATAGGGAAAAGCCATTCTAGCTTAGTAAGAAATGAATCTAAAACTGCCTCAGAGCTGCTATTCTCATCAAGTTTCAATGTTAGCAGTTTTAACCAAGAGCTAATTGAGCAATCTCAGAAAGTGGAGTAATTCCATTATTCAGCTATGCTTTGTGCAAGGCTACTGCTAGCTGTGAGAGGAGCACAAATGACTTTCATCAAGCCACGAACCACCAGCATTCTTGCCTTTTACTACTTTTTCTTTCAAAAAAAGTAGGTCTTTTGGTCTTTTGGCAGCTGTCATTGGCAACAGGAGCTCCACACCAACATTGCAAGGCTCATATGTAACACTGCAATTCAATTTTTTTGGATAATAGGAGATTTGATTTTCATGGCTCTTCAGGCAGCAGTGTTGTTCCAGAGTGGATGGCTGAAGATGCTCCTGTTTGTTGGACAGGCAGAGTCTCACCAAGAGAGCAGCATACTGTTCTTGCGTAATTTTGCATGGAAAAGAGCCATTGCAAGTGCCAGCCCAGCTACTCACCAAAGAGCATGATTCTGCCATTGGCTGTGCTCTCAGGAGATCTGGGATTAGCTAATGTTGGTTTTAGAAGAGCTTTTATAGAAACCTCTCAAGTTCCTCTGCTTCATGGAAGAGCTGTAATCAAAAATAAATTAACATGATTTAAAGAAAAGAAGAAAAAGTTATACCACATCCAGCGTCTTTGGACTTAACAGCCTGGAGAGGGTTTGTTGGTTGACCCATGGTGTTTCTTTACTGTTTTCCTTCAGCTGATGCTGCTCCTGTTGGATGTGAACAGGACTATTTGCAGCCTTTTGTGGAAGGTGACTTTGTGGGTAAATGCAGCAGGATGTAGAGTCCCATTCTCAGGAGGTGGCTGTAGATCTCCTGTTTGTTATGAGATTGTGCTGTAACAATAATCCCCTCCAAGCCAGCAGAGAGTGAGGGCTCTCAGCAGTGCACTGCCCTTAGCAAGGGAACATAAATCCATCAGTGTCTTTAGAGCCCTCTCAGACACACACAAACACATCAGGGCTGCCTTTCTCAGCACCAGCCTCTTGTGGCACTGTTTGGTTCAAGTGTGACGCTTTCAAAGCTATACTGTCATAACCCTGCTTGGATGCAGCATGGAGCTGGACACACCTGAGGAAGGCACATAGATACAAGTTGAGAAACCAGAGGTCTTTGACTGCAGGGTGAAGCACAAACCCCGCAGTCAAATGCTGAGCTGGGATGGTAAATCCATCCATAGATGGGAAGAAATTCGAACAGCAGAAGTCTTGTTCCTTTTGTAGGAGGGAGTAAGTGCTTTGAGGGAGAGACAAGACTGAGAGGAGCAGATGAGATATTGTAAGGGGTTAGGTGGCAGCTAGGGACCACCATTAGCCAGAGGGACCACCATTGGAAGGGAGGCTCAGGCTCCAGCTCAGAACAGTTCAGCTCTGGCCTTTGGGAAGCAGGTTTCCACAATGAGCTACACACGAAGAAAAGACCAACTGTTCCAATGTGTCAAAAGCCAAGAGTCCTGCGTGGAAGAGCTGTGTGGTGTTTTGGGTTTCTCTCTTACACCTCAGCTATGATAACTCTTCCAACACCTGGATGTACCCATCAGTTACATCTTGCGGGAAGGGATGAAGGTGAAGAAGGCAGCATGGAGGAAGAGCTGTGATCATCTGTCCAGCCCCACCTCACTGCTGTTTGCTATGAAGCCCCTGGTTCTGCTACCCTGGTGGAACAGCAGGTGTTTTAGTGTCCTTTTGCTTTAAGGAATCTGCCTGCCTCCTTCCTGCACTTACTGGATTGCACACAAAGTACTCCTTGTCTCTCCCTTTCAGCGAACTCGGCTTAGCTAATGTCATTTGTCAAGCTAATCAGGGAGAGTGGGCACTTCGATGGCTGCTCTGCAGCCTAGCTGCATTGCCATGGAGACAAGCAGCCAAACAGGCATTTTACTTGCCCTGCCTCTCTTTGCAGAGATTTGCCATGAGAAACCATATTTTATTTGCCATCAAACAAACAACTTGCTGAGGGCATCAGTAGGTTTTCAAGGTTGCTATCCAGGGATTGGGAAGGGTCTACCTAACCTTTAATGGAGCAAATAGTAATGCTAATAGTAAAGCAGGTTAAGGGTCTGAATGTGTCTCTCCTCTTCCCACATCCCATAGATGTTTGGTGCTGGAAGGAGCTGTCTGAGAGGAGTTACAGCCCAGTAGCTTGCATTTGGGGCTGTAATTGAGATGTCATCGAGCCACTTCAGCTGGATGGTTTCATAGGTGACTGTTTGCCTACAGAAGTTGTGACTATGAAAGATACTTTGAAAAGCACCAAGATTTGCATTTAAGAGCATCTCGGGAGCTTGAAATCTCCCCAGCAGTTGGTGAGATGTAGGCACTGGCATGCCTTGGTCACATTTGAAACTCAGAGGTGAGTGTAAGCCATACTCCAGCTGACCTCTTGCATAAGGTAGGCTGAGGATGAGTTTCATCCACATAACTCATAAGCAAAATCTGGCTATTGAAAGAGCTGACAGGAGATGTACATGTTACAGAGCTCAAAAGCCATCCCATCACTCCCTCTCCTTCCCCTCGCATGTGCACATATTAAATGATGCATGGAACAGGTTTGGAAATGCTCCCTCCTGCAGCATGGTTAGCAGGACAGCTGGGATCTGCAGGCACCTATGGGAGGGGTAGGCACCTACAGGAGGGACAGCCACCTGTTGACCCCTAGCCCTGTCTGTGGGATGGCAGAGGAAACCTCACATCAGCACAGAAAGGGCAAAAGTTCAGATCAGATTGTTTATGGGATTTTATGAAGCCAGGAGCCAAGGATAGCTCAGCTAATCCAGAGGAAACTGTAGCGATGCCGTTAGAATGCATTTCACATGGGATTCATTCAGCGCGTGTTCAGATGGACCAGTCTTTCTGTCTCCGTTTTTTTAGCCATGAAATATTTTTCTTTGTAGTCCTGTCTGCCAGCTACACTGAGCCAGACTCCAAGCTAGGCTGTTTTAAGAAAAAAACCCCACAGAAACCCCAAAACCTCTTGTTGTTTGACCTGCCGACAAGTTAGCAGGGCTTCAGCACAGTTCCCAGCAACATCAGGCACTGAGCTGAGTCCATGCTCTGCCAGTCGTCCTCTGCTCCTACTAGCCCCAGCATCCATTGCTTTTCTTCAAGACACTGTGTAGTGCTTGCTGAGTTGAAACCCTGGTGAGAACGTGAACTAAAAGTGCAACTGAAAGGCCATGTGGGGAGGGCAGGAAGGCAGCAGCTTTGCTGTGCCCCCCAGATCCTCAGCACCTGAAGCCTTGCCCGCATCATGGGCAGTCCTAGTCCTGGCTCATCTTCTTGAGTCACCAACATCCCATGCAGTGTCAGCATGAGCTCCTCTTAGGAATGAAATTTTCCTTTCAGGTGCAGTGAGGTCACCACATTTAATTGTTTCACGGAGATCTTGTCTCCCTCCTTGTGTCCTGAGCCCCAGACCCCATTGCTCTGCTGGAAGAGGTGACATGGCTTAACTCCAGGCACAGGTGCCAGCTCCTTCACTGTCCCCAGCCTGTTCCCTCTGACCCTGGCAAGCTCTCACATGCTCTGGATTACCCCAGCTGTGACTTGTGCCTTCTGGAAGCTGCTTTCCTCTCCCTGAACTCCTGATGTTTAGAAAAAATCTGACTAGGAGTTATGGAGCAGCCCCACGCTCTTCTTCCCTTTCAAGCTTACAGGACTGCTGCAGCGGGGTGCATTTGGGGAGCACCTCTATGACCCCCCAGAGATCCAGAGCTGGGAAGGACCTTCTGTCCCCGCAGGGAGTTTTGGTGTCAACCCAGAGGGAATTGCAGCCTTCAAGGATGCTCTGGTTCATTAACCTGATCTGACGCAAACCAACCCATCAGATCCTGGGACTTCTTTTGCTCCCAAATACAGGACAGTGTCCTACCTTACCCATGTTACCTGCCCAACCCATCAGATCCTGGGGCTTCCTTTGCTCCCAAATACAGGACAGTGTCCAACCTTATCCATGTTATCTGCTCCTTGAAAGCCCAAACTGCAGATGCATCTCCCAGAGCCTGCCTCTGCCTTTGGGTGAGAGAGCAAGAGTAGTTTTTAAATTCTGAATATCCATGGTCACATCCTGCACACCCTGTCATGGGTGCAAAGCTCCTAGGTGCTTCCCAGGATGGGATTTTGCAGCGCAAAGTGCGTAGTCTCTGCTGTTAGTTTTACTTAAGAGTAAAAGAATCCCTGGCAGGAGGGTGCTCAGGTATGAGCTTTCATTCAGTACCTACAACATCAGAATGAGGATATCTCCAGGAAATTGTAAAAGCCCAAGCCCCAGAATGGTAAAACAAAATGCAGGACTTAATAATCAGCTAGAAATTACATCCAGCCGAAAGTGTCACTGTAGATAAGAGATGAAGGCTTCACACTTCAGTGCTCAGCAGGAACAGGAATGGCAGGGTCTGCTGCAGCATTTGCTTACAGTGTTCATCTCTGTGACGTGCAATGAGCACGTGTTGCCTGTGACAAAGAGGAGATTTTGTTCGCAGGTGTTTATTGCTTTGTCCTTAGAAATGGGTTTGCATCTCCTTCCACAGAGGCCATAGTTCAAGGGAGATGCAGGGACTCCATGGCCAACCTTTGCTCGAGTGTGCATCTGTGTAGCTGAGGCTAATGCTGGAAATGTCTCCCTCTTTCCTTGCACCAAAGCCCATGGGAAGGAGAGGTGCTGCCTTTTGCAGTCTGCTCTGTTTTCCGTGCCGCACTGTGACCTGGCTCGGGCAGAAAGGGCTTCCCAGGTGTGAGCGTGGGCTGGCACAGCCTCACACTTGTGCTCAGGCCACTGTCCCTCACGGGCCACTGGTGTGAGAGTGGTGTGTCACCCTCTCTCAGGAGATGGGCATGGCCATGCCGTAACCCGCTGGCTGCCTCTGGCTGTCCCACGGCTGTCCCACAGCTGCCCAGTGCCCCCGGGCCACGCTGTCCCTCACCCCCTGGAGCCGCTGGCCATAGAGGGACCGAGGTTGCCATCTGCCGGTTCAGCTGCACAGGAACAGCAAGAGTTTGGCTCAGCCCTCTTGGAAGTGGCCCCTCAGGAGTGTGTCCTGATCCTGCAATGCCCACCCCCAACCCAGCCCGTGGCCTCTGGTAGCGTGTCCCCATGGGCAGGTGTTCCAGGGGACAGGGTGGGCAGCCCATTCCCATTTAGGCTGTGCTGCTCCCGTCCCACCCACACTGCTCCTGGGCCAGGATGTCGCTCCTGCCCTCCCTGTGAGGCCTGAAGTGTTGGCCTCTGGCACAAAACCCTCTGTGAGAATCCAAAGGGCTCTTAATAAGGGAGCTCCTTCCCATTAAAGACTAATGTTTCTACTGCTGATTATCACTGTCAGGTGCTTATTCCTGCTCTGGGCTTGTCTTTATTTCCTTTCTCTTTCAAGTTCTTGGCAAGTACTCCCAGGCTGGGAATGTATCACTGCTGTAGGAGTACCCCAGGAGTGCAACACCCTGCACATCTCACCTGGCCAGTCTCCCCAGCAGTGGCCAGGGCTGGGAGCTGCAGGAATGCTGGCTCCAGCCCTGATCCCCCAGCCAGCCCTGCAAAATCACTGCTTTGCCTGCAGGAGTGATGAGGCTGAGCTGGCATAATCAGCGACAGCTCACTCAGGCATTGCTGGGAGGATGAGGTTACTTCTGTAAATCTATTCTCATTTTTGGCAATTAGCACCAGTTAGGAGCCCTGGGAATACATGCAGGAAATAGCAGGAAGCCCAGCTGAGCACATCTCTTGCTTATCAAGCCCAGTTAAACAAGTCCCCCGTGGCACAGCCCTGCTGCTGGTGGCACAACCCTGCTGCTGGTAGCACAACCCACGCACCAAAGATGATCCCCAGTGCTGGGATTGCTTTCCTTAGCACTGTGTAGCCCCAGAGGTTTCCATGCAATGCATGTACATTCAGAGATGGAAAGTGAGGGGCTCACCCCAGCCTGGAGTACCCCAGCAGTCTGCAGGTTGTATAGAGGAGCCTGTGGAGTCCCTGCATCTCCTGGATACCAAAGGCAGCGCCACTGGAGCAGCACTGGTGGCTTGTCCTGCCCAAGGACAGTGCTGTGTTGTGCTGTGGGTGGGAGCCTGGCGTGGGGCAGGGCTCAGTGGCTGGGCCTGACCACACATGTTGAGGTTGGGATGGGGGAGCGAGTGAGCAAGCGAGTTTTCTCTGGCCCAGGAAGACAGAGATGTGTGTTTGTTTTCTGTGCTATCTTTCACATGGCGTTTGTTTTGCTTGTCAAGCGTTTCAGGAGATACAATGACCTAAAGGGAGATTATTTTATCCTAATTTAAGATGTCAATTTATCACTGACTTCTGCTTGTCTGCGCCAGCAGGACAGCTTACTCTGAGTCTCTGGGGAAGCCTCCGCTAGAAAGTGAGAATTTGGGGGGGATTTGGTGCAGTCTCACAGCTAATCTGGGCTTAGGACAGCAACTGCAAGCTGCTCCCCTGTCCCCTGTGTAATATTAGTTCCCATCACTGTGGACTGGCTTGGCTTCCCAGGGGCCTCCCCTGTCTAACCGGGGCTTGGGGTTGTTTTTCTCGTGCTGCAGGCTGGTGGAGGAGTTCATGCTGCTGGCGAACATGGCCGTGGCCCATCAGATCTACCGCTCCTTCCCCAAGCAGGCCTTCCTCCGCCGCCACCCCCCGCCCCAAACCAAGCTGCTGAAAGACCTCATGGACTTTTGCAACCAAGTCGGCCTCGACATTGACTTCAGCAGTGCGGGGACCCTGCATGTGAGTGCACTGGCCTGGCAGGGCCGTGGGGGCTGTGGGTGGGCAGCTACACGGTGGTGTGTTTGTGGCAGCGTGTGCTTTATTCCCTGTCCACCTCTGCTCAAAAAAAGCTATGTCATGCCAAAATGAAACACCTCCCTCACTTGCTGTTGATCCCATTATTGCTGGGCAGGAGTGGCCCAGCCTGTCATGGTCAGCCATGTGGTGCACAGAGGTTAGAGCAGAGTGGGAAGGACCTTGCAAGTGACCCCTGTACTGCCCTCTCTGCAATGGGAAGAATGTTTCGGTGCAAGAGCACTCACTGAGACACTCAGATTTCCTTCTCTGGGCAGGTCCTAGGCAGGGAATTTGCTCCATACCACAAGGAAAGTAGCTCTGCAAGGGGCTGTTTCTGTCTGGGCTGCTGCAGGTCTCAGGGAGGGCAGGGTGGGGAGCAGGGTGACTGGGAAGAACTGGAGAGCAGTGCTGGGAAAGGTCAGATGCAGCCAGTGCAAGAAGTATCCAACCACTCCTCTGCTGAGCATGTCCTGAGGCTGAACTCCAGCTGAATAGCACAGCGCAGGTTCCAGGATTTTCTTTACTCACCACAACTGGACTGTGGATAATCCTCTGTAAATCCCATCCCTGCTGGCCTCCTGCACACCCCTCCATCAGCTGGGACTGCTTTCCCCACTTGCTGGCTGTGCCCAGCCTATGTCAGCAGATGCAGGGCTGCTCACTCAGCTCTTCTCCTGCACTTTGAACCCTCCAGCCCTTCCTCACTGCTAGCCCCAGGGAGTGACCTCCCATATCCATGTCTCCCCAGAGTCCCATTAGTCCCTGTGCTGAAGCTCTCAGGAGCTGGATGGGAGCCAGGCACAGGTCAGCAGAGGGTTTACGGGCTCTCTCTCATGCTGCACAACTGGGGACAGAGCCAGCAGTCCCCATGCCCCAGATGCTCCCTGCCATTGACCCCAGGAAGAAAGCCAGTGCTCAGGACCATGCGTGCAGTCCTGCTGGGGCTGCTGGGAACATGGCAATGCCCAATTTCATGTACACCTTTTGGCTTACAAGGAGATTTGCAGGAAAAAGGGGAATTTGGCATTTACAGGCTGCTGTTAGCACCAGTGAGGTCTGCCAGGGTCCCTTTACCACCATAACATGCTCTGTCTTTTCTCCTCCAGAAAAGCTTAAGTGAAACATTTGGTGCTGATCAATATTCCAGAGCAAGGAAAGAAGTGCTGACCTACATGTTCTCCAGGCCCATGCAGGTGAGAACAGCGCTGTGCTGTCGGGCATGTCTGCTTTCTGCTGTGGTACCATCTTCAGTTCTCACCCCTTCTGTGTTACCAAGCTGGCTGTTGCACACAGAGGGAGTGAATGAACACTGAACATGGTGTTCCAGGGCTGCCAGCAGCTTCCTCCAGTGCCTCCAGCCCTGTGCAGTTGGCTGTGGGAGTATCCCTTAAGCAACAAAGCTTCACTGGATGGCAAGGTCAGGCTGAGTCTTTCCTCACTGCCTACAGTGTCCTCTTTGGGATATTTCACCCTTGAAGTTGTCTGAGGGGTGTTAGGAGACTCACAAGGACCCAGCCCTGTGAGGAGCTGGTGGTGGACTCCATTGTTCGTGTTTGTGCCATTTCTTCATATTGTGATATCCCAACTGGTCCAATGAAGGAGTTCAGAGTAGGGGTGTGCAACTGGCCATAAGCACAGTCAGGTAGCTGCTCTTGGAAGCAGGAAAGTTCTGGAAACCCTTCGGTGTCCCTCCAGCCCAGATGGCTTTCTTTGACAGTCTCTGCAATGGAGGCTTGTGCTGCTCACACCAGTTGTCATGTTTGGTGCATCTGTAGCTCTGGACACTTACTTGGGTGTTTATCACACCCAAATAAAAAAAGTTATTGTGAGGCATCAGCTGCATTTGCAGCTAGGCACAGCACAACCTCTTCTGAGGAAAGCCCTACCCAATAGAGAGAAGGGGCACGTTCCTGAAATGATCTCTGTGCTGTGGCCTGCTTATCACTGCAGGAATGAATCATCTTCCCAACATCACTCATTTGACTGTCACTCTTCTAATTAGCTTATTTGCTTCATTTACTCACTAGCAGTTGCCTGAAGTCCTGCTTCCGGGATTTAATGCTTGTTTGCCACTGGGATATGAGGCTATTTAGTGAATCACTCCCTCATGTGTGTCCAGCTCAGGAGGGCTGCTTTGTAAAGAGCAGAGAGTGTCCTCTGGAGCTGGATGTGTTGTCCCAGATCTCGTGTCCTGCTTTGGGTTATCCTGGTCCCATCTGTCACATCCTCCGTTTATGGTGGAAGGTGCACTGGTGACATGAATTCCTTCAAGTCCCTCTCTGGCCATGCAAGCCTGGACTTTGCCAATAGCAGCACATGGAGCAAGCTTGGCTGCTGGCCAGGATGGATGAGCAAGGAAAAAGTAACTGGGTTCTGCAGTGGCACCAAGGGGAAGATGGGCTTTTGAGGACCCACCGGCTTGGTAAGATCTTGCCTCTGTGGTGTCCTGAGACTGTGGTTGGAGAAGTAGTGGGAGTGCCTTCAGATACCTCACAGTGGCTCTCATTAAGGTTCAGCCCTGTGATGTTAGATAATTACATGAGAGGTATCAAGGTTTTGGGGATGAAGTCTTCTGCAGAGTAGACACCAGACAAAGAGGGACGTTTAAAGGAGATATTCCACAAGACAGTATTTTGGCAGGATCTAGCCTCATTCCATCATCAGAAGACAAAGGTGCCTGTGTGCTCAGGTGTGCTGTGCAGTCCACTCATATCTGGCAAACTTGCTGCCTGGCACAGTCCCATTATAGGCAAACCCCCTCAGAAAGGGGCAAACAGCTTCCAGGAGGAATGACCTTTCCCTGTGAGGAGTATTTTTTTTTGCTGTCTGCCACCAGCATGAGAGCAGATGGAAAAATCAGCCCCATCCTGCTGGATGTCGCAGTCCCTCATGGGGGAGAGGACAGATTTAAGTGTTGGCAGCTGCAGAGCACAGCCACTGAGAGGCCCAGGCCTGTGGTGAGGGCTGGGCCATTGCTCTGACAGATGGTGCAGCGAGCCCGTCTGGTCGGGGCAGTGAGAAGTAACCTGTATCCCTGCACATGTCCCAGCTCTCAGTGATAAAGCTGATGTTTCAGGGACAAGGCTGCAGGTAAATCAGCCTAAACAACCTGTCCACAGGTTTAATCCCTGGTCGTGCCAAGCCTGTCTTCCCTCTTCACTGCATGCTGGTGGTCAAGAGGCTTCAAGACGTCAGCCTCTTGGAGGAGGAGGGAGTTGGGAAGCAACTGGTAATGTGTGTGCCTGAGGGAATGCCTGGATTGACATGCCAGGAGCCTTGTAACAGATGAAGGAGCAGAGACACACCATTTTTCAGGGGCTCAGTCACTCAGGGATTCAATCTGTCCGTGAGAGCAAAGCTGCCCCTGGTTGGCTGGGGCTGATTTATTTCCAGGCTCCTCGCAGTTCTCCAGGGATTGCAGCAAACCCTGGGGATTTGAGACCACTTGTGAGTCAAATCTGTTAATGAGAAAACATCTGCTTCATGCCAGGCTGGTGTCACTGGGCCGTGCTGTCACGGTGGTGAGGACGGGTGTCAGATACGTGTCAGACTGGGCTCCCTGCAGGGTATAACTCTACTGAGGCCTATTTCTTGTGATACCCAAGCTGCTGAAAATGTCAGTGAGGGTCATGAGCTGCCAAAAAGGTGTCCAAAATGGTGCTGGACCCCACAATGGCCAGCACATCCATCAAGACAAAGTGCTTCAGACAACAGCAAGCAGCAAAGGGCCTTCGGCATCTTTTCTAACTTTAAACAAGGTGGAGCATCACTTGAAACACTGCTAGGCATAGGGCAGGGATGGGCTCTTCCCAGTGTCTTTCTCAGAGCACTTTGACTGCTGCTCTGCTGAGTGCCTGGCGTTGTAGGGACCTTCCTGCCTTCTGCCCAGAAGCCTGGCACAAGTGCCTGGAAGCTCCCTGTGATTTCATGCTGTCTTTCAGCACAGGGGCACTCACCCCTCCCGCAGCAGCCTCCGGAGCTCGGTGTGTCTCCCTGCCCAGCCTCATTTGGTGGGAGCCGAGCTAATTGAGTGGAGACCGTACTTCGTGGAGTCCATCAGAAACAATTTAATTCTGGGTTGTGGAAATTGGCAGCCACCACAGCTCCTATCCCAGCTCTTGGGTCTCATAATAAGGCTAGGACTGATGCTGCTTTTTTTAACCTGCTCTATTTTCTTGCCCGGATCAGTGCATTGCTGCTCAGCAGGAGCTGGCTGCGCCACTGGCCTGGAGAGCGGAGGATACAGCTGCCCAAACCAAGGATCCCAGGACGGCTCTGTAATCAGAGCTGGCTACTCCTGTTTTTTTTAAATCACTTGCTCTTATTTTTAAATGGGTTCATTCAATCGCCACTGTGCCGTGACCCCACCGCCACCCCCCTGACCTGCACAGCCTCCCCTCCCTGCCTGGGCTCGGCCTCCGGTGTTTTCCCAGCCCTGAGAGCTGGTGTTTCACAGATGTGAAAATAAAAGCTGTAACCTGTGGGATAACAGGGGTGACACAGGAGAGGTTCCTGCTGAAGTAGCTGCTGAGCAGTTGTGCCACTGTTGCCCTGATGTTGGTTTAGATGGGCAGTTCAGTTGCTCGGCTCCCCAGCTGTCATGGTGGGATGGAGCAGCAGGGATCACAGCAGGGCTCTCTCTTCCTCCTTGGAAGCCACTCATCCCAGCTCCCAGTGCTCTCCAAGCATGCACAATGGGTGTGTAAAGCCTGCAAGCCAGACCCAGAACCAAAGAGTCAGCATGGGAGCTGCTCTGCGAGGCCCCTTGGTGGGAGAACATCTCCGCTGGGCACAGAACAAGCTGGGCTCTCCCCTGGAAGGTGGGAGGATCACAAATGAGCCCCAGGGCCGGAGCAGAAGCAGGAAGCTGCTTAGACCCATGGGTGATGGGAAAGTTGATGCAGTCCTTGGGGCCAGGCAGGGACAGTTGGCAGCCAGAGCTCCCTTTTATTCTGTGCTCTGTTTCTGCAGTGCCTGCCTCGTCCCTGCACAGCTCAAACTGAGCAGCAGGTGAAGGACCAACAGCGGACAGGACATCATTAAAGGGCCACTGGCTGCTGCCACTGTGTCTGCAGAGCCAGACCCCTCCAGCCTCATGGCACCACCCTTGCTCACACCTCCCCTTGTTTCTCCCCCCTTCAGATGGCTCTCTACTTCTGCACTGGCGTCCTGGAGGACGAGACCCTCTTTCACCACTACGCCCTGAATGTGCCGTTCTACACTCACTTCACCTCTCCCATCCGCCGCTACGCCGACATCGTCGTGCACCGCCTGCTCTCCGCCTCGCTCGGTGAGTGCTGCTCCCCTGCATGGGCTTGGCGCTGGGGACAGGGGCTGTGGCATGGCTCTGTAGCAGGAGGGCACATGGGCATGTCGTTGTCACTCATCCCCTTTGCAGGTGCCAGATCTCCCGTCAAGATGGAGAAAGACGCCATCCAAAAGCAGGCAGATCACTGCAATGACCGGAAGATGGCTTCCAAGAGGGTGCAGGAGCTCAGCGCTGACCTCTTCTTCTCCATCTTTGTCAGGGTAAGACCTGAGGCTATCTTCTCCCAAGGCATCTCTGGTTTTCTCTGGGAGGGCCCAGCCCAGATGCCACTGGGAAGGAGACTGTGCCCACTTGGCTTTAGGAAAGGCAAACAGTGGGAGGACACACTCAGCAACCACCACTGCTGGATTCCAGGACCTGGAAACACTGTTTGCCCTTGGGGATTGCTGGAGGAGAGCTACTGTGTAGTCACAGCCCTGTCTCTTGACAGGAATGTGGTCCTCTGGAGTCAGAAGCCATGGTGATGGGTGTCCTGAGCAAGGCTTTTGATGTCCTGGTGCTGAAGTTTGGAGTCCAGAAGCGCATCTACTGCAATGTAAGTACCTCACCAGTGTGAGACAGTACCAACACTGCCTCGCCAGAGAGGGCTGCAGCAGCCTGGCATCACTGCAGGCAGTGGCTGGTTTAGTGCCAGTCCTGCAACCAGCAGGGGTGACATGAATTCCTTCAAGTCTCTCTCTGGGCCAGCCGGAGGGGAGGGAACCTTCCTGGAGTTTCTCTTCCATCCCTCAGCCCAGGCAGGCACAAGGGACTGGGGGGTCTGGATCAGCCCAGTCTCTGAGGACCAGCTTCTCCCTGTGACATGCTGGGGTTGATCTAGCCAGGTAAAAGGGAATAAAGCCAGATTCAGAGGAACAGAGATAAGCATGGATCTGAAGGAAGGAAAGGGAATGAGGCTGGTTTTCATTTCATTTAATCAGACGGTTTATCTGGGGCTGTGACAGCAGCGCTGTGGGCCAGCACCTGCAGTTGGTGACAGCATCCTCTCTTAATAACCTGGTTATATGGCTGGCAATGACATCTTTAAACAGGACATAGAGCGTGATATATGGGCTGGTGGTGTATCACAGCAGCCCCTGATTTACACACTAGGCTCAGGCTCACGGGCTGCTGCATCCCAGTTGTTAAAGAGCTGCAGAGGCAGCGTGCTGGGCAAAAGCAGCACCAGCCCCATCCACAGGGAAGGTGGAGGAGGAGAGCTGGTGGGGGGACATGTTCCCAACGTTCTCCCTGCCTGCAGGCGCTGCCCTTGGTGGACTTCCGCTTCCAGAAGGCAGGGAAGAAGCCAGAGCTGACACTCCTGTGGGAACCAGAGGAGCTGGAGGAGGAATCTGTGCCCCAGGTAAGACCCCCACAGCATTGAACAGGCTCACAACACCATGGGACTGGCATGGAGGCTGTGTGCAACATGTGGATCCTGTGATGTCTGCAGGGACAGGTCCAGGAGACAGGTCTTGCCTTGCAGGGTGTCATGTCCTGCTGTCCCTCTGTGTCCCTTTCCCAGTGAGTCCCACTTCAGCCTCAACTTCTTCTGCCATCCAGCCCAGTCCCATCCCATCGCTGTCCTCACAATTTGACCCCTCCACAGCCTTCAGTCCCTGCCCTGCCTGCTGTGTGCCCTGCTTCCCAGTTCAGTTTCCTCCAGAAATTGAATTAACATGCTGTTTACTTCCTCCTTCCAGATCATCAATTAAGATGTTAAGTAAAATCAGGCCTAAGGCAGCTCCTGTCTAGACCCTTCCCCCCATCCTGGCATTCTTTGCCCCTGACACGGCCTTTTCTTGGGGTTTCCATCCTAGTGACAAGGTTGAGTCTGAATTAGGAGAAATTTTTTAAATCAGACTTCCTGAGATGCAGTGTCAAATGGTTTAACAGCATCTAGAAATCTCTCTCTTGTGTCCCTGTCATCTATTAACTTGGTAACTCAATCAAAGGGAGCAATCTCATTTGTCTGGCTTGATTAAGTGGTGCTTCTTTGCCAGCTTTTGTCTGGCATGGCTGTAAAACCCCAGCTGTGTTGACTGCTGTGATCTTTGCCTGAAGGGCTGAATCCCAGCTTCTCCCTGCACCACCCCAGGGGCTCTGCACTTGAGCCCCAATTCCATTCAAGCTCAGCACACATCCCATCCTTGCCCACCTAAGGATCCTGACACAGAGTGGGCTGACCCTCCCATCTGGTGTGGTCTGTGTCCTGGAGAGTCCTTCCCTTCCCAGGGTGGATGTTGTGATCAGAGCTGGATCCAACTCTGCAGACATTTCTGCAGGCCTCCCTCCCTTTGAATCTGAGCTTTCCTGTCTCAGCTTGGCTCAGAGAAGCCCCGTGGATGCAGCCTGGAGTGGCCTCAGTTCCTCCTTTCCTACAGGAGCAGGGATCACTTACACCCTAGCAGGGAGCTGATGAAAAATGATGCCCCAGCATGAGCAGGGCCCATTTTGGTTAAGCAAACAGTTGGTAGAGGGAACTCCTCCACGAACCCTCCACACCTCCTAAGAAAACACTGGAGCTCTCCCATGGGATCAGGCTCTGAGCAATCCTCTGAGCCAGCAGATCCCTAGTTTATAAATCTTCAGTCCTGGGATGAACCAGATCCCTGTGAGCCATGCTGAACTCTGGTAGATATCACCTGGACACCCCACAGCACCAAGCACGCCAGCTCCCCACCTGACCCCAGTGCTTGGCCTCTGCTTCCAGGTTTAGCTGAGCCTGGCCAGGCAGTGGGAACATCAGGGAAGGCTGTTAGTGAGAAGCTGTGCCAGGGTCTGGGCTGTTCGGCCCTGCCACGGAGGGGAGGTGTTGCCCCCATTTCTCTCTGATATCCAGGAGATTACCAGGGCCTCAGTGGACACCACTGAGGGGTGAAGTGAGAAGTGGATCTAACACTCAGGGGATTTGATGTGAAATTGTGCTGTTTCATGGCAGTTCAACAAAGGGATGAGGCAGGATTGCAATGGAGAATGCTGATGCTCCCCCTTTGATTCCCCCACACTGGGGGGCTGCCCCATGACCATCACCCCCTGCACTGCAGCCAGCTGGGGTGGGCAGGGGCTGGTGTTCAGTAGCCCACAGCTCTCTGGGCAGCCACTTGTGATAGGATTTTCCTGCAAGTTGCTCCTCGCTGGCCACTTTGGTACATTTGAGTCTCAATGAGATTTTCCTGTTCTGAGTGATTAATCTGGAGCAGCCAGTGCTGGATGAGCTGGGAAGTGTTGGACAAGGTTACAAGCTCTGTGCCTGCTTCTCCTGGGGCAAGCCCTGAGCAGATGGCCCCAGTGAGCCCTGCTACACCACAGGGCTTGGGGATGGGCTTCAGCAAGCAAAGTCCCCAAATGTTTGGGCATGACCCCAGGAAAGCCCTTCCTAATGTCCCAGCCAGCTCCTTAACTGTGCCTCAAGGACAGACCAGATCAATACTTTCCATTTCTAATCCATACAATTGCAGGAAGAGCTGGGGTCAGGGAAGCAGGGAGGTGGTAGCAGCAGCACCGTTGCTGAGCAGGAGGAATTGATTTTCTGGGGGCTACATTCCCTTGCATCTCTCATCCATTGTGCTCCCTTCCCGGGTCTCCTCTTTCTATGGGAGCTCAGGCAGATTGTTCCCTCCTTGTGGGATGCTGATGAAATGCTCAACGTGGTATGGAAAACCCTTCTCACCACAGCCCGACATTGGCTCTTGGCCAGGCTCCATTAAGGGATGATGTGGTTCTGCAGCTGGAGAGCGAAGGCATGGGGGGCCTCGAGGGGAGGTTGAGACCCAAAGCCAAGGGCACAAATGCCCACAATCCTTCCTAGGCTGTGTGGAGAGCAAGTCGGGGCCTGCTCAGGCTGGGATAAGTGTGGATGTTTTGGGAGGCTCTTTTAGGTTGATTTGGGTTCCCTAGCTGGTGTCAGAGCCCTTGATGTTGCCCTTGAGGATGCTGCCTTCAACCCCAGGAACACCCTGCACACCAGCAGAGCTATCTGAATCCATCCTGCCCCATTCCTTGCTTCCTTGTGGGTGCACTGGTGGAGGTAGCAAAAGCCAGCACAGCTCTAAGCAAATCTTGGTGTGATGCCAAGCTGTCTGAAAATCCTCTTTTCTCTCTTTCTCTCCCTTGCTGAAGGTGATCACCATTTTCACGCTGGTGGAGGTGGTACTGACGGCGGATGGTGGCCCCCTCAAGTACAGTGCCCTGCTCAAGAGGCCAAGCTCGGACAAGTGAGAGCCCTGGCTCCGTGGGCTCCCCACTGCTAATGCTCCCTCAGCCTCCCAGGCCCTGCACTGGCACCCACTGGAGACAGAAGAGACCCACTAAAGGACTTTGGGGTTTTGAGTTTTAAAACCATTGTGGTTTTATTTGTATTCGGATTTTAACTCCAGCTGGGAGTGGAGCTTGAGCCTGCCCCAGGCAGAACATTTCTACTCTCGGGTATTTTTAGCTTTATGCTTTCTTAATTTTTTTTTTAAGGCAGTGGTGTCCATCCCCAGCTTCAGTGCCCATGGTGAGGGCTGAGAGGGGGTATGTATCCCCAGGAGCAGAGGGGGGCTGGCTCCACCATCCCAGGTGGGATGTGGATGCAGTGGGATGCAGCCATGGGGCTGTGCAGGAGGGTTTCTTGCAGGGTTGTGTGTCATGTAATAAAAGCCGGGTCAGCAGCTGTGTGTGGAGCTTGCACGGGTTTTATTTTGTGCCCTGCATGTTCCCCCCAGCTGGGGGATCCCAGCAGTAACTCATCTCCCAGGCAGCCCCCTGCCTTCCCCTGCCTGCCATTTCCCAGGCACTATGAAATCCAAGTGGCCTCACTGCCTGTCCCAGCCTCAGATATGCTTGGCCAGATGTGAAATTAAGACAGGTGTTCCCAGCTCCTGATCCAGCAGGTATTCCCTCAGTCCCTCCAACTTCACCAGGAGTCCCTGTGCGTCTCCTCCAGTCCCTCACACCTTGGCCTCTTCCCTGTGGCACTGTGTCCTTGCATCCAGCACCTCACTGACCAACTGACCTCTGCCATCTCCAGCCACCTCTGCCTGCTCTCCGTACCCATGTCCCCCACCCACGCTGTGCAGGGTGTGTCAGGGGCATGGGCTGCTCTCACAGCCTCCACATCATCACAGGCAGTGGCTGGTGAAGGGATTGACCTCTGGCAAGAAGGAATGAATCCACTGTGCCAGGCAGAGAGGGAGCCCTGCATCACTGTGCCCCATCAGTGGTGACATATCAGCCCTTTGCAGGAGCTGGCCAAACCCCAAATGCCTGGATCAGGGTGGGAGATCAGGGCAGGGTACACAAGAACCCTGGGGGCTGGTGAAGCCATCAAGGACACCTGTAGTCCCCAGGGGTTGTGCTCCTGTATCGTCCTTTCGGATGGCCTGGTGCAATCATGGGTGGATGTCACCTGATGTTGGTGACGTGGGGCTGTTCCCTGCCCACAGCAGCTACCCCACTGTGCAGGTGTGCTGGCATTGGCTGTCCCAGGGCACCCAGCCTGTCGGGCACCAGCTGTCCCAGGAGCTCACAGGCAGTATGTAACTGTCTGCTGGGACAGGACCAGAGGACACTGACACCAAAGCCAAGATGTCCACCCCCTACCCCTCAGCCCAGTGTCCCCCTCCTCAGGTTTGTCTCAGGGGAAACCAGGCAAATCCAGCCTGGCCCAGCTCAGCCTGTCTGCAAAAACAGCCCTTTGCCCTGTGCCCTCCCTCCCACTCCCTGGGGTCCTGCAGGAAACCGCCCCCATGGGAGCTGGGGCCCAGAGGTGCCCCGGTCCTCAGGGACAGGCTGGAGGTCCTGCCTTGCTGGTGGGGGAAGGGATAGCCCCGGGGAGGGGCTGGGGCCATTGGGAGGGCTGGGAGATAGTCCGTGGTGAATGTTATCAGCCCATAGTCTCACGGGACAGGGAAGAGCCATAAAGGGCTGTGCCCTGGATGAAGGCAGCATTCCAGGACGGAGCCGGGGTGGGCAGCATGGGGCAGCTGCTTTCCCCTGGAACCTGCCTTCTCCTCTGCTTCCTCGCCCAGCTCACTGCTGCAGCCTCTGATGACAGGGGACATGTGGGACAGTGGGGTAAGAGCCTCTGGTGGGGGATGCTGGCGCTGGTGTCATTTCCCTGGGGGTCTCCGGGGACCACATCACCTCCCCATGGGATACCAGCGAAGGGGAGCCCTCACAGCCACCTCAGAGGGGTCTTAGACCACAGCCTTTGAATGGGTTGGCCTCAGCCCCTGGCCAAAGCAGGCCCTGCCCCCCATCCCTGCTGCTCCTAACCCCCATCTCTGACTTTGGATGAAGTGCCCCAATAGCCACAGCCAGCTGTGGTTACTCAGCCATTGCACACTCTATGTGGCTGATCCTCTGGCTCCTCATCCACTGCCAAGAGGTACAAGGGACTTCCTTGCAAAACCGTGCCTCAGTTTCCCCTCTGCAGGTGGTTTCTGAGCATTGCTGGGCTGCAAAAGACCATGCTGATCTCCAGGGGATTTCTGGTCCCCCATGGAGTGAGTTTACAGCAGCTCAATTCACCTTGGGTAGAGATGGCCACGCTGGACCCGTGGAGGCTCCCAGCTCTGTCTCATCTCCAGATGCTGAGAAGACCCCGGGCTACTGGAATAAAGGGGCCAGGAGGAGGCTGGAGTTGGCCCTGGCCTTGCAGCCAGCGGCTCAGCGGGCCAAAAACATCATCCTCTTCATGGGTGATGGTGAGTGCCCTGGGTCACCACCATGCCCTGCAGCTGTGGCTGATGAGAAGATGGGGTTGGGGTTGGGACAAGCCCTCGGGCAGTGCCTGGGGAGGGCAGGGCTGTCCCTGGTCCCAGCCCCCTGCCACCCTATGACTCGGACATGCCCACAGGCATGGGGCTGTCCACCATGTCAGCGGCTCGGATCTACAAGGGGCAGCTGTCCGGCGGCTCGGGCGAGGAGAGCATCTTGGCCATGGAGACCTTTCCCCACATGGCCCTGGCCAAGGTGAGTGGGGCAGTGCTGGGGGGACACTCCTGCTGTCCCTGCTCGAAACTCCACTGCACCTGTCTTGCTCCCAGACCTACACCATCGACCGGCAGGTGCCCGACAGTGCTGGCACAGGCACCGCCTACCTCTGTGGGGTGAAGGCCAATGCCAAGACTCTGGGACTGAGCGGGGCGGCCGTCTATGGAAAATGCCGCACCACCTTTGGCAATGAGGTGGACTCCATCCTGCACCGGGCCAGGCTGGCAGGTGCGGGGCAGCTGGAAACCCTGTCAGAGAGCCTGGCGTGGCCATCCTGTGCTGTGCAGAGCTGGATGGACTCCCTGTAAACTCTTGCCCGTGCTGCAGGCAAGTCTGTGGGCATCGTGACGACCACGCGGGTGCAGCACGCGTCCCCCGGGGCAGCCTATGCACACTCGGCCAGCCGGGGCTGGTATGCTGATGCCAACATGCCCAGGGAGGCCCTGCGGGACGGCTGCAAGGACATCGCCTACCAGCTGGTGCACAACACCGACATCAACGTGAGCTGGGGAGCGGGAGAGGGAGGGAGGGGGCACTGGGAGCACTGGGAGGGTCTGCTGAGCTCCCTGGCAGGTGATCCTGGGTGGCGGGAGGATGTACATGACCCCCAAGCGGACTCCGGACCCCGAGTACCCGGAAGACCCGGATCAAAATGGCACCAGGAAGGATGGCCGGGACTTGATTGCTGAGTGGCTGAGTGACAAGCAGGTAGTGTGCCAGGGCAGAGGGAATGCGACTCTAGGCACAGAGTGCATGCCATTGGCACAGAGTGTGTGCCATTGGCACTGGCTCTGCTCTCGCTGGCAGGGTGCCCGCTATGTCTGGGACAAGAAGGGCCTGGATGCAGTTGAAGATGACTCTGTGAGCCACCTTATGGGTAGGAGCATCATTGCCTGCACCAATGGCAATCCTTCCTCCTCCTCCCTTCTCTGAAGGTGTCAGCAGGGGCACAAAGCATGGCATGGACCCCCTCAACCTTCTCCCCCAGGCCTCTTTGAGCCCAAGGATATGAGGTATGAGCTGAACCGCAACACATCCACGGACCCCTCCATTGTGGAGATGACAGAAAAGGCCATCCGCATCCTGCGCAGGAACCCCAATGGCTTCTTCCTCTTTGTGGAAGATGAGTAGCTCCAGGCGGGCACTGTGGCTGGGGCTGGGGTGGGATGTGGGTCCTGGGAGCACGTGGCCCCCCAAGGGGACCAGGGAGAGGGTGACGGCCACATTCCCCATGTAGGTGGCAGAATTGACCATGGCCACCACAGTGGCCGGGCCAAGCAGGCGCTGATGGAGGCCGTGATGCTGGACCGGGCGGTGGCACGGGCAGGCGAGCTCACCTCCCCCACTGACACCCTGACTGTGGTGACAGCTGATCACTCCCATGTCTTCACCTTTGGGGGCAGCACACCCCGTGGCAACTCCATCTTCGGTGGGTCTTGAGGAGGGGCAGTGAGCATCCCTCTTCCCACCTCACCCTGTTGCTGCCATGAGAGGCTAAGCTGGCCCAGGTGAGGGAGCTGGGGAGGGTTACCCAGCTGGGACAGGGGGGGACAATGTCTTTCTCTGTGCCAGGGCTGGCCCCTAAGAAAGCCAAGGACAAGCGAGCCTACACCAGCATCCTCTATGGCAATGGTCCTGGCTACAGCATCCGTGACGGGGCCCGTCCAGCTGCCAGCCTCCCTGCTGCAGGTACGAGTTGGCTGGGGACAGATTCCCAGTGAGTCTGTTGGGGATTGGGTGGAGGCACAGGGTAGCTGGGGACAACATCCCACTGGCATGGCCACAGAAATCACGCTGACACAGGAGTGATGGGAGCTGTTCCTCCACCTCTGTGACATGTCAGAGAGCCAGACCCCCAGCCCCATTTCTTGTTTTCCCCCTGCAGAGGACAAAGACTACAGGCAGCAGGCAGCTGTGCCCCTGGAGACAGAGACTCACAGCGGGGAGGACGTGGTGGTGCTGGCCCAGGGCCCCATGGCCCACCTCTTCCATGGGGTGCAGGAGCAGCACTACATCGCCCATGCCATGGCCTACGCCGCCTGCCTTGAGCCCTATGCCACAGAGCCCGGGTGCAGGGCAGCCCGCAGGGCCTCCCATGGCACACAGTGCTCCCCACAGCCCCTGGTCGCCCTCCTGGCCCTCTGCATAGCGGCCCTCATAGTGGGGGGCTGAGAGGCTCTGGCTGAGTCCCACTGCGGACAGGACCAAGGGATGCAATAAAACAGGTTGTTTGTCTCCATCCGTCAAGCAAAGGTTCACAGCGGTGGTCACCTCCTGAGGTGCTGCCCCATGCCTGCTTCCGCAGTTGGTTGTGGCTCCTGGTTCTCCCCTTGGACCAGCACTGGAGGCTGGGGTGAAGGAGATGATGAAATGCGGGTGAGGGGAGGCCGTGCCCTCCACAGCTCTGCCCGTTTGGGGCACAGTACACAAGGGCTGGTACATTCCTGGCAAGGGCTGAGCAAGGAGCAGAGTTTTATTCAACATCCATGGATTTATTGCTCAAGAAAGCCTGGGCAGAGAGCAGGGTGCTCAGTGCATGAGTGATCCCAGGTGCTCCCCATACCCACCATTGTCCCAGATCCAGTGCTCAGCGCTGCCCATGGCACCCTGGGACAGGACACTGCCTTGCCTGGCACTACAGCACCATGGCTAGGGCAGGATTTCCTGCCAGCACTGCACATCCTCTTCTCCCTGCATCTGTCTGTGCCCCAAGCCCATCTGTGCCCAGCAGGCACAGGGTGTTGTGCCAAGGAGGTGCCATCAGCCCAGCCCTGCGGCCTTTGTGCGAACTGCTCAGCAGAGACATGCTGAACCCCTCCACACACCCTGCTGGGGCTGATCCCTGTCCAAAGTCCCTCCCCAGATCTGCTGGATTTACAGACACTGCCAGCAGTGTTGGGCTGTCAGATCTCACCATGCGGCTCCCGGCATCCCTCACCCTCTGCCTCTGGGCAGGGCTCAGCACCGCTGTCATCCCAGGTGGGACAAAGATGGGGACGGGTGCCCGGGTGTCCAGGGAAGCAGGGTGTCAACCTGGCTGGCCACAAGGAGGGCTTGGGGAGGGAAGCTGGGGCTGCCCAGCTGAGCAAGGAATAATGGGTGTGAGTTACCCCTACTCTTCTGGGGTTTTTGAACCACTTTCCCCCAGGTTTTTGCTTGCTTCTATGCTAGGGGCTCATCTGGGGGAAGTGTCTGTATCCTCTATCACCACCCCCTACCATGGATTTGGCCCCATCCCACTCACCAGATAAAACCCCATAATGTCTGGTTTTGCTGCCCCCTTGTTCCCTGCCCCAGGACTCTGGGGCCAGGCAGTAGGTGCAAGCCTGCATGGCCTCCCCCCACCCCAAACAAACCACTTGGTCCTTGTGAGAGGAGGCCCCAACATAGGAGTGCCCAGGGAATGAATACCCCTGGGATGTGCAGGGGTGCCCCAGGGATGCCAGTACTGGTGAGCTGGGACTGATGGGTATTTGCACTGTCCCAGCGGAGGAGGAGGTTCCATCCTTCTGGAACAAGAAGGCAGCTGCAGCCATCGAAGCCTCCTTCAAAATTCAGCCCAGGACACGCCAAGCCAAAAACCTCATCCTTTTCCTTGGGGATGGTGAGTCCCACTGGCACCCCTGGCCAGCAGTCTGACATGGCCAGTGCCCTGCTGAGTGGGATGTGTGGAGGGCACCTGGTCCAGAGGGTGACTAGGACCCTCTCTCTGCTCAGGATTTGGGATCCCCACCATCACAGCCACCCGCATCCTAAAGGGGCAGCTGCAGGGGAAGCTGGGCCCTGAGACCCCTCTTGCCCTGGATGCTTTTCCCTATGTGGCTCTCTCCAAGGTAAATTCCAGCATGCTGGGCAGGGACCATGGTGATCCCAGGCATGGGGGCATGGTTACCCCAGGGCTGCACATATGCTGTGCATGGGGTCCCTCCCAATCCCATACGTGTCCACGGGAGAGTGAATGAATGTAACAGGGGGTGCTGGGGGGACACCCACTAGGGACCCCTGCCCTGAGCCCCTCTGTCCTCGGCAGACCTACAACGTGGACAGGCAGGTCCCCGACAGCGCGGGGACAGCCACAGCCTATCTCTGCGGGGTGAAGGGCAACTACCGGACTGTGGGGTTGAGCGCAGCCGCCCGCCACTCACAGTGCAGCACCACGGCTGGCAATGAAGTGTTCTCAGTGCTGCAGCGAGCCCGCAATGCTGGTAACGGGATGCAGGGCTGGGGGGACCCTGTGGGGACAAGGGGTGTCACACTGGGGGCTTTCCCCCCATGAGCATCCCATAGCTTGATGGTGGGGATCCTCTGCTGCCCTCGGTGGGGCCTGATGAGCAAGGTTTGGCAGGGAAGGCAGTGGGCATCGTGACCTCGACGCGGGTGCAGCACGCGTCGCCCTCAGGGAACTACGCCCACGTGGTGAACCGGGACTGGTATGCGGATGCCAGCATGCCCCAGGACGCACGGCTGCAGGGCTGCAAGGACATCGCCTGGCAGCTGGTCCACAACGTTGACATCAACGTGAGCGCCCGCACATGGGAGGAGGGGAGCAGGGACAGATACCTCTCAGGGCACCCCCACTAACACTTCATCCTCCTCATCCCCTCCAGGTGATCCTGGGTGGTGGTCGGAAATACATGACCCCTGTGGGGACGCCGGACCCCGAGTACCCCACCAACAGCAAGCAGAATGGGATACGTGAGGATGGGAAAAACCTCATCAACATGTGGCTGGAGGCACGGCCGGTGGGTGACGCAGCAGGGATGGTTCTCTGCCCACTGACCCTGGCACAGGGCCAGGCACCCACTAACCCCTGAGGGATAACCCCACAGGGTGCCCGCTATGTCTGGAACAGGACAGAGATGCTGGCTGCTGCTGCCAACTCCAGCGTGAATTATTTGATGGGTAACAAATGACCCCCGTGCCAGGACCCAAGAGGCACTGGGACACTCAGGCACTGATGCTGTCCCCAACATGTGCCCTCACAGGTCTCTTTGAACCTGGAGACATGAAGTACGACCTGGTGCGTAACACCACCCTGGACCCGTCACTCACAGAGATGATGGAGGCAGCCATCACCATCCTGAGCAGGAATCCCAAAGGCTTCTACCTTTTTGTGGAAGGTAAGCTGGGGCTCGTGCTCCTGGGGCCACTGAGAGGGGGCTGTAGGGTGGGGCTAGGAGTTGGGGGTGCTGCCCTCAGTCCCCACAGCTCACCGTGGGTGCCCATCTGCAGGTGGCAGAATCGACCACGGCCACCACGACGGTGCAGCCCATAAGGCACTGACAGAGGCAGTGGAGTTCGACCGGGCCATCGAGCGGGCGGGTGCCCTGACAGATGAGGCTGAGACCCTCACCGTTGTCACCGCTGACCACTCGCACGTCTTCTCCTTCGGCGGCTACACCCTGCGCGGCTCCTCCATTTTCGGTGGGGCTCTGCCCTGTGCTGCCTACTGCCAGTCTTGTGGCACCCTGACTGCAGCCAGAGGAGTGATATGGGTGTTTGTTGGCTGATCCTCCTCCTCTATTGACCCCTCCCCAGGTCTGGCCCCCAAGACAGCCATTGACGGGAAGAACTACACATCCATCCTCTACGGGAATGGGCCAGGATACCCAGGCTCTGACCGGCCCGATGTGAACCCAGACAAAGCCAGTGAGGGCACAGAGATCATGGCTGTGTGGTGGGGTGGGGCTGGGGCCATCACTGCTCCCCTTAACCCCCTTCTCTCCCCTCTGCAGTGCAGTTCGAGTACCTGCCACAGGCAGCTGTGCCCCTTGACTCGGAGACCCATGGTGGTGAGGACGTGGCGATCCTGGCCAAGGGCCCCATGGCCCACCTCTTCCACGGGGTGCAGGAGCAGACCTACGTGGCCCATGTCATGGCCTACGCCGCCTGCCTTGAGCCCTACACCAACTGCCGCCAGCGTGACTCTGCCCCTGGCATCCGCGCCACCCCCCTGGCCCTGCTCCTGCCCACCCTCCTTCTGCCCCTCTTCCACTGATCCCGTGTCCCTAGGGCACCCCACGGGGCAGACTCCTGTTCCCCTTCCTCCCCACTGTGTGGCACCTGCAGGCAGATGGCAGCTTTCTGAAGCATCCCTGGTCTGGATGCAGCAGCTGTGGGGACACCAAATCCCTGGAAGCGGGGTGTTAAATACAGTGTTAAATAAACGCGGCGTGTGACACTGGTGGAACAGGCGTGTTTGTGGAAAGGGGGTGCCTGTGCCATGTGGGCAGGGCTGGGGGTGCTGCTCGCTGCTCCCATCCCCTGGCCATGTCCCCTGGCAACCGCCCGGCATATCCAGTGCTTTATTGACCAGAAACAGCAGCGAAAAATACAGCAGTGTCCGTGTGCCCGAGCTCACCGGCTGGCTGCCACCGCCCGGCCCCGGCTCTGCCGCTGTGCCCCACCCCGGCAGGGCTGGTGCATGGACAGGGTGGGGCTGGCGTGGGGAATGCCGCGGAGGGCACCGTGCAGGGTAGGCTTTTGGCATGGGGCAGCCCCATGGTGATTCTGGAGTCCTCTCCCTGCCTTGACTGACGCTGGGATGGATGTGGTAGGGTTGGGTGAAGGGTTTGGGGTGAGTGGGTAGAAAAGGGGTGCCTGGGTGTGCCCTCGTTCCCTCCATGGGGAGTAAGGACCCCGCGGGGCAGTGGGTAAGAGGGGGATGGGCAGGAGGCAGCTGCCCAACCCAAGTGTCTCTGTTTCCTCCTCCCCTGTGGCAGGTGCCTGCCTTTGGGGTGACCTCCTGTGACACCCGAGGGTGCCCCCTTTACCTGGAGAATAGGAAGGGGAGATGGGAAGCTGGGGAGTGGGCACAGGATGTCACTCAGGCAGGGGTGGAGATGGAGGGTCCCAGCCTGCTGGAGGGGCATCAGCCTCACCACACTGAGCACTTGTGCACGGGGTTCATGGGTGAGTTCTTGGGGCAGTGGAAAACCCGTCCAAACTCTTCAAACTGTGAGACACTGCCCAGGACCCTGCCAGGAGAGGAGACACTTCAGAGTCGGGCACACCCTGACTGCCCACTGCTGCCTTGCACCCCACTCAGGGCATGTGCTCCACCTCGGCACCACCCCATCCCCTGCCCCAGGGACATCACCCAAAATCTGCTGGCACCAGCACTCCGCAGGGTGCTCATCCCACTTTGCACAGCACTGACACCAGCGGGGAAGGCTGGCACCCACCATGCCCCCAGCCCACCCCATTTTGGGAGCACCCAGCACCTGTAGTGCTCCGGGGCGTGCTTGTCTGTCAGCACCTGCAGGTAGATGGACTGGGATCGCCGCTTGATGCACCAGTTCTGCGGGGGAGAAAGGTTCCATGGGCAAGCCATATGGGGCACCCTGGGTCCTGGCAACCGCCAGGGCACGATGGCCCTTCGGCTGCTAGGGGTTAAGGGCAGTGATGCCCTGGTTGTATTTGTTATTGTAGGGTCTCCCAGGAGCCTGTGTACATGGTATAAGTGGGTTGGGAGAGTGTGGAGTCATGTTTGTTACTGTAGGGTCTCCTGTCTTGTAAGCTGCCTGGCTGCAGGGTTTCCTAGGAATTTGGGATTGTGTGTACTTGTTACTGTGGAGCCTCTGGAGGTCATGGGGGCACACATATTTATTACTGTAGGGTCCACAGAAGCAACGGGACAGTGTGGGGTGCTCGTGCAGGGCTGAGCTCTGTAACCTGAGCCCAGGACCTGCTGATGCAGCCTAGTCTGGCTCCTGGCCATGGGCCCTGGGTCCCCCAGGGCTCTCTCCCCACCCCTTTGGGCCACTGGCTCCACACAAGGTGACTCTCCTGCCCCAATACCTGTTACATGGGAAGAGGATGGGCTCACCTGGGCAAAGGCAATGAAGAAGAGCTGGTCATGTGTGTATTTCATGTGGTGCAGGGGGTGCTCAGGGCCGTGCTCCCGCACCCACTTCTGGTAGGCCTGGAGAACAAGGGGTGCCCTCAGCATGTCCTGGGCACTCCTCCAAAACCACCCTGAACCCACCCCCAAGCCCCCAGCAATCAAGATCATGCTGCAGGGAGCAAGGAGGGGCTGGGGGCTCTCCTGCCCACTCAATGAGGATGGCATAAGCAGCTGCTTGGCTGTGACACCAAGGATGGGGGGACACTTACGTAGTAGGCGAGCTTGAGTCCCCCCATGTCAGCGATGTTCTCCCCCAGAGTGTGTTTGCCATTCACCTGCCGAGAGAGGGGAAATGACAGCATGAACAGAGGTGTGCCCCATGCCAGGTATCCCCACCCTGGGACCAAGGCTGCACCTAGTGCCCTGAGGAATTTCCAGACTAAGGTGTGATGAATTGTTGGGTGTCAGGGCTGGGCAGGGCAGAGTCAGTTCTCCTGCAGGCAGCCAGCACTAGTGACAGAGCAGCAGAGACCCAGCCATGGGACCATTGTGCCCTGCTGGGCATTGCCTGGCACGTGAGGGAGGTCTCACCCTCTGGTTGTAGACGGTGAAGTTGTCGTAGAGGTTGACAATGCACTGCGCCTTCTTCAGAAACTTGCTGTACGACCGCTCTGTCCACCAGTGCACCAGGTTCCCGTGCCGGTCATACTGTCCCCCTGCCACGGCAACCACCACCTCCGATGGTTCCAAGGGACCCAGGCATCCTGCCTAGTTGCCCCACCCCACCCACCTCACATCCTGGCAGGGTATGGAGGGGACACTCACCCCAGTCATCGTAGCCGTGGGTCAGCTCGTGCCCAATAATGGTGCCAATCCCACCATAGTTCAGCGACCTGTTGGGTGGAGAGCAGAGGTGAGAGGCTGGAGAGCACGGTGCTGGCAGGGATGGCGATGACCCCAGGGTATGGCACTTTATCCTGTGCCCTGGCACCCCCCAGCCATCCCCCAGCCCCACACTCACTGCGGGAACTCGGGGTCGTAGAGGGTGGGCTGCAGGATGCCAGCAGGGAACACTGGGGACACAGGAGAACATTGCAGTTGGGGGTCACCCTGCCCTGTCCCCACCCACAGCATCACCCAGCACCAGGGGACCCTGGGCCATGTCCCCATCTCAGATCCTCCCCGCTCCTGCCCCAAGGGAGGATTAGGGGTGGACAGTGCTCACCCATCTGGTTCTTGTTGGGCAGGTAGTAGGCATTCAGTGCCTGGGGAGGCAGCAGCCACCTGCACAGAGAGACAGCAGTGCTGGGCTTCAGAACACCGAGGGATATGGAAGTGCCATCCCTTTGCACAGCTGGGGAGCAGGGGGGCACTCCTGGCATCGCTGTGCCCTTCTGCCCCTACACCTGAGGGGTGCATCTGGGCATGGGGACAGGGGTCACTGGTGGCACCATGCTGGGCCCCTCCATGTTCCCCCAGGGCAAGGGGATACCCACGCGGACTTGTCCACCTCCTGCCGGATCTTCTTCACCGAGAGCCTGATGCTGAAGGCGATGCTGTTGAGGATGTTCTTGAAGTAGGTCTTCTCATCCACCTCAAACTGGGGGTAGGGGGGAAAACAACATCAGGGGAGATGCCAGCCCCAGGAGTGTGGAGGGCAGGCCTGTGGTGTCCTCCCACCCCTGTGAGCCTTGCTGACTGTGTGGATGTGTCACAAGTGTGTTCTCCTGTCCCATGCTGTGTGTCCACAGGGGCAGCTGCTTCCCTGTCAGCTCCATGGGGTCCCTGGGCCATGCCAGCACCCCTAACTCTTGCAGAGGATGGGGCTGAGCTCTGGGGCTGTGATGTGGGGAAGGAGACACCATCCCAGACCGCAGGGACTGTATGGCAGTGCCTGTATGGGGTACCCTGCCAGCGGTGAGCACAGTGAGCAGCAGGAGGGGGCTATTTTGGGGTGGCATAGACCCTGGTGCAGATGTAGGGACCATCTTCCCCTACCATGTGCCCATGCCCTGGCATGCTCCTGGGCTATCCCTTGCCTCATATTCCTTGTCGATGGCCTCTGGCTTCAGGAGGAAATCGGGGTATCCAATCATCACCATCATATACCGGAGCTGTGGGCAAAATGAGTAGTGGGCTCAGGCCCCCATCCCATGTGCCCCTGGGCTGGAGATGGGGCCAAGCACAGGAGTGCATGCTAGGGGCGACTACCTTGGCCCTGGCTGCTCTCCGTGTCTCCTCATCCATCCAGTCCAGCTCATCCAGGCGCTGGTCAAGGATGTATTTGATGTCCTCCACCAGCTGCTGCACCTATGGCGAGTCACCATGGTGCTGGTACAGCATCCCCACCATCCATCACTGGCCAGACAGCCCTTGGTGGGGGCAGTAGGCACTTTGGCAAGGTGATGGGAGATCATGCTGGCTTCATGCCCATAGGCAGCATCACCTACCTTGGCTTTGCTGGCAGAGGAGAAGTGCTCCTCAACGAAGAGAGCTCCCAGGGCCATGCCGAAGTGCTTGTTGGCCTGGCTCAGGCAGATCTTACCCGGCTCAAGCTGCTTCTCGTTGCCCTCCATCTCCTTGGAGAGCTCGTGGATGGCATCACGGAAGGGGGTGGAGAGGTGCTCGCTCAGCACCACCACGATGCGCCACAGCATGTAGTTGTGAAGGATCCTGTGACAGGGACAGGATCAGCCCCCAGAATGTCCCGAGGCACAGGGGAGGGTGGGAGCATGTGCCAGGATGGGGACACTCCTCCTTGGGGACACCTCTGCTCGGGGACACAGGGGGGCCGTGGCCAATGGGGGCACAGGGACAGTCTGGCACCGTGTCCCTCCCTGATGTGTGCTGTGTCTGGTGACCTCTAGCATGGGTGGCTCACCAAGTGTCCAGGCGCAACCAGGACGCTGTGGGGCTCACAGCAATGCCTTCTCCCACAAGATTTCCCATATTTTCTGTGCCCAGCCCAGCCTTCCCAAGAGGAGGGTGATGGTGGGAGGTTCCAGCTACAGCTGTCCTGTGCCCCCTGCCAGGCTGGAGAAGGTTCCAGGGGCACAGGGGGTGACACCCCCCTCACCTGCTGGGTGTCACACGGATGAGGTTGGACACCTTGTGCATGTAGTCGGTGGCGAGCAGCACCACCTCCTCCTCCTCCGAGAAGTTGTCATGGAAGATACGGTCCAGCAAGCGCTTCCACTTGAGCTGCCAGGGCAGGCACTGTCAGCGGGGCATGGGGACCCCCGCTCCATGCCACCCAAGAAGGGACCCCCTCCAGGCTTTCCAGCCTCTCTCCAGAGGAGTGTGTTATCCTCAGGTGGACTTAACTGGTGGGACAGGAGGTGGGCATTGAGAGCATGGAGCAGGGGGACAGGGGCAAGTGTGGGGCACAGGTAGATGGGGGATGGGGTGACAGGCTGGCACCAGGGGTACTCACCGTGGGAGTGATGCGCTGCAGCTCAGCCAGGGTCACTTTGTGGTACATACTGCCGACGTCCCTCCGCACGTCGTCGTACTCGGACACCGTGATCTGCACAGGGCAGGCATGGCTGTCACCATCCCACTGCCCACCTTGAGGGTGACACAGGGATAGGGCACTGGGCTGGGGCACAACTCCAGGGCAAGAGGGCATCTCTGATGTAGGTACTGACCCACATCCTTCCCACTCCCTGCCCCAGGTACCCTCTTCTGCCAGTGGGATCATGAGGGCTGGTCATAAGGTCCCCAAGGAATTGGGTTATCTGAGGAATGGGCACACAGTTTCCCCTAAGGTCCAGACTGAGGACTTCATATCCAAAACCTGGATATGAAGTCAGAAGGGCCCAGAGGGGATTCACAAGGAGTAGATGTGGGACTGGAGGGGTTTTCCTGAGGGCTGGGACTGGGGGTTCTCAAGATGTGGGACTGGGTCTCTGAGGTTCTGCCATGAGGTCCTCAAGAGGCTGAGATCCCCAAGTTCCAGGTGTGAAGGTCCCCAAGGAGGGATTGGAATGGGATTGCTTAGGAGCAGACATGGAGATCCCCAAAAATCTGTGACTGGGATGTCCGAGGGCTGGACAGAGGCACCCCAAAGTTTATGGCGTGTATCCCCCTCACATTGGCGAGGTGCTGCTCCAGCTGCAGGATCTCCTGGGCTTTCTGCTCCACCTGCTCAGCCCCCAGGAGAGTGAGCAGTCGCTCCATGAACACTCGGTATGCGGCCAGGATCTGTTCAGAGGGAAGGAATGCATAGTGCCACCCCCCACTGCACCCCAGTCCCCAGCACTGCTGGCAGTGGGGTGCCCTCTGTCTGCCAACCATGCTGGGTGCTGGTCCCTCTCCGGATGTCCCCAAGGCATCGTTGTGCCCCCCTCACCTTCTCGCTCTCCTCATCCTGCCCCAGGTAGAGGGTCCGTTCGGGCAGGGTCAGCCCGTCCTGGTCAATCTGGGGGGAGGAGATGGGGGCAGTGGGTGAGCAGAGGGAGGGGGGCTGTGCTGAGCCAGGCACCCCTCGCCTTCCCCACATCGCAGAGAGCCCCTGGTGTCCCCGGAGCCGAAGGGCGGCAGTGGGGTGGAACAGCCCCAGGCATGGGCACGTCGGTGCCGCAGTTTTCTTCCTGCTTGAGGCTGCTGGAGCTGCAATAGGCAGCATGCAACAGGCTGGGAATGCTGGGCAGAGGGCAGGTGTTGTAACGGGAAATGGTTACAACAGGCAGGCCCCTGCTCCATGGCTTGACTGGCACATAGGCTGCCTCATAGCCTGCCCTATGCTGCCAGCACTCTCTGCCCCATCCCTTCTCCCTGGTGTCCCCACTCCTGCCCCATGGCCGGACCCACTCCTATACTGCAGCCCGCATGGGGAGCTGCATGGACACCCTCGCTCTTCACACGCAGCCCTGCTCTCCTGCTGCCACAGGCACAGCCTCTCACCCACACCCACACCTGAGCACAGCTGCACGTGTGTAGCTCACACACAAACATACACTCACACACACACACACACACACACACACACACACACACATACAGAGGTAACTCGCCCCTCTGGACACAGCTGTGGACGCTCACATCCCCACATATGCACATCCATCTTACCCTGCTCCATGCACACACACACACAAAAACATGCAGACTCTCCTTCTCTCTCTCTGTCTCAGCTCCTCTCGTCCCACTTCACCAGCCCCCTCCACTCTCACGGCCTCAGCGCTCCCAGGCACCTCCAGCTTTCCTCCCCCATCTCCCTCATCACCCCTGCCCCCTTTGCTTTCCCAGACGGTGCTGAAGCCTGCAGTCCTCACACACACCCCCAGCCCCCTCACACACCCTGTCCACTCACACCCATCGCACACCCACCCCCAGTCACACGCCCCGACAGCCCAAGCCCTGACCCCCAGCCCTGGCTGTCACACCCATCTTCCCCCCACGCCCACCGTGTCCCACCCCTCGCACTGCCGGTCCCCGCCCAGTCCGCCCTCCCTTTCCCTGTGACAGACGCTCCCTCTAGTGTTAAACACGCGCGGCCCGGAGCCGGCACCGCGCCGCCCCGGCCCCACACACCCACTCACACCCCACAGCCCCAGCGTCTCACAGGGAACGGGGCGGATCGTCCCCACCACCGTGCCTCCCAGTGCCCTCGCCATCACCACCATCTCGTCCCCATCACGCCATCACCATGCACACCCGTGCCCACGCTGTCCCTGCTATGCCCAGCTCCGCGCCCCTCACCGAGCCCACCACAACATCCCCACTGTGCCATTGCTGTGCTCCTACCATGCCCACCACTGCACCCCAACACCCACCAAGAGGCTTGGCCAGCTACATAAAGCCCACCTGTACTCTGGTGGCACCACAAGGTGAGGGACATCGTCTGACAGGGGTGGTAAACACTGAGAAAGCCATGGGCAAATGCCCTGGCACAGTGCTGGGGGGTTGGTGGGCATCTCCCTGCCCGGGGCTTGCCCCCGTGTACATATGGCAGCCACAATGCCAGGGTGAGGGGCTTGGCTGCCAGCACTCTGGAGACCCTGATGCCCGGCTGGGCTCTTCTCAGCACCCAGGCAGGTGGCACTGCCTCACTCTGTACTGCCCGTGTCCCCAGCCCTGTCCTGGAGATGCCACCCTCATCCCAGGGTAGCCTGACACAGGGGTGCCACGGTGGGAAGACAGGAGGGTCCCCAGGGACAAGAAGGGTCCCCACCCCAGCCGTTTGCTATAGCCGAGCCCACACACTGGGCAGGCACCCAGTGCCACTGCGACGAGAACAGCGACATCAGGCAGGTGTCAGCGGCACTGGCGGGTGGCCGGGGCAGGGGGCGGCCGCAGGGGCACGGTGCCCTCACCCGGATGACGTAGCGTGAAGTGTTCCTCTCGTCCAGGCTGACAGTGAGGGAGAAGAGCACGGCAGCACTGTAGACACCCTGTGTCTTGTAGAGCAGCTCATTGATGTCCCTGCGGTCCGGAGCAGCGTCCCAGCCACCGCACTCCCCGATGACCTCCAGCATGGGCCGGGGGCCGAGCCGATCTATCTCAGCCCGGTCCAGGCATGAGCGGAAAAACTCCTTGACCTTCCTCTCTGCCGAGGCGCGGGCTCGGCGCCGCACGGGCCGGCTCAGCAGGGCCCGCAGCTTGGCCTCGTTCTGCTCGGCGATGGCCCCGATGGTGCCGTACACCAGCTTGTCCTCAGGGATGCCGTGCCGCCGGAGCCAGCCGCCGCAGGCGAAGGAGTAGAAGTCCTGGCAAGGGTCGATGGTAGCATCCATGTTGGCGCTTAGGAAGCGGGATGCTCGCAGGAAGGCTTTCTTCTCCTGGCACCCCTCTAGGCAGTAGCTGTCCCCTTCGGCCGCCAGGTACTTGAGGACCAACATGCACGTCAAGATGACGCAGAGCCCAGCAGCAAAGACCAGCCCTGAGAGCAGACAGACCTCCCGGCGGCTCCAGCGCGGCAGCCCTCCACGGCGCTTCTTGGCCCCCGCGCCCAGCTGGAGGGCGAAGCCGTTGGGCAGGGTCCCGCTCTGGTACTTGCTCACGTACTTCACCTCCTGAAACTCATCATAATGTGCTGTCAGCGAGTAGGTCTTCTCCATGGCCGGGGATGGGGCTCCCCACCAGCACCGCAGGTGCAGGGGGCTCAGGGCAGGTGGAGCGCAGGCTCAGACACCCCACAGTTCATGCTGGAGCTGTGCCTGCCACGGGGAGGTGGTGATGTCCGGATGAGTCAGAAAACTCCTGGAAAAGGCAGAGGAGATGTATGAGGGGGGATTTGGGAGGAGCAAGGGCAGGGGGTTTGCTTCTTGTCGTCATTGCTGCCTGTATATCCATGCCCATGGATGCCCCACTGCTGGCACTGGGACTGTCCATAGTGCCAGGAGCTTGGTGGCACATCTGCCCCATGGCTGTCTCCTCTGCCAGTTCCTTTGCTGACAGGGTAGGGTCCTGCCTGCATGAAGCCAGGCAGGTTTCAGTCCCTGGCACAGCTAATGTCACACATCTCCCACACCCCCACAGCGCTCCAGTCAGAGCATCCATGCTGGGTGGATGTCCGGGATTTTCCAGTGAACTCATCCTCAAACAGCAGCATGAGAACCCTTCCCAACCAGGGGGAGCACAGGGATGCCAGTCCCTCTGGGTGGGGTATGGATGGGGTGAGCAGCTTGGGGAAGAGGGGCTTTGGGGAGATTTGTGAGGGGAGGCGTTGGGTTGGGGTGCTGTGGGCTGGGTCAGGTTGTGTGGCCCCATGTTGGGGTGTGTGGTGCTGAGCTGTGGCGGGTGGCGTTGCATTGTGCTGTGTGGGGTGGTGGTGCGCCGTGTTGCATTGCGTTGTGTCAAACTGTGGCACGGTGCGTGATGTGTGAGCAAAGTTAATTCCAGTCTGGGGGGAGCCCTGGACCCCGTGGACACCTCACGGCATCCCCCCCCAATCACTACCACCATCCCTCCAACCCCTCTCCGCTGGCTGGTGCCCGACGGGCTGGGGTGTCTGTCAGGGGTGACGTGGGGAGGAGGGGATCTGCCCATGGGGAAAGAAGGGTGGGGACAAAGATGGAGTGAGGTGGGGGGGCTCCAAAAGGAGACCCCCCTTCTTGCTTGGTGCAGAAAGGTATCCGGGTTTGCAGGTGGAGGAGGACGGGCTGGGGACAAAGAGCTGCTCGGGAGGTGGCCAGTATCCCCACAGCAGGGCTCCCCCACCCCCCGCGCCCCCGTTCCTTCCGCAACTTGGGCAAAGTTGTGCCCTGGCGCAGCAGCCCGACCGTGCCCGTGCCAGGGAGCTGCTGCCGTCGGAAAGTTAGCAGAGACGGCAGCAGGCACGGCAGGGCGGGAGAGGGCAGGAGGCTGCCCAGGAAGCTCGGGGGATGCTGCTCAGTACGCTGTCCAAGATGCTCAGGGGATGCTCAGGGGTGCCCGGGGGCTGCTGCCCAGGATTCACGGGGGATGCTGCCCGCGATGCTCGGAGGATGCTGACCAGGATGTTCGGGAAGGTGCTTGCCGGGATGGTAGGGAAATGCTCGGGAGATGCTAGGGATATGCTCGCCGGGATGTTGCCTGTGGTGCTCGGGGGCATGCTCGAGGGTTGCTCGAGGGGTGTTCGGGAAGTGCTCCCCGGGATGATGCCCGGGATATTCGGGGGATGCTCGCGGAATGCTCGCCGGCAGGCACGGGGACTGCTCCCCGGGCTGCTCGCGGGGTGCTCACCGAGGTACTCGGGCAATGCTGAGGGGATGTTCTTCCTTCTGCTGCCCGGGAAGTCCGCGGATGCTCGGGAGTCGCTCGTCGTTTGCTCACGGAGATACTTGGGGGATGCTCCCGGGATGCTGGGGGGACGCTGCCCGGGATGCTCGGGGACGCTGTCCGGGATATTCGGGGGGGGCCTGGGGGTGCCCACCGGCTCTCTCGAGGGTTGTCAGGAGGCTGCCGCGGGCTGGCCAGTCCCGCGCCACCGGTCCGGCTGCGCGCCCCGCGCTCCGCTCCGCGCCCTGCGCCGCGGCTGGCGGATCGGCGGGGCCGGAGGGAGGCGGCGGGGCGGGGAGGGGGTGGTGTCTCCAGCCCGGCTCTCCCGCAGGCCAGGCTCCATTAACGAGATTATTATGCAAATGGAGCAGCCCTGTGCCACCCGCCAGCCTTACCTCATCCCCGCCGGCGGGGAGGCAGGGCAGGGGGGTCCCTGGGCCTCGCCACCCGGGGGGGCTGGCACAGGGCTGGCAGTGCCAGTCCGCCTGGCATTCCCCGTCCAGGAACCCTGCCGAAACCCACCGGCAGACGGACACTCAGGAGGGGCACGGGTGGGCACGGCCGACGGCCCGTGCCAGGAGCATCCAGGGGGGCGCGGCACCCCCCCTCCCTGCCCGGCCACCCCGGGGGGCCCAGTCCGGCCCGGACCCGTTCTGACAGGGTGGGTGCAAGGGGACAGGGCTGTGGGTGGGCAGGAGACAGAGCCTGGAAGGCTCTGGGTGAGAGTGTGGGCACGGGGGTGGCACGGGGAGGCACGGGGAGGGAGTCGTGCGTTCAAACACACAGGCAAAGGTCCGGGAATATTAAACTGCATTGCAGATAAATCCCCAACATAAATATCGTGAGCTGCTCTGCCACGGGGGGGCTCAGCAAGGAGATTTATAGCCCAGCAATTCCCACGGTGGCCCCCTGCAGTGGCTGTGTGTTCTGGCCCCCGCGGCCGTCCTGCCTGTCGTGCTCAGGGGTGCCCTGCTACCCTCACCCTCCCGTGCCACCACATCCCTGGCTGCTCAGAGAGGGCTCTGGGTCTCCCGGGTGCTGGGGAAGGACAGCATATACTGGGTGCTGTGCTGTGGCATGGGGCCCTGCTTGTCATGGCACAGGTGGCTCAGTGCTGTGGGACCTACTGTCTTGTCCTGTGGGCGCTGTGGGCTGGCCCCAGGCACAGCCCTCGATGCCTGGGGCTGCTGAGGCTGTGCTTTCCTGTGCTGGGGTGCTGGGTAAGGCCTGGGCATGGTGCCTTCTGCAGCAGTGAGACACAGCATCACCTGCACAGTGTGGCACACATGTACATCACATGTACACCCACACTGACAAGCACCACTACAGACACACATGCTGTGCCTCCACACATGTTCTCACACTCAAGCATTCACTGCCATCCACAAGTACCCTGGCACACTCAACACAAGCTCAGGTGTTGTAGCACAGCTTTCATGGGGCACATATGAAGGCAGAGAGAGTAATGAATCCCACCAGACGTACATCCCAGGCTTGGGATCCCAGGCTGGGCATCCCAACCAGCCCAGCGTCACTAACCCCAGTGGGATGCAAGGGCACCCAGTCAGGCTTCTTCATGGGCGAGCACAGGGAATCCAACCCTGCTGCTCACGAAGGGGCTGGCTGGAGGATGGGGGCATGGGAGCAGGTGCCATGCACCAGCCTCCCCATGCCTGCATTTACCCAGCCCTGAGACACACTTGGCACCTTGGTTGGAGCATGATGGATGCACGTGGGGGGCGGGGAGGGGCCTGGCGTTATTAACAGCCCTAGGTATTGCTCCAACAGGGTTGTAAAAATTAAAGGCGTGTGGATATAAAATAATGGATAAATCTGAGCTGGTCGCAGAGCGCTGCAGCGTCCCGCAGGTGTCTGCATCTCAAAAAGCCAGGGTACAGCAGGTGTGTGATGGGCACCTTTGTGTAAATACGGGGTATCAGGTGGTGCCTGCACCCACTTCCAAGTGCAGACTTTCCCCAAAAAATCTGCTGCGTGCCCTGAGAGGATGCACAGGCAGTGCCAACCTGTGGAACTGGTACTGCAAGGCAAGCAGCTGCTGCTGGAGCTGGGATGGAAGAAAAGAGTTCACCCCTGTGTAGACTGCGCTTGGGGACAGGGCGCCTGCTTCTAGGTGCTTAAGGGCTGCCCAGCCCACGCACACCCAACAGCAGGACCCGTGCCATGGGATCACCATGATCCCGAGCAGGCCCTGGGCAGCACCCAGCTCGCCAGCCCCACTCCGCCCTGCCCTCCCCGCGGGCCACCCCGCCGGCATCCTCATTTTCCCCAAGATTAGCCGCGGCGCGGGAGCCTCCGCGCATCGCCAGCAGGTGACAAATAAGATTTTTCCACTCTCCCGAGCACCCGGCATGGGTCTGTCATTGAAAATGCAAAGCAGCGCGGTGCCAACCTCCGCCACCCGCCCTCACCTCTGTCAGCCCCTCGGTGTTGAGCACCCAGCCAGATGAAGCCCCCCGCCCCACCTTCTCCGCTAGAACCCCGCTCCACTCGCTCCTCTTCCTCGGCAGTGCCTTCACACCCAATAAAAAAGGCAGGTTCCCGGGGGGTTTCTTAGAGGGGTGCTAGCTTGGGAGAGTCAGTCTGGGTGGGCAACACGGCTTCATGGTGTCCTTTGGGTGCACCCACATCCCTGGGGAGGGGTTGTCCCCTAGAGGAAGCACTTGGCCCAAGACTTGCCTGTTTGGGGTGAGCATCACCCCAGAAGTCCGACCCCAAGGAGCACCATCCCCAGCACCCAAGGGGGGAGTACGAGAGTGCTTCACCCCACAGCTGGGCACATCCACCCATTACCCACAAGCCTCACCCATGGACTTATGTCTCCCACACCCCTCAGTTCCGCCCCCCCTCCCCGAACCCCTCGGTTTCCCTCAGCTCCAAACCTGGCATCCCACTACTGCCGTGCCCCCAGCCCAAAGCACGGCACTCCCCAAGCAGCCGCCAGCCCCATTCCCCCCAGCCCCACTCTCTCCTGCTGCCGCCGCGTCTCCCCTCTGCTATTGTCAGAGGGTTGCCTCTGCCTCTGTCTGCGAAATTAATTCGGAGGTGGAGAGAGAGAATTATGTAAAGTGTGGTTATTCTGGAGCGGCGGGGGAAGCGCGGCTGATGGCAAAGTGCCTTTTTGTGTGTTTAATATGCATTTTTTTCCAGCGGTGCATTTTCAGGCGGGTAATTTGCTGTCTTTTCAGACCCCGATCAGTATCATTTCTCCGGCAATGACAGCTTTTATTTGCACTGAAATGAATGCTGCAAAATTTCCAAGAAATAGCCGAGGCCCTGTTGGCTGCCCACCCCCGCAGGGCCAGGGCATGGGCACCCACCCCCGCAGCCCCCTGCCCACGGCCCTGCTTGGCACCAGTGCTCTGGGGTTCTGGGGCAGATGCGTGTTCCCGTTTGCACACCCCGAGTTCATAAGGCTGTGTGGTCCCCTGGCTCCCCCTTCCTGGAGCCCTGCGTGCACATCAGCATTTCACAGCTGGGGGGTGTGTACACCCACACCAACGAGTGTGCATATACAGGCACCCCTGCCGCACATGCATAGCCCCCAGCACAGCACCCCCTCCCATGTGCACACACACTCTCTCCTACTTCATGCATGTCCCTGCCTGAACGTGTACACACACACACACACACACACACCCCCCTCCTTGTGTGCTGGGGGGGAGGGCAGTTTGTATCCCCCTGAGACCTTGGCATAGCACTGCTGACCCAGAGCACTCAGCCAGCAGGAGAGTTTGGGGGTCCCCCATGGACCCTGCTCTGCCCCAGCCCAGCCCTTGGGGAAGTCAAGGCACAGAGGGGGCAGGCACAGATGGGTGCTCTCTGCACAGCCCATCCCGTCTGGGCACCGACAGCAATGGGTGGGAGTCTGGAAAAGATGCAGGGGCGTGAGTGTGTCTGTGTGTACCTCTGGATGTTGGGAAAGAGGAAAAATGCTGTTTGTGTGTGGTGCGTGGGCGTTGCGTGCCAGAGCTGGTTTGCCGGAGCCACGGTGCCGGCGTGCGGTGCTGCTTTTGCAGCGGCCGCCGATGCTGCAGGTACACACCAGGCTGTGCATGTGCGTGCCCGTGTCAGCTCCCTGCCCGTGCCCCTGTGTGGGTGACAGTGTGGCTGCAGCAGTGCCATGGCCACACGTGTCTGTGCACCTCTGACTGGGACAGCAGCCCTGGATGTGCCCAGGCACATGTGGCCCAGGTGTTACAGGAATGGTGTCACAGGGTGTTCATGCATGTGCAGTGCTGCACCTCCCTACAATGCTGTAGGGGGCTGCATGGTCCTAAGCCTGGGCTCCTATACATTCCCAGCCCTGGCTCCCCAGCTGCAGAGGTGCTGGTGCCTGGCAAGGCCAAGGTTAACGCTGCTGGAGCCCGTGGGCACAGTGAGGGGAAGCTTTAATTTAATGAAGTGTGAGGCTTTTTATGGGCTTTTAATTACGTGGTGATAATTAACATTATAGGCCTCCGGGTCCCGCTGGTGCCCGGCTGCCCTGTGCCAGCTTCCGACTGTTTGTAAATAAATCCTGCGGGATGCATGCTGCCCACCCCAGGGCACCCAGCTCTGGCAGAAGGGAGCAAAGCCAGCCCCAGCCCCCTCCTCCCCCGCCCAGGGCACAATTCACTGCAAAATGTGGGTCTCCACCATTTCTTCCCCCCAGCTGCACCCAAGCACCTGGGTTTTTCCAGCCCTCTGCCTGAACAGAGCTGGCAGCCAGCAGTGCCAAGCTTGGTGAGAGCAGGCAGAGGCAGCAGTGCCACACTTGTCACCCCTGCTGGAGCCCAGCCTGGTTAGGAGCAGTCCCCTGTGCCGGGGCTAATAGGAAGCAATTCATCAGGCAGTGCTGGGCACACTGCCCACCCAGCAGGATTTATCATCCAGCACCCAGGCAATTTCCTGCCCTTCTCTAATCAATAAGAGAGGGTAGGGGGGCAAGGCCAGCTGCCCCCTGCAGGTCATGATGGGTGTGGGGAAATAACAGTGCTCCAAGAAACAGGTCAGGAGACCCAGGTGTGTGGGTAAGGACCCCACCACAAATCATTTCCCCATTTCCTGCCAGGATCAGGGGATCAGCACCCATGGGGGTGGAGGAACTACAGATTAAAGTATCTGGATACCCTGCCATCCAGCAGCACTGGGGGAAAGCAAGATTCCAGGTGCCATACCCTGCAGCCCCTAGGGCCGGCACCCGGCTGCTTCCCCCACCCAGCCTCACACAGGGAGCCCAGGCCTCCGGGCTCCCCTCCCCCACCCCTTCCCATTTAATTTTTCCTAATGAAAGGCAGGAGGATGGCGGGGAGCCGGGGCACCAAGGTCGAGGCTGCCTTTAATCAATCCCCGCTGCTGGCTGGGTGCCCGGAGGAGCTGGCGGAGGAGAGGATGGGGGCTGCGGCAGGGGAGGAACTACAAAGGGGTGCACTTAAGGGGCTCCCAGCAGACAACTGGGGCACCCAGTGCTTGGCCCCCACCAGGACCCTGCTATGCCCCACCTCAGAGAAAAGGCACTGTGAATGCACTGTGATGCCCATCTGGCACCAGAGCTGTGCCCAGATCCTGCCAGGGCAGCTTTAATCCTCCGCAGGAGACATCCCCAAAAATCAAACCGCCTCCCTGCACCCACCTCCCACTGTGGGGTATCCTCCTTGTCCACAAGGGTGGGAATACCGGAGCCATCCTCAGGCTCAGGCGCTAAAGGCACTGGGCAAAGGCGTGTGCAGGGAGCCGGGGGGAGCCGGGGATGACCTAGAGCTGGGTGCTGGTGACAGCACTCACCCCGTGCACCAGCACGGTGGGGCCCAGCCCACGGGTGAGCAGCTCCAGCTGGTGCAGGTAGAGCGGGTAGAGGCCGGTGTCGGCCGGCGGCCGTGGCAGGTACAGGAAGCGCACAGCTGGCGCAGGACTCTGCTCCAGGACCAGTTTGTTGGCGGCACACACGTACTCATCTGACACTTGGGTGGTGTTGGTCGGGAAGTTCACAACCCCTTCCTCCTCTTCCTCCTCCTCCGCTGGCCCTCCTGGGGGTCCCCGGCAGGTTTGCCAGTGCAGGCGGGTGATGGCATCCCAGGGCACCAGCTGGATCTGGGCCTGGATGCGCAAGTCCTTGAGGAGCTGGCGGAGCTTCTCCTCCTGGGCATGGGGCATGGTGCCCGCCTCCACACAGAGGAAGAGGCGCAGGCGGGCCCGGCGCCAGGCCCGCGCCATGTTGAGGACACAGGCCATCTGCAGCAGGAACAGGCTGCAGGTGTCAGCGTAGCGGGCACTGTCGGGCCGCAGCAGGTTGACAGGCCAGACGTGGATGGTGGGCGGGGGGCTGGCGGCCCGCCGCAGCTCCCAGGCCTTGTCCAGGCTCTCCAGCTGCCGGGCCAGCAGGACGTTGCGAAGCATCTTCAGGGCGTCAGCCACAATGCCCACATACTCCCGGGCTGACAGCAGCTTGGGGGTGGTGGGTGCCCGCAGCGGGGGGAAGCCCAGGGGGACCTCCTCGCGGGCGCTGGTGAAGGCAGGGTGCCGGGCTAGACCATCCTGCGGTGCTTCATCATCGTAGAAGCCCAGCACCAGGGTGTTGGGGCGCATCCCACCTGCCAGAGAGACCATGCCAGCCCAGCTGAGCAGAGGCAGAGGGCTCCACCAGCCCTCCTGACACTGCAGGGGCCAACAAGCCACAGCTTGACTTTGGCATTGCTCACCCTGCCAATTCCAGAGCCTTCAGGATCACAACCAGATATATCCAAGACTTGACCCAATTTTGGCACTGCCCACACAATACCTCTCCAACTTGGCTTTGGGACTGCCCACACCAGGTGCTTCCAAACCCCTTGGCATCTCTCATCCAGGTGTCTTCAAGCCCCTCAACACTGCCAAAAGAGATGCTTCCAAAGCCCAGCTTGCCTACAGCACCGCTCACCCCAGATGTCTCCAAGAGCAAACCTGGCACTGGCATCGGCCATCAGATGCCTCCAAACCCCTTAGCACTTCTCAGCCCACAGAGACAGCAGGATGGACCCTCACCCATGTCCACAACAGGCACCACTTACCAAGGCCAGAGGTGAAGAGGAGCTGCCGGACACCGTGCCGCACTGAGGGCGCAAGGGTGAGGCTGACAAAGGCCTTGACATTCAGTTTGTCCACCAAGCTCAGCCACGAGTCCTGCTGGGGCTGCAGTGGATCTGAGGGCAGCATGTCTGGGTGGGGGGCAGAACCAGCATCAGTGGGACAGATATCCCATACTGGAGCTAACCCCAATGTCCACCCCTGCCGCAAAACTAGTGCCAACCCCTGTGCCCACCTCAGCACCCCTGAGATGGAGGGGGGATGCAGGTACTTACAGAGAGAGATACAAAATTATACATAAATGTAGAAAAAAAACCCAGGTGGCCCCATCCCCACTCCCCAATTTCAGGCCATTAGTCACCACAGCAACGGCAGGGAAGCGGGGAACAGAGCCTGTGCATCAGCCATGATGTGTGCCAGGAAGAGCACGCGTGTGCAAACCAACACACACCAGGGTGCAAACACACCTGAGGCACCCGGACACACAGCAGCAGGCAGAAGGTGAGGATGGACACAGGCACACGCATGTGCAAGGCTGTGCTGAGTGTGTGCCCATGTGTGTGCTGGGTGTGCACAGGCGCTAACCTGGGTGGCACATGCCACATGTACATGCCAACATCAACATGTGCAGGAGCCCCATGGGGATGTGTAGGGATGGACACTTGTGCACACACATGTACAAGTGTGTGCACAGGAGGCATGGGACAGACACAACTCAGTGATGTCCCTCATACCAGCCAAGCCAAATGTGCCACACATGTGCTCAAAATGCTGACATTCCCCAGCCATCAGCTGGACAGCAGTGTCAACCAAGGTGTCCAGGAGCCCCTAGGCACCACAGCAAAGTGGCCATTAGCACAGGAGACAGTGCAGATCCTCACCCAAGTCCTGCAGCTCCACGTGGCCCAGGACATAGAGGCCACTCTTCTTGAGGTCATTGACAAAGTCAATGAGGCGGGCGCTGCCTCGCGGGTTCTGCACCATCAGCAGCATCTGCGGGCGCCAGAACTTGACATGGTCCTTCCGCACATCCAGCATCAGCAGGTACTTCCGCACCTGGAGGACGGAGGGAGGGAAACAGGTGAGGAATCCTTTTTGTTTCACCAAACCACTCCCTGGGGATGCCAGTCCTGAGGACATGCTACCCAGGACAGAGCTCAGCTGCCACGGGGACACCAGCTTTCCACCCCATAAGGGGACAACAGGAGGACAGGGCTCACCTGATGAAAGATGAGGGCCTGGCTGATGTAGCCCCAGGTGCTGCTGGGTGAGAGGTAGTGAAGGGCAAGGAGGAGGAGGAGGAGGAAGCCCAGGCTCGCCGAGGCTGACACGGGGCTGATGAGGAACATCATGACGCAGCAGCCTGCGATGCCCAGCAGGCACGTGTGCCAAGTGAAGTACCGGAAAGTGGGCCTGGAGCATGGAGGAGGGGACACCTGCTATCATGTGGTGCCCATGCTGACTGTAGGGAGGGCACAGCAAGGCGAGCTGTGCCAAAGGGCCACACCAGCCACCCCCAGTGATTCCGCTGTAACAGCCCAGGGCATGTCAGGCACCCCATGCGCCTGGAGGAGAAGTTATGGAGGAGAGATGGCATCTCTGGGCAGCCTGTTTCTACCAGCCCTGGGCAAACAGGGCAGTGATGGCCATGGGGCTGGCATTGTCCTGGCACACCCAGGTAGTAATGGGCAGCGTGTGGCAGTGCTGGCAGCCATGGTGCCTGCTCATTCTGGTGCAGGGAGGCGGAGGTGGGGAGGCGAGAAGCTGTTATTTTCTCTAATTGCTGTTTTTCCTGAAAGGTAATTAAAATCCTTTTCCGCTGTGCTTGATGGAGACCTCGGTGACGGGAGGGGGGAGGCACCAGATGTGGGGTGGGCGAGGGGCCTGTTGCTACCCACCCCAGCAGGCTTCCCCCCAGGCACTGATCCTGCCCTATCCGTGCCCAGCCAAGGGAGCAGTTGGGCTAGGTGGGGGGCCAAGCCCAAGCCTGGCACAGGCATCAGCTCTCCCTTGGGAATGGGGCCTTTGTGAGACTCCCGATCAGCGCCACCCAGCCCTAGCTGGGAAACCCCTCTGCCCACCTGGGGGACTCTCCCTGCTGTGGAGTCACAGCATCCTGCACCGAGGGCAGTGGGCACCACCCAGGAGGGAGATCAGGCTCCCCCTGGCCATTCCTCCGTGGCCCCGGCACCCCAGATTTGGGCAGCCCTACCAGCCCAGCCTCACACCAGAGTACCCCACACACTGAGCCCCAGGCTGGGGCTGTCTGCCACACATACTCCTTCTTCCTGGAAGATTTTTTCTTCTCCTCCCACCCAGAATCCCCCTTCCTCCCTCCCCCTTCTCTGTTAGTTTAATTAGCGCTAATGGAAAGTGGGCTCCATCACTGCTTGGCAAACTGCCTGGGGGATGCCGGCCGGGCACAGGCTATAAATTACCTCTGGAAAGCCTAAGGGGAGGGGCGGTGGTACCCAGTGGTGCTGGATTTATCTGTACCCACTCAGCAAAGCAGTGCCAGTGCACAAGAACCGTGCCAAGCCAGTGCCATTCCAGGACCTGTTCCCTTCTCCGTCCTCAGGGATGGGGGCTGTCTCTGTCCCCCTAATGCCCAGGAGAGGCATGCCCAGCACCTCTGCCCACCACCTCATCATAAATTTCAGGCCCAGGGATGACAGAGGAATCACAGATAGAAGAAGGGAGGGGTGGGTGCCTGTCAAGCATCTCAGCATGTCCCCTGCGCCAGTAAGTACCTGAAATTAGGAGCTGAGGCCCATTCCAGAGCCAGGCAGGCCAGGTTGACAGTGGCATAAACCAGGAGGAAGAAGGTGGTCACAACACTTGCAATGGTGTTAAGCTTCCCAGAAAAGAGCACAACCTGCAGAGAGCACAGGGTGAATGCATACCCTGGGATAGCACCTCAGGCATGTGCTCAAGCCATCCCTGTCCACTTGGGGTGTATCCCTAATTTATGGGATACCTCCCACCTCAGGAAGGGAAGGGCACAACTGCAGCAGGACACCCAGGGCAGGGCTCCCAGGGGACGAAACCCCAGGGCCAGAGGGACATGCCAGGCTCCACAACACCCAGCCCATGTGACAACCCACCTTCACCCCAGCGAGGCCAGGGGAGGAGCATCACTGACAAACTCACCTGCACCACCAGCCAGGAAATGATCACTGCCATCACTGGGTTCCCACTGGCAGATGTCTTCTTGGCCAGCGCCAGTGCCCGCCCTGCAAGGCAGAGCGGGGAGGTTGAGCTGGGACATCCCAGCAGGCACCCACAGGTTCAGCCACAAGCCAGGAGTCCTGTCCCCATCCTGGGTGCTGGGGCAGGGCCAAATTCCAGGGCATGCAAGCGACGCAAATGGGTACATGCCAGCCCACAAACCATCACCCCCACACCAAGAAGGGAGTTACTTGGTGTCAGGGCTGGTCCCCAGCAGGGACAACCTGCTGAGTGAGCTCCAACAAGTGCCACTGCACTCTGGGCACTCACCAAAGAGATCATCCCGTGCCAGAGCGTACAGGATGCGGGATGCCCCAATGAGGTTGCTCATGGCTGCAGAGAGGGTGGCAGCATAGATACCCACGGTGACCAGTGGTGGGAAGATACTGATGTCACGCAAGAAGCCATAGTCTTTCTGCAGGAGGATCCTGGAGAGGGACACAGACACACTGGCATCCGTCTCAACCCAGAGCAGCATGCCTTGGCACAGGGACAGGTGGCTGTACCTGTTGCAGGTGGCACACATGAGGAAAGCCAGCAGGTTGTAGACGAGGTAGGTGAAGAGCACAGCAGAGATGGTGCCCCGTGGGATAGAGTAGCTTGGGCGCTTCAGGTCCCCTGTGGGCAGAAGCAGGCAGCATTAGTGCCCACAGGCACAGCACACCCCTGACCTCTCCCAGCCTCAGCTCCCATTCCTGGTGCCATCCTGCCAGGCACCTCCTGTCCATACCTGACATGTTGGAGCCTGCCATGATGCCAGTGCAGCCATTGAACATCACTGCGAAGACGGAGCTGAAGCTCATCATCTGCCCGGTGGTGTAGTCCACCCCATACCCACCTGCGGGACACATGGGCAGGGGCTGTGACAGGCTGCCCAGGGTGGCACAACCCCACCACAGGCCCTCTCCTCAATGTCCCCACACACAAACTACAGGAGAAACCACCCCATAGCACTTGCTTTGCACCCACCCTCCAGCAAGCCCCATGTGATGTGGCAGTGCCAGCAGGCACAGCAGATAGCGTGGGGGAAGCCTCTCCTCACCACCCAGGTTGTCTCGCAGGGTGTCAAGGGAGAAGCCGGAGAAGAAGCCGTTATCGGTCTCAGTGCCATTGAAGTGGGGCAAGTGAATGGGCACTTTCAGGGGCCGTGTGGCAAAGAAGCTGACAAGGATGGTGCCCAGGACAGCTGCAACGATGAGGAAGATGAGGAAGGTGGCCTTGGCGTAGATGGAGGCACCCACGAGGCACACGAGCAGGCAGAGTGCTAGCAGCACAGTGCCATAGAGCAGCTCGTACCAGTAGCTCTGGGGCAGGACGTGGACACCTGTGCCCGCTTCTTGCCCTGGACAGAGACAAGTCAGGATCAGCAAGGCTCAGAAGGTGCATCACTGGGAGCTGAGAGCTACCAGTGTTGCGTCAGGCATGATGAGCAGCAACTCACTGGCCAGAGAGCTGTGAGCCATGCTGGCTGTTCCAGGCATGGTGCTTGGCATGTCTAGTACAGCACTAGGGCTGCTCGGGTAATGGATACCTGCAGTCCCCTGCCACCATGCAGGGGGGTACTCACCAGGTGGGATTCCAAAGCTGTCCACCACTGCCTCCACCAGCCCCAGAACATACAGGGCACTGCCACACACATTGGCCAGAAAAAACATGATCCCGATGCTTCCCCCAAACTCCGGGCCCAAAGCACGGCTGATCATATCTTGCTCAAGTCAAGGGAAGATGTCAGCAGCACAAACCACCATCAGATGCTCCCATCCCTCTCTCCCAGGCCAAGGGGGTCCCAGCCTCAGCACGGCACCCCAAGGCCACTGGGTAGTCACCCCGCTTTGTCCCTCATGCCCTGTCCCAGCAGCACCCACTGCAAAGGATACAGTAAGCTCCTCCAGCATCCAGTGCCCCATTGGTGGCAATGGCACACACGGACAGCACTGTCATGCCAATGATGAAATATGCCACTGCGAACATGGCCAGGGCCTGGTACAAGCCAGCATGACCCACCACGAACCCTGCCGAGGAAGGGGGAGGCCAGTATGCCCATTAGCTGAGCATAGACAACCTGCAGGATAGAGTCCCTGGGCACTGCCACCACACACACTTCACCCCACTGAGGCATGTGGCCACTCACATCTCTGTGCCCACAGCTTCACACAGGACCTTCCAGCCCCTTCCCTTCCAGGATGAAGATGCTCCCACCCACAGCAGCACCCACCCGTGTCCCCCACACTCAGGGTATCTCCATCTTCCACCCGTGTCTGGCCCAGATGTGCCCAAAAACCAAACAGGGAAGAGGCTCTGCTGCTGGGACCCCCGTGCCCCACTGCCACCGTTGTTCCCCAGTGTGGGGAGTCAGGAGCTCCCCATAGGGATCCCACTTGCCTACAACACAGCAGGAAGCAGAAGCAGTCTGGCTGTCCCTGCCAGCCACGGCACCGCTCCCCGGGGGTGGGTGGGTGTTCCTGAGGAGAGCGGGCCCAGAGCCCCTCCGGCCCTGCCCGGGGTGACGGGAGCGATGCCGGCTGGCGACATTGCGGGCAGGAAGGGGACGCCCGCGGCTGTCTGTGGGCGATGCCCTATCTCAGCCACAAGCCAGGCCGCGGATGTGCCCGCGGGAGAGGCAAGGGGGGTCACCGGGGCATCGGCACCGCAAGGA
>JACBWW010000019.1:16267853-16302872 GCA_020086605.1 Lanius collurio
CCGCTGCCGCCGAGCCGCCGCCGCCGCTGCCCCTCTTCTCCCAGCCGCCCTGCTCCGCCTGCCCGCTCGGCTTCAGGGTGGACCCCTTCACCGACTACGGCTCGTCCCTCACTGTCTCACTGCCCGCCGCCCTCCAGCCGCATCAGCCCTTCCAGATCATCGTCCGCTACACCACGGCCGATGGCCCTGCCGTAAGTACTGGACAGGGGTTGGTAACGTAGGAAACTGGTCCCGGAGCAGCTGGCAGAGCCCTTCCGTGTCGCCCGTGCCTGTCGCACATCTTTGCTTCTGTTCTAAGTGGCCGGGAAGCACCCGGCCCCGCAGCAAATGCGGTGGGAGGTATCTCACTGCCGGCCCCTCCGGTCCTGTCCCTGTCCCCCGTCGCCTGGCAGTGCCAGCCCGCTGGGCAGCAGCATCTGTGCCCTTCCCGCAGGGGTTCTCGGCAGTGCCAGCCCCGCCGTCCCCCGCCGCACTCAGCAGCGGTGCTCGTACCGACCCAGCTGCTCTCCCTCCTGTCTTCCCCCATCGGGTAGACCCCAAGGCTATTCATCCCCCACCGCGATAGTAATTTAAAAATTTTTCGTTCTTTAAGGGCATTGCAGTTTTTCTCGAGGAGAATGAAAGTTTGAAAACTGCTGCCTCGGCTCAGTCCTTCAGGACAAATTATGTCATCCACAATTCAGGAGTTTCCCTTAAGGTTTTGCCAGCTGCTTACAAAATCAGGCCTTGCGCACCTAGACTGGTGTTCCAATGAGCCATGGTCAGGAGCTTTGAGAAGAACGGGGGTGATTCCACATGTTCCTACGAGTTATCTGCTGAAAAAAGGGATGAGAAATGGCCCAAAACACCCCTTTGGATGTGGCCATGGAGGTGCTTCCATGTCTGTGGATTAACTTTCTTCAACACTGAAATGCTTTGTAAATTCCGTCACTTCTTTTAAACCCCCGGTATTTAGAACCACTTTATTCCTGGCCTTTTAGGTGCTGCCTGTCAGATCTTGTGTTTTTAAGAGTTATGATAATGAAAATATGAAGTTCCCACTTGAACATCAGTTCTTTTTATTACTGTATAGTCTGTTCAGGTTGGGAATTAAACTGAGGTGATTTTCATCGTGTGGTTAGTGAATCTATTTGCAAAATAAATTGTTTTTGTCTTAAGAGTCTTGCAACTTCGTTGCCTCTATGTTGCCTAAAGGAATTGACACTCAGCCCTCTGCTTTTGTGTTGCTGTTGCACTGGTCACAACCTGTAAACTTGAGGATCTATTTGACTTTTACAATGTATTTAACTGTAGCAGGAATTGAACATAAAAGCTTCTTGCAAAACAAGCCGCAGGAAATAAATAGTAGGCTTTTTCTCATGACAGGAAAGGGTTGCTGATTAGAATGAGTTTGCTGGGTGTTTCTCTTTCTAATTTTAATAATACATGGAAGATCACAAAAGTAATTTCATCATTGGAATTATCTGTGTAGTCTTAATACATTGGCTGGCTCGGAATAGAGAGTTCCACATGAAGGATTTTATTGACAGAAGTTTCTTGCGATCATAGGGTGACTTTTTAATGTTCTAATCTTTCCCTAAAAGTGCAAAAACGGAGTAAGATTCAGGCACTTTTAAAGTTCAGATCCACTTGGATATTGTTCCTTTTCACCTCTGGAATTGCTGGCTTTGCTATTTCCTTGTACAATGCTCTGTTCAGTAGATTCCGTTTGTTATTTTTTTCCTGGGTTTATGAAGAAATCTGTTTCTTTTGTCCACTCTCTGCCTTGTTTGTGGTGGGAAGGCTTTAAAGCTAATTTGGCATTGCTGTGTGCTCTGTAATCGTTCTCAGTCTGGCTGAGCCACACCTCCCAAAGTACATGATAACATGCTTTCCTCCTCTTGAACAAATTGTTTTATTTTAGACCAGCCTGTGCTTTCCCCTGAGTTTTGCCAGCCCTGTTGCCAAAGGGGCAGCCTGTCCTGCTGAGTCTGTGGAGAAATTATCTCAGTACGATTGGAATACTGATCTGGCTTTGGGAATGATGTGAAAACCAATGGAAGCTTCAGGGCCCACTGATTGATGTGACATCAATTTAGTCTCACCTTGTATTAACGCATTGTCTCCTTGGCCTCACATGCAGTCCTGTGTGGATGCTGAGCAGGACATTTCTTCCACTCCCTCTGTTGTTGTCTTGCTCCCCATGGATCAGAGGTGAACTATCTATTCTTTATCCTGGTTTTTGAAGTTTTTATTATACTTTTAACAGCGTGTCCTGCTTCAGCTGAAATGAAGCTGCAAGGACTCATGTCAAGATTATTGATGGTCACAGCACTGAGGACATGCACTGCCCTTCCCAAGTGATACTGGAAAGCAGAAGCAGGCATGCTCACTGACATAAATCCTACCATGTTTGCTCACTCACTATTGTAGGTTTTGGCTGGCAGAATATTTGTCCTCGAGTAGCACCTGTTGTAGCCCTTCATGTTCAGCATGCTGAACTATTTTGTTTGGATCCAAAGTGGTTTGGTGCTATTGTAGTGCTCTCTGTCATTGCTGGTTTTTGGCCCAGCATTGCACTTTAACAGGGATGAGTAACTCATATGCTATATGAGGGTATATGCTATATGTATAAGGGTCAACTGGCTCATGTCTTGTAAATATTCTGGCAGTCCCTTTTCTCTGCCAGTGAGGCACAATTTTACAGTGTTAGACCTCTGTCTTCTAAAAGTTCTATTTACTTTGGCTATTCTAGGAATATATTCTCCTTAGGTCAGGGCTTATTTTCTGTGGGACCTCTAGCATACTTGTGGGACCTATAAAACAGTAAATGCATGTTACAGTGCAGTGTGAATGTGTTGGCAGTAAGATCAGCAGCAAAGATAGTGGTGGGTTTAAAATTGGAAACCTGTTGTCTTGCTATACTTGCTTTGGGCCATCTGGACATGTTATTTGACTGTCCCATTATTTCTCATGAGGAGGAAGGAGCCAAGATCTTTGGTTATTTGATGGACATTGAGGGACAGCTGAGAGATTAAATCTGCCTTTCACAGAGCATTCCAGCTCCCTGTGCTGTTAGGAAACCATATGCTCAGTACATCACCAGTTCCCATCACAGGCAAGACTGTCACAATCATTGTGTTTCTCTGCTGGTGTGGGCTGAAGGCACACACTGATCAGGTATGTTGAGGACAGTAGTCCTGCTCTTCCTCCCCTTCTTCTCCCTCATCCCTTACTTCTTGGTAATACTCTTGTGTGACACTTTCTTTTTTCCTTCCCTAGAGAAAAAAATCTACACCTGTCTCTTGCCCACTGTGTCATTTGTCTCATTTGGCAGTGCACATCTTAACAACAGTGCTATTTTCTTTCCTTAAATGCAAATCCTGCTCTGGGTAGTGGTAGAAAAAATTATAACATTTCCTCATCTTCAGGATTTAGCAGAAAGGACGGTTCTCTTTGTAGTGCTAGAAACTTCCCTGTAATTCCTTAGATTTGTCTTGATTCCTCAGTCCCCACAGAATGACTTGCTGCCCAGGTGTGCCTTGCTGCTGTCACATGCTCTGCATCTCAGGTGTTTTGTTTACTTTGTGATCAGATAGAGCAGCTTGTTTGCCTAGAACAGAAGCTGTGGCTTTGCAGCTCTTCCTGCGACCTTCGTCAATAATGCATGTAGAAACATGGAGAGGTTTAAAATTAAAAGAGGCTTAGGTAATTACCTTTGTCATTTGCCAGATTTGGGCAAAAGATTATGATCTAAGTCAATAAAAATTATACTCTTGGCAGGTGCCTTATGAAGTGTGAGAGTACGTGGGCAGGGAAAAGCCTGGGCTGCCCAAAGCCTTTGTTCAGCGGAGGAATCATGCAGCAGGTCTTTGTAATTGAAATGCACCACAGAACAGCTTTAATGTGTGAAATAGCTTTCCTGTATACATGAAGAACTAGATAAAAATGAAGAGCATGATGATGATGATGTCATATGTATTTCCCAAGGGGAAGTGCAGGAGGGATTTGGATGTGGAGTAGATGATACAGCCCCAAATGCTGTTTTGTCCCTATGCTCCACTGCCTGCCCCAGCAGCACCCTGGGCCTTGCACTCCTTTCTAGGATGCTGCTTACACTCATTTTCCCCAGCCCATAGCCCAGCCTCTGTCCAGCAGCATAGCCTGCTCTATTTATATTACAGATCTATTTATATTGTTTCAGGATAACTTTCATCATTGTTCCAAGTGCGTCTGGAAAGAGAGACGGAGGATTGCCATGTAGCTGCAGACATTAGAAAACAGGGGAAAAAAATACTTCATCCTCTGCAAATGTTTTCCCTCTTGGCTCTTGGAGTTGGTGCTTCACTTAACTTCAACCAAATGTCAAATAAAGCAGGACTGGTTGAAAAGAAGTTGTCCTTAATTTATGGAGTTTCTTGTAAACAAGAATCAGCTCTTGGTTCCCCTTCCCTTCCTGCTTATGTTTTCCTCCTGCACTGCTCAGGGAGAGCTTCCCCTTATCTCTCTGCTGTAAAGACATCGTCTGTCAGCCCTTTTTCCTTCCTACTCAAGTGTTGTAAGCAACTTAAGTGTGGTGGTGCCTTATCTCTGTTTTCTTTGTTAGCCTTTTATGTCTCTCAAAAAGCAAAGGAAACAATCTTTTGAAGATGAGTCTCTTCAGCAGGACCAATGATACAGATTTGAAGTCAGACTTTATGATAAAAGCACAAAGCCACTGATCAGAGGAGTCAAAAAAGGCATTGGGGTAGATCTTTGAAATTTAATTTCTGATCCTCTTCCCTGGATCATTTGAAAACTACTACCCTTTATTAAAATACGGTGCTTTCATTTTTTACAAATGTGTGTTCTGGGTGGAAGTTACTAGTTATTGGCATTTAATGACATATATGTCCCCAAATGCTTTCTGGAATAGCTGTCTCCAGTTCCATAATGTGGCATTGCAGAAATGATATTCCTTGCTGTGAAATGCAGATATCTATGAGAAATGTAATCCGTAGAAATCTGTAGCTATGTAGGTGCCCCAGGGCTGTGGGCAGTGTGCTGAAATGCAGCACATGTATGTGAACAGACAGGGCTCCCCAGAAGTCCTGCTTTAAAGCTGGTTTCTGATTCTACAGTCTTGAAATAGATGAGGGTAATCTTAAAACAAATTTCAAGAGATTAATTTTACTTCTAGATAAAGGTTTTTAATTTTGTAATGCCTCCCACCTAAAAAAACCCCAAACATTTGCTAGTGGAAGTGTGAGACTCCATGGGAATAACTGAAAGCTGCTGACTGTGTGTTTCCTGTCCTTACCTTTCACTGATCCCTGCAGATGCTGTTCCAGTGAATGATTTGGGAGAGGAGCACTCTGGCATTTGAGCAAAGAGGTCTAAAGGCAAGGGAAGAAGATACCAAAAAAATAACCTTATAGGACAGAAGGAGAGAGAGAAAACTTGAACTTCCAAAAGTTAACTAGGAGGCAGAGCTGTAATATGTTATTACAACATAAGCAGACTTAGTACCCAGGCTTCTCTTCTATGTTTCGTTGCTTTCCCTTGAGGACTAGAACTGAACTAGTGTTTGCACTAACTGCTGTTCCCTGATCTCAGATTTATTAGTTGCTTTGATCTAAGAATTTGGCAGACTCAGAAGTTTTACTCCTTGTGCTTGACTGTTTCCAAGACTTCCAGTGGTTCCAATTTTATTGCAAATTTCACAATATTTGATATTTTCCATCAAAGTTAAACTCCAGAGTTTTAGGATTACAAGAAAATCCTTATTTAAAATTGCTCCTACACTTCAAAGGTGGAGGCAGGGAGCATATGAAAGTACAAATATAAATTATATTTTTGAAATATAAGAACCAAAAGGCAAATAATTGGACTTTTTCTTATTATTCTTAATAAGTTCTAATTATTTGCTGAGGGTCTGACTTGTGATTCATTTGCTCTTTGGCACTGAAAACTGACACGCTCAGTGGTGTGTTTTGTTGGCTTTTCTTTTGTGACCACAGATCTCCTTGTCCATTTTGTAAAAAGGGGCCTCCCATGTCCTTGATCAGATGTTTCTTACATATACTGACTTTTTTGCATAGTGTCAAAATATTTGATGCTTCAGCCAGGAGGGCAGTGTCAGGGTCACAGATAATGTTGTGTACACTGTTCAGCTTCAGGGATTTTTGCTTTGTGGATTTGGGTTTGTTTTGGGTTGTTTTTTTTTTTTTTTCAGCTTGTTTTACCTGACCCCTTCTACTCCTGTTCATATTGAATTATAAACATTATAAACTTCTTTTGAGAAGAAGGTTGTGTGGATGTTTGTTAGGGACTTGTTATTAATCAAGTAAATCGATACAGCAGAAATAGTGAGTGGCTGGAAGTCACTATGTTATGTGTCACCACTCAGTGTTCAGACAGCAGGAAATTTTTCTGAGCATTTCTGGCAAATAGACTGGAGTAGAAAGATGTATAGTTAGAGATGGAAATGTGCCCTGTGGAAGGTATTCATCCAAGCAGCTAAACAGCTGAAGTGGTGTTTCTCCCCCATAATTGTCTTGATTTCACATTTTGGTTTTGGCAGTTCATCCTTGTGCTGTTGTCCCTTTCTCTTACCTCTTCTTCCTGTTGTGTTTCAACAGATCTGGTGGCTGGATCCAGAGCTGACATATGGCAATGCCAAGCCCTTTGTCTTCACACAGGGACACTCGGTGTGTAACCGCTCCTTCTTCCCCTGCTTTGACACCCCTGCAGTGAAATGCACCTACTCAGCTACTGTCAAGGTAAGAGATGGCTGTGAATGGTTCATGGAGCTCTTAGTTGCTGTTAACCTGTGAAAGCATAGTTACATTGTGTGTGTACACCTGCTAAAAATATTGTGATTCAGTGTTAGAAACAATACTGCATTTTTTAGGTCCAGTTCCGGTTCTTGGGCCAGAATCAGGGTAGTCCCACAAACATAACTCTGTTGCCTACCACACCTGGGTCTTGCCTTCCTTGTCCTCAGCACCAAAAGAGTAATTGTGAAATGGAAATATGTGAGAGAATTTGGCTGGTCCCTTCCAATAGGGGTTATTGATGATAATATTCAACTGTATTGTACCAATTTTTGAAAGAAGAAACCTGAAGTTTTTTGAAAGCAGCATCAAATAATGTTGCATTTTGTATAGATGAAATAATTTAATACGTGGGTGCTTTTAGGGCAGCTGGCATATAGGAGGAGTAATATTTTTGGTTGTTATGTTTCCATGGACTGGGCAGATTTTAGTGTAAAAACTTCACAGAAATCTTACATTTTCCGTTATCTAAATGATTGTTTTTAATGTCCATCATCAGGCGTAGATGAAGGCATAGATGAAAATGTTCCAGAGATTTGTGATTCAGTCATTCAGCTGTGATTATCTGGTGATTTGAAGTGTATGATGATGTCTTCCAGGCTCCAGCAGGCATACAGGTGTTGATGAGTGCCACCCAAAGCTCCTACCTGGAAGAGGAAGGTGTATATCAATTTTACATGGAATATCCAGTTCCTGCCTACCTGGTGGCCCTGGTGGCAGGAGACCTCATACATGCAGACATAGGTCCAAGGTAAGATTTGCAGTGAGTTCGTTCTGCATTTTATATCCCTGTACAGTGCTTCATACTGTAAAGTAGCAAAGTTGTTGATAAGGGAACAGTTGGGTCCATGAGCTGTGAGCACTGAGAGTGTTTGAAGTGTAGTTGGGTGTAAAGAAATTCATGGCACGGCACTGCACTGGCAAAGATATGTTCCTCTTTCATAAATATTACCTACTGTCCCCTGAAGTCATTACAGTTGCTTTCTTGTTGCCTTGTTGGAGGGATTTTTGGTTACCTCTTGCCATGTTCCATGGAGCATTAGCCTGGGAGGGCCTGGGTCTGATGGGAGGTCTCCTTGTACTATTACCATACATGGAAGTGTGGTGAGCAGTCAGGCTATTTTGTCTAAGAGATAATTCAGTTTGCTGAAGTATCACCTGATGTTTTCTGTTTTCTGACAGGAGCAGAGTGTGGGCAGAGCCTTGCCTGCTGCCAACAGCCATCAGCAAGCTTTCTGGCATTGTTGAACGCTGGTTGACTGCTGCAGAGAGTCTGTATGGCCCCTATATATGGGGAAGGTGAGTTTAATCAGTCTCCTGGGAATGTACAATGGGAACAAAATAAAACAGTATTGAGGAATAGTCATGCTTTTTCCCTATAGCAGGGAAAACTAGTGTTTCAACTGGCATGGTTGTAGTAGTTGCAAACAGACTCTGGAGTTTTCTCTCCACAAGTGGCAGGAAGGACCATGGAGGCATGGAGGTGTTTTAGCTGGTTTGCAGGACAGAACTGGAGGTTTCTAAACAGTGGATCTTTCCTGAGGGATGAGGGTTTTTCATACTACAGTGTTTTTCATACTACAGTGATGCAAGTCCAGCACTGGGCCAGACACCATTTAAAATGTGTGGTTGTTTTGTTAATCTCATTTATTTCTGCATTTGTTGTGGTATGCCTGAGTATACTGAAAATCTCAGTACAGACTCATTGAGAGTCCAAGTCCCCCAAACCAACATTAATAGTTCTTGAATAACTTGACTGTGTATTAAAAATGAATGTTTTTGAGAGAATACTTTCATTCTTTGGATGGAAGAAAATGTTTATAAAGGCTTCCTATATTTCTTTGCTAAAGGTAAGCAGGAAGATCACATTGTTGTTAACTTATAAAATATTGCTTGAAATAATCTGAGAACATGGCCCAGTGTGCCAGTGCTGATCACTGGTAAAGAAATTTAGAAAACAAAACAAATATTACTGTTGTGTTCTGAAGCAGATAGATGAAGGTGATTTTGCTGACTCTGCATGTATAGGAAATCAATGAATTAATTGACAACTTCCTAGCATCTCTCTTTCCTGGGAGTCTCTGGGGACTCAACACCATGGAACACTACTGTTTATAGTGTAAACAGTTTTCTGGCTCCCAGATACACAGCTTGTGATGAATTTGTGTGTGTGAGAGGAGCCCAGTGCTTCTGGGATGTGCTGGATCTGCTGCACATCAAAAGACTATCAAGTCTTTATGTCCAAACGTAAGCAGGTCATTGGCCAACAGAATAAATTCTGTGATCTTCTGATCAGAAGAATTAGGCACCACAGGTTTGGAAAGTTTGTTCCTGAAGTCCTGAGAAAGTCTCAGAAGAGCCTTCCCTAAAGAAAGAAAAATGTTACTGTGTGTCTTCTGAAAGAAATAAATGTTACTGTGTGTCTTCTAGCTGCAATTTACTCATCTCCTTTCTTCTTTCTTCTCTCCCTAATTTTAGGTATGACATTGTTTTTCTTCCTCCATCCTTCCCTATTGTTGCCATGGAAAACCCATGCCTGACCTTCATCATCTCTTCCATTCTGGAGAGCGATGAGTTTTTGATCATTGACGTCATTCATGAAGTTGCCCACAGCTGGTTTGGGAACGCAGTCACCAACGCCACGTGGGAGGAGATGTGGCTGAGCGAGGGCCTGGCCACCTACGCGCAGCGCCGGATCACCACCGAGACCTACGGTACTGCTGCAGAAACTTCTTGTGCTCCTTCTTACCATAACTCAGACTTGGCTGCAGAGACTCTTGCCTTGGAAGCTCAGAAGTCCGTAGGGAGCTGGTTTCAGTTAGGTTTTGTTTTATTTCTGGAGCACACACCTACACACTGCCCCAAACTTTGTGTTGAACATCTTCCATGTGTAGAATTTGATGCTGTCTTGGCTTTAGTGGGCTCAATACCTGATATGGTACCAGTGGCTTTGAGTGAAGTGTGTTAGCACAGCTCTGTGGGGACTTGGTACTACTTTTGGGTACCAGCCAGGTGTTGATATGTCAGAGCAAGGTGAGCAGAGGATGCTTCAGAGAAAGATAAGAAGTCTTCACAATTATATTGTGAAATAACTGTCCTCTGAAAAAGTGTGCTTTTAGTTCTGATCAGTTAGTAGCTACCTCCTGGTGAAAAGAATGATGGCAATAGCACTAAAATAACTGTACAGATTTATGTAGCTGTCTGTGTATTTGCTGGAGGCTTCCTGCAAGATTGCAAGCCCTGCCTTTGCTTGCATCAGTGAATATCACAGGTCAGTTTTATGGTGCTGGCTTTAGAATATATAAGTCGTAAATTATTCCTCTTGCTTTTAAGTTTAATTGGCTTTTTATTGAAGTGAATAATGAGAACATATACTTTTCCAGTTTGTCCTGTTATGTTCTTAAAAGCCAGTTCCATGTGTTTTCTCAAGCATCCATTGTAAACAATCTTGGAAAAGTTCCTAGAAATCTTGGCAGAAAAGGTGTTTAGAGGAAAGCATTTGGTTTTATTCATGTGTATTGTTTTTGGACACAAACTGATGATAATTAAGTTTAGGCAAAGAAGTGCTCTGAGCATCTAGGGAGATGTTACAATGCATATGATATATCTTTGAAAGCTGTTTTATGTTGTAGTACTGTCCTAAGTCACATTATACATGGCAGTATGTGAGTAGGTCAGAAGATATCAACCTGTTCATCATCTTAGTCTGTCCATCCAACATAAAACGAAATCCTTGCTGAATTAGATCTGTTCTCTAGAACTGGTTGTTTCAAGAAGCATTTGTTGGGAAACTAAAAAAAGGCTTTCCCTGTGCCATTCTTTAGCAATTCTTTCGCCATTCTGTTTTGTTTCTAAGACAGAACTCTGATCTAAATCTTACAGTTTCTGACATAATTTCTGGAGTGTCTTCTGTTGGTAGTAAAAAGGCATCTCTGTAGTAATATTATTTAGGGAAATTTAAATCCACTGACTACCACTCCTCTTGGATCTTGCTTAATTCTCCTCTCTGTTGCATGAAGTAATTACCCTTAACCTTAGTTTTCCTAGTTCTTGCTTTCCCCGGGAAGCACATCCACTTCTTTCTCTGCTCATGCAGGTTCTCCTGTTTTCCAAATATATCATGGTTCTTACTTTGCACCGGGCTGTGTAGGATTCAGGTGTTACATTGAGACTCTGAGGTTGTATCTATGTAGCAAACTCTATTTTCGAGTTAAAAACTTACCAAAGAAGGCTAAAATGTTAAGTGTTATGGATGTTAAGTATGTTCTGAATCAGAAAATCCATTTTCTGCAGCTTCTAATGTCTGCAAGGGCATAGTAAAGATTTCTTGACTTGGCAGTGTAATACAGCTAGTTTTGTTTGAAAGCATGGAATGCTCTGTGCTGCAGTTAGGGAGGAGTAGCTTACCCAGTCACAACTGTAAAGAGTCCTAATGAGAGGAAGGTGAAAAACTTTTGCAAAAAACAGGTAGGATGATACATAAAACTTAAAAAATATACACAGGATCTATAATACAATAACCAAATCCAGTCCTTTTCTCTTTCCACTCAAGGGGTGACATTTACTTAGTAATATCCTTAGCACTGAGAATGGAATTGTGTCTACTGTTCTACCGGTGACAGTATGTTCTTGTAGCACTTGATTGCTCCCTGAAACTTACCTGTAGAATATATTTTTTTTATTTTCCTTATTTTGCAAGAACTGATAAGATTATGTCAAGGAGGTAAACTTTAGCATAGTTTTCTTGCTGCTTTGTTTTTTAATGCAGCCTGATGCATAATCAGAGTGAGGAAATACACTGGGTTAAGTTCTGACTTCCATTACTAATTAAAAGGATGTTCTGCCTATAAGTTTCTCTGCCATTACCTTACTGTGATTCTTTCTCACTGTTCTGTCTTTTGCACCTGCAGCAGCTTTTACTTTGTCCCTGTGCTAGTCCTGCCCAGGTCAGGTTTTGCTGATCATTTCCCCACAACTAACAGTTACTTTCTGGGGTAGGAGCTGCCTTCACGTGTTTGGAGACCGCATTTCGCCTCGATGCTCTCCACAGACAGATGAAGCTCCTTGGAGAAGACAACCCGGTCAGCAAGCTTCAGGTTAAACTGGAGCCAGGTACTGCTTTTGGCTGAGGCTGCTCTACACAAAGTTACAGACATCTGTATATCCATGATGGAATATAGACAAAAAAAGACTAATTTTTACATATCCTTTATGGAAAAAAAAAAAGAAAGAAATACTGGTTTGTAAACCTGTCTAAAAATAAATAAGGAAGCTTAGCTTTCAAGCTTTTTTCAAAGTTGGATAACTCATCTTTATAGATATTGTTCTGTGTAAGAGCAGAACAGACTTACTGAGTAGAAAGAATGTAAAAAACTGCCTTGAAAGCTATGTGAGTTTGAAATTCTGGATATGCAAAATAAAGTATTTTATAATGGAAATATTTGGAAATATCATGTGAAATCCTCTGCTATTAAATGTTGTTCTCTTTATGTATTCATGTAAGAACTATGCATGTATGTATTTAGCATGCAGATAAACAGGTACTTGCTCTAAATTGAGCTGTGCAGAGACTGGTTATTCCCTGAGCCAGATGCATGACTGCACTCCTGATTTACCTATCTCCTTCACTGGAAGTTCTCTAGTTCTGTGGTCACAGTTGGGTGGAGGAAGCAGTCTTCTATCTAGATTATATTTATAACAACCTAAAATGCAAGTGGAGATGATAGTGGAGCCAAATGGAAGGGAAAAGCATGTGTTGGAAGCCTCAAAAAAGGAGCAAGAAGTGATTAGCTTACATTGATATCTTTGAAAATTTGTGGTACGGTGATTCCCAGAACCTGGCACTGAAAAAAGAAAAAAAGACTTGTTTTCCAGTTCCAGATCTGTTTTCAGTGACGTCTAGTTTGAAGTGACTTGTTCCATTGGGAATTACTACTTACCTTACAAGGATTGATTTAAAAAAAAATTATTTTTCAGGCTGTGCTTTGGACTGCATCTATTTAATTTACTTCAGTAACTTAAATGTACTGAAACAGGCTTGTTTTAAGTCACTATGTCTTGCCTTGGTGATCTCTGAGGGGTCTGTGTAACTTAAGGGCTGGGAATCACTCTCCTCATTAAAGTTTCTTATCATGCTGTCTTCTCCTTTCAGGTGTAAATCCCAGTAATTTAATGAACCTCTTCACCTATGAAAAAGGCTACTGCTTTGTTTACTACCTGTCCCAGCTTTGTGGTGACCCCAGACACTTTGACTCCTTCCTAAGAGTGAGTGTAAATACATGTTTTCTTGAGATTTAGAGCTGATTTTTTGTTGTTGTTTGTTTTTTTTCCCCAGATTCTGTCACTGTGGCTAATTGTTAAGGGTAAAGTTGAGTACAAGTGTTTCAGAGATGGAGAAATGTTGTGGGCCTGTCTGTTAAGCTACATGAATCTGTCTACAAGATTTCTGTGATTCTGAGCTTATGAGGTGCTACATACAGAGTAGTAGTATATTTTTGTTATATCTTGTTCTGTGCTCTAAGTAATTAGAAAGCTGTTCCAGCACAGATTGCCTGTGACTGGAAAAATGTGACAATTCACTACTAAGAAGTGTTAGCTTGGGTTTTTTTTAACCAGGATGACAAAGGGTAGGGGCTACTATATTGGAACAGGTTGGTGCCTGGAACCACACTTGCAAAACCTATCAAAAATTGTCAGCTACTGACTTGTTTTGGAAAAGGAAGAAAGAATGATACTCAGCTGTCAATGTATTTGCAGCTACTCTTTTTTTTTTCTTGTTATGGTGCTTCTTTAATTAACTGGGTGAGGAGGGAGAATATTTTTCCTAATTTTTTTTAAACCTTCAAATACTTACTCTTATGTTTGTATTATTTTCGTTGTTGTGGCATGCAGTGGTTCTACATCAAAAGGAAGCTGTCTTGCTCCTAATCGTAATTTGAACATTTTACTATTTTAGGCCTACATTGAGAAGTATAAATTTACCAGTGTTGTGGCTCAAGATCTTCTGGATTCCTTCCTGAATTTTTTTCCAGAGCTGAAAGAGCAATGTGTTGAGAGCAAAGCAGGTAGGAGATTTACTTAGTTAACTGTAAACACATAGATGATAAATTTTGTGCTTGGCTTGGAGGATTCATAGGGAAATGCTAAGGCAAACAAAACCATTTGGCAACAACCACGTGTTCTTGACAGAATATGTGGTTACTGCCTCTGTGTGGAGGAATGAGACCATCTTAAATTGCTGACAATATTGGCATTAATTAGCTGAGTGTTCCTTGGTTAACTTTCTCATTAACTCACCTTTCACTCTGCAGACAGAATGATCAGTGTCTGTGAGATTTACACATGCTTAAATGCAAGGAAAAGGTGAACACACTTTGAAATTTCATCTATTTTAATAACAGAAAACATGCTTTGAGAGCTGTCACGTTCGCAAGATGCTACCCATACATATAAAATCTCTTCCAGAACGCTTCACTCTCCCTTATGTCCCCTATTTATAACTGTTGGTGGATTTGTGGAAGGTCTTTGGAGTACTAGGGGCTTATTATCTCACTTGCTTAGAGAAATGAGACTCATCCTGCCATGTGTCCATCCCTGCAAGCAGCTATTGAGCCCGCTGGTCAGTTTAAACCAGAGCAGCAGAGTATAGCTCTTAGGGATACTGGGTGCCTTCAAGCTTTGTGGAGAGGGAACTGCCTGTGGAGAAGTGTAGATGAGTGAGTTTACTGTGGGAAAAGCTGCAGCATGAGCTCAACAGCTCTGTGTTTTACTTGGCCCACTGGCTAGCTAATGAGTTAACCACAGCATTTGCTAATTTTTGCCTGGCTAATATTCAGGGGATGCAGAAGATAGGAGTTTTAGTGTAGATGGTGTGGAACAGGAGGTATTGCCAAGGGTTGGGAAAGTACTGAGGTGGTAAAAGGTCAAGAGGAAGAGCTCTGTTGGAAAGCAGGCTCTGCTGCTTTTGAAGAAACTTTTTTTTTGTTATTAGTTGTATAAATAAATTTAAATTGCTTGGGTTTACTGGTGGGTAGGAGGACTTTAGTCAGCCCTCTCACCTTCCCCCTTTTTTTTATAAAGTGTGTTTTCTCCATATTCTTCAGTCTTCTTCAAAATTCTGAGAGAGAAATGCAGGCACACAAATATTAGAGCGTAGTTTGAACATAAGTACTTGTCAGCCTGGCTGCCTTAAAAGCATGTGTGTTTCTTGTACTTACTGGACTGTTGAGCTCTAGAAAACTCATGGGGAGGTTTGGAGAGGTGTTGCTGGCACTCTTCCAGCTGTTCCATAGGCTATCCCAATGAGGCTGCTAAGACTGTTGTGTTACTAAAATTTTTGGTTGCTGTTGTTAGAACCTCTCTTAACTATGCCAGAAGCAGTCCTGAACTTTGAGGCAGCCAAGCCACCTGCAGAGATCCCTGCTCCACATTTTTGGTGCTCCTCATTCCAGGACTGGAGTTTGAACGTTGGCTCAATGCTACAGGACCTCCATTAGCTGAGCCAGACTTATCTCAGGGATCCAGTCTGACCAGACCAGTGGAGACACTCTTCAAACTCTGGACCACAGAGCCTCTGGACTCTGTTGCTGCTGCCAGCAGTGTTGACCTCTCTAAATGGAGAACGTTCCAAACTGTGCTTTTCCTGGACAGATTGCTGGATGGATCACCACTGCCACATGGTGAGTACTCTTACCAGGATAGTAGAAAATTCTCCCTGGAATAATTGATTGAATTCTAAAGATCTCTATCTCTGGTTGACATTATAATTGATATAAAGTCAAGTAGATGTCCCTGCCCATTGCTGAGGGATTGAAATAGGTGAACTTTGAAAGTCTTTTTCCGCCTAACAGATTCTATGGTTCTGTGATTTTATGATCTGATATTCTCTGATGACCCTCAAAATTGACAAAATAGGTCACAGTTCTTTCTCTGTGTGTGTGCTCTCTTCAGAGGTGATAAAAAAGCTCTCGGAATGTTACTCCTCTCAGCTGGACTCCATGAATGCAGAAATCCGTATCCGCTGGTTGCAGATTGTAGTCCGAAATGACTATTATCCAGACCTTTACAAAGTCCGTCGCTTCTTGGAAAACCAGGTACTAACTGCTGGATTAAAATCACTGCACCTCTCAGTGCATGAGACATGTGCATGAGACATGCGACGTGAAAGACCTTGGAACTTCTGCTTCCTGGCCAAGTGTAGCCCAGGTGTGTTGCGAAGGGGCTGAGCATGGCTCACCTGCTAGCGGTGGGGAGGAATGGGCAGATGTAATTTCAAATGCCTACAGATAATCTCTGCTTTTCTAGCCTGACTCAATACCCTTGTCCCAGCTCTGCCCCGTGCATTTTTTTATTGGTTTGTAGCAGCCCTGGCTTTTCCAGACCACAAGTTTTTGCACTGCTAAATCATGTGATTATTTGAATAATTACACTTCAAGCAAGGCTAGGGCTCATCGAGTTCTTTTCAGTAGTTGTTATTGTGCAGGAGCAAAAGGTTAATGCATGTGTTCAAAGTGGCCTCTTCTATTTGGCCTTTAAAAAAATAGTTCTGTTATTTGTGGAAGTAGCTCAGTCACAGAGAGCAGATGCTTTTTTATTACCATTCATAAAATCCTTGCATCAGACTTAGAGTAGTCTCATCTGTCTTTTGAAGAAATGTGTTGCTTGTCTCCAGTCTGAAGTTACTCAGGGCTGTTGGAGTGTAGCTGAAGAGTGTAGAAGAGCCGAACTCCTTGACTTTTATTGAAGTGTTTTTATCCTGTTTTCCTTTTTTGCAGATGTCTCGGATGTACACAATTCCACTTTATGAGGACCTTTGCACTGGCACCCTCAAGTCTTTTGCCTTAGAAATTTTTTACCAGACCCAAAACCAGCTGCACCCCAATTTGCGGAAAACGATCCAACAGATCTTATCCCAGGGCTTGAATCCACTTCCTGCCATAGACACTACAGCAGTCACTACAGATACACCAGCAATGGTGCTTGAGGACAAAGTCTCAGAGGCCACAAATGGTGCCATTTCACTCAGGGATGTCAATGTGTCTGCTTAGATCACCAGTTCATGCCAGCCATGAAGCTTGAAAATGGGGACAGGAACAGAGGAAGGATACCAAGTGTTGCCTCCTTTCCCTCAGCCTTGCAGCTGCAGTGTGTTGTAACTGGATTTCTCTTCCAAAACACAAAGCAAATGTGCCTTCAAGTATCCAGCGTGTGATACTGCCAGGTTTCAGAGATCTCCGCCAGCTGTGTGATGAATATTTTGATTCAGTTTTTACTGGGCAGGGACTCTTGGGCTGTGGCTTCTCCATGGAAAGTTCCCTTTCCTGAGGTTCTTTTGGATGGTTTCTCCAGATTTGTTGTTTGGTGGTGGTGGTGGGAGGGGGTGGGTGTTCTTTTTTTTCTTTTTTTCACTGAGGCATGTCCTACTTGCTGTGTGTATGTTGCTGGGGAGTGTGTGTGTGTCAAGCTGTCATTGTCCTGATATTTGGGCTAAAGTTCTGCAAGGGAGAGACTCAGGAATCATTAGTGGCAGCAAACATGTTTTCATGTTATGCTCCTTCCTGTGACAGCGGTATTGTGATGTGGGAGGAAGGGGACTAATGCTTAGATGAAAAACTAATTTTAAATAGCTCCTGTTCCCCCCTGCCCATAGGTGGCTAAATGATAATAATAATGCTCTTTATATATATAAAAATATATATAAAAAAGAACAGGGAAACATTATGATGGATTTGGAATCCTTCTGTAGTTAACCCTACCCTCAGTTTTCCCTTTGCACTCAATGGGACAAGCAATAAAGAAATACGTAGGCTTGAATTTTCAAAGAAAGTTAAAATTAGGTTCCCAAATGCCATCAATTCTGGTACTAGCTGGATGCCTAAATCTTTTTAACTGTTTTGACAAGTCTAGCTGCAACCTTTGCTAGTGTGTCAGGATGTGTGGCACGTGCATCAGATGTGCTCTGTGTGTCTTTTATTCTGTCCTTTCAGAGGAATTAACAAGACCTGTAATTTTTTTAAGATCCTCAGCATATCTTGGCCTGTAAGTCAACCATGACAATATCCATGCTAAGATTTTACTGCCCTGAATAATGTTTGCCTGAATAATAGTTGCCCTATCATACAATAGTCTGAGGGAAGCACCACCTTTCTTGATGTGAAATTTTTTAAGTCCCGCTTTACCCGAGTCTGTTTTCTGACTTATGGTGGGAGTAAGGTGCCATTTCATTTCCCTGGTGTGTTGTTTCTCTGGATCACTGGCCAGCCAAGCAGGATGGGGAGACACGGTCTTCCCTCTGTGCTGTTCGGTCTCAGGAAGCCGAGGGCAAAGTGTCCTGGGGTATTGCAGAGTACAGGAGATGATGGTTCTTAGACTCTGTGCCACAGACTTCTTAATGTGTGGGTACCCTTGTGCACTGTGACCTCACACAAGGCATCTCTGAGCTGATGCATCACCAGGATAGTGTGAATAAAAGGCAAAACATTTGGAAGAGGCTCAGCTAACAAGAGATGTGAGAGAGAAATTGTTTTGTACTTCAGGGCAAATTTTAGTCCTGCTTTGGGGATCTGCATAGACAGGAAGAGGGGGAAATTTGGGAGGGTTTTTTTTTCTTCACCAAAAGTATCTGTTTACACCCATGTGTGGATGGGGACTTAGGTGCTGTTACTGGATCTGCATTTTCTGGCTTTAAATGAATTTGGATTTCACCATAGCCTTAGCCTTAGCCTGGGCTGAACTGGGATAAAGCAATAATAAACTCAGGCCTCTGTAGTGCTTCATTAGTTTTAAAAATGGGCCATCAGCATTGCTGGGCTTCAGAACTCCAAGCTCTGCTCTTTGCTCCTTGAATGGGATTATCTTTTAAATTCTGTTTTGTTTTCCCAGAAAGGATGGAGAATGATGTTTTCTGCACAAATCTCTTTCCTTTTCATTTGTTGTTCTATTGAAAGAGATTTGTACAAGCTGACTTTACACTTCCGGAGTTGCCGCTGTTGGTGCTGCGTCTCCTGGACCCCACTGCCAGCAGCAGCAGCCTGGTCGAGACCAGGAACCACTAGCATTTTTTGGAATCACAGGCCTCTGTTTTAACACGTTTTATTAGTGGGAGAATGTTTGTGACCCTAGTGGGAATTTTTCATTTACATGGATGCCTTATGATGATTGTCAAATTAAACTAAGCTTTGTGACAAGTTCAGCCTTTTGGGAAGTTATTCGGCGTCCCTGCTTCTAGCTGTTTGGAAGAGCTAACTTGTCTTTGTATATTGTCTTTGTTCTGTCCTTTTCTAGGGTGCAGGATAGAGGGAGTTTGGAAGCTATTTCAAAGCTGCACAGGAAGGTGCTGGGGAGGTGGCAAAAGCAAATAATCAAAAGTAAATATTATCTATTGTTACTAGAACTGACTGAAATACATCAGATCAGCTCTGTGTTTGCCAAGACACAGAGCAAGGAAATGCTGGCTGAACTGAACAGACTGTTTTCTCATTAAAGAACACAAGATGTAAGTTAGTGTTTCTGCTCTCATCTCTGTGAGATCCTATCAAATGGCTTTTTTCTTAAGACTTGTTTTCTGAAACACAGAAGCAGAGCAAGATTTGTTGAAAGTACTCCATGCATCCTCCCCCAGGTTACTTCTGTTTCTCCTTTGAGTGAGGAGTGCATTTTTTATTTTGTAGAGACAAAAAATTGGCAGCAAGCTTGTGGAGATAAGCCTTCCTTTTGTTGACAGAAAATAAATTGGTGCTTCAGGCTACTTGCTGCCTTGATTTGTAGTAGACTTCACTCTGACAGGCAAATTAGACTGCAATTAAATAGAAGCTATTTATTTGCCTTATCTTTGGTCTGTTCATTTCTGATCTGTTTAAAGTCACATTAGACATCAAATCGGTTTTATTCAAATAGATACCAAGAGATTGGGTTATCTTTTTTATTTTGAAAATAAAAACTATTTCTTTATTTCATTGCAGCTTTGAGCAGGGCAACAGAAGATCTAGAAATATCACTTGTGGGAAAACTCTGAAGAGACAAACCATTTAATAAAATGGAATATTTCTAACTTATTTTTTTAGCATTTCATAGCCACCATTGGTTGATACATTAAATATAATTCTTATTAGCTACAGTATACTCTGTTAATCTTGAATCAGTAATTTTGGTGTGATGTTACATTGCAACATTTTAACCTCGAACTCTATCAACCAAGAACAATTCTATCAAGTGTCCGAAACATTCTGCTTCAACCAAAACTGTCTCGTGTTCTTGCACTTCAGTGACCTTGGCCATTGCCTTTTTTGGATAACACAGGACCTTCTGTACATCTAAGCTCACGTGCTGCACAATTCACTTAGGTCAAGTACACTTCTTCAGTCTACTCTCCCTGTTTGTCCAAAGATAGAACAACACAGTACAGTCAACACTCTTAAATCATCACACTTATTTTCACACCTTTTACTATAGATTGGTAAAAGCTTAAAGCCACTGTGGCCACAATATCAGACTTGGTGTATAAGAGAAACTGCACTAGAAATCACAGTGTTAGATTTATCAAGCCACTCTCCTCTGAGACACAGAATTATTGTCAGTTGTGAGGACACAGTTTGACACTGATTTTGTTGAAGCCCCAGGTAAATTGGTTTAGCTGATGATTACATGCTTTCCTAGAATGCATACCTAATGTCTAGTTTGGATTTGTCTAGTTTCACCTTCCAGCTCTGGAAACTACTGCTTTGTTTGTGAAAGTTAAACTACTTACATATAAACTACTTTCTTCTTTCTCATGTTAGTACTTTTTGATTCTTAACGAATCAAGATTGATTGGTTTATTGCTGCAAGGTGTCTTCCACAACTTAGTGTATTGATTTAGCTTGGGTGGAGCATGACATTTCAGTGTCCTTTTAAAACACTTTAAAAGTTTCTCAAAAATTACTTCAAATGCTGCTATATATTCCACATCAATTTTAAAAGAATGTTTTATTAATATCTTCCATTCATCCTGCTTTTCCCATTAATTACAGTAGTAATTTGGGCATGTGTTAGTGTATGTCTTACCTGGACATAAGAGACTTTTACAGAGGAAGAAGGGTAGAGAAAAGCTATTCCATATTCTGGAGGTGACTTTTCACTCTATATAGAGGCAGACTAGCTAGTTGCAATAAATGATTGGGCCTGTATGAACACTTCCCTTCAGCACTCTTCTTGCATGTACCTTCTGCACTGGAAAACTCAAGTCTTACACCTCTGATTTCTTGTCCAGAGAATTATTGTTATGTTGAATGTAGCATGCTCTGTGCCCCTCAAGGAAGGTGCTTTAACATACTAGAGACAAGTCTCTCTCTAAGAAAGGAATGGCATTATTGGGATCTTGAGAGAATTGGACCCTTTTCCAAAATCATATTTACTGAGATGCACCATCTTTTGTGCTGTGGTAGCCAGGCTGGAAATTTGGAGCTGTGCTCTACCTCTGTGTGTGCCTGAGTTAGAGAGATCTAGAACCCCCAAACTCCCACTCCAAAATCTCCCTTAAGCAAAAAGACATTCTATGCTGTTTCTTTGATACAGCTCTGATCACTGTCAGCTGAGTATTGCCGTGCCTTCCTAATCCTGGTATCAGGATTCAGACAATTGGAAGAGCTCCCTTGTGAACAGCTTCTGTGTGTCAGAATTTGCTGAAACAAACATACACGCTGGGCCCAGCCACGGCTGCTCGATTACTTTTACTCCGCTCCCTGTCCTTGAACCACTGGGAGTTGGAGACAAAAGCAAACATGGGATTGATTAAACCCGAAACTGGCAAACAATCATGAAAATATCAAACACCATTCTAAAGGATCATCTTCATTCACATGGAAATGACCTGGTTATTTAGCTGGATACAAATCTCTTTTAACTGTTTAAATTTCTATAGCAACAGGACTCAGCCTCTCTCAGACTTCTTTCCATCTTTACAAGGAGAAACTAAGCACTTACGTTAAGTGGACTGAGAAACAGATTGACAACAAGGCAAGTATCATCTTAAAATATTATCTTCAAGACATTCTGTCTAAATAGACTTGTGTTTTGTCTTCAGGAACAATTTAATCCAGCAGGATTGCCAAGAGGCAACAGGGAAAGTTCTCTGCTGCTTTTGTTCCAAAGAGTTAACAAGAAAAAAATAATCAATTCCATACTGGATTAATTTGCCTCTTTCCAACCTTGCAGTGGGGCAAGGAAAGCATGTCAGGTATCTGAGAGACCAAGGTAATATCCATCTCTTCACTTCTTCTAATAGCTTCATAAATAAATAGATATTTAACTAATTAACTGTTGCAGGTTGGGCCTACTGTATTTACAGTTAGAGCTCAACATTTATCCTGCTTTCTAGAATCAGTCCTCCAATGGAATTTATGCAGTTGTGTGATCACTGTTTCCTAAAGAATGCAGGGGTGAAATCACACAGATCAGAGCCCCACTGTTCCTGACACAGAGGCCTTTTTTTCCCTTTTCCCTCCCCCAACAGACCTCTCCTGTGTCGCTCACTCGCAGCCGCGCAGCTGCAGCTCCCCCGCATGAGCTGTGGACAAGAGGGTTATTCTTAATGCCAGCAATGTTTCCTCTGCTCCCGAAAGGGTCAAAACTCCAATGTGAAAAGTCTTGTTTGTTGATTAAATTTGCAATATGCGGGGGAGAATCCTTGTGTCTATACAACGGGCATGACCAAGGGGCAGAAAACTATTTCTGAATGTCAGTGGGTGGACAGCTTCTGCAGTTACCTGAGAGCGTTTCCATCAGCTAAGGTTGGCTGGACAGGAGGATTTCTGCATTCCTGTCTGATAGAAACTGTGTTTTCTGTGGATCTTTCTCGTTCAGATGACCTGTGTACCCAAGGGCCAGGTGACCTTAGTCTCAAACACATCATCACAGGCAAATATGAAAACCAGATTTTTTGGTAAACACCTTGTCCTTCCACAGTGGCTCAGCAGCTTCTTTATTGACCACACCTGAGCACCTTGAGAAACACTGATGTGTAAGGCCCAAACATGAAAAAGATAACAGCCTCCTTCAGTGTGCCCTGAAACCCAGAACCGCGGTGGGCGGAAGGACAGCCTCGTGGGGCCCTTATTTCTGCATTTCTGTTCTTTATTCCTGAGAAAGGCAGTGTTTTAAAGGCATTTTTTCCATTTCACTGGTCAGCGGTAACTATCAAAGTATGGGACGTAACATATCTCCTTTGACAGTTCAGCCCGTGGACGATTATATGGTGATAAACTATCTGAAAATGTGATTTTTGCCATTATGTCGGGAAAGCACTCGATGAGGGACAGCAATTTCTCTGGCTCTCACTGTCACAATCTTCATGAAAACAGCCTGGTTTCATTTTCCTCCGCCCGTCGGAGCAGCCCAGGTGACCACGGCTGGTGGTCAGCTCCCGTTTCTCCCGGGTGTTCCCGCCCAGGGAATCTCGCAGATCCCGGGGAATCTCCGTCCCCTCCTCAGCCGGGCGAGGGGCGGAACCAATACGTGGCGCGCCCAGACGTATCGCCCGCTGATTGGTCAGCAGCGCCGTCCGTCATGCGCGGGGGGGCGGGGCTGCGCGTGCCGGCGTTGCCGGGTAACGGCCGCCCTGCAATGGCGGCGGGGCCGCCCCGCGGTGAGGGGGGAGCGGAGCCGGGAGCGGGGGCGGCCGGGCCGACACCCCTTGTGGGGATGGGGGACTGGGGGGGCAGGAGGAGGTGTGTGCGGAGGGGCCCTGTTGGGGCTGGGTGTGAGGAAAAGGGTGGTGGTGGTGGGGAGCCTTGTTTGGAGGATGTGCACAGAGCGGGGGGAAGGGACCTAAATGGGTGTAGGTCTCCTCAGAGGCCTCCCCTTCTCTTGCAGTTGAGCGGTGTAGAGTGGTATCAGGTGCTGGGAGAAGGCAGCAGTGTGGTGGTTCCAGGTGCTCCGTGTTGGCATGAGAGGCTTTCCTTCCCTAAATAAATCCTCCTTGCCTGTTTGTTGCCCTGTTGTAATTTCCCGGTAACGCTCGTTCTGTTGCAGGTTGGTGCCTGGCGATATAAAGTTGTAGGAACAGCCGTCAAAACTGTTTAGGATTGTGTTGAAAATGCTGGGAGAGAAAAAGCAATTAACGGTGACAAGAGACCTTTACACAGACCCCACGTTTCCGGCCAGTGATACCTCTATATTCTTTGATTATTGTACCCCCCTTGCCCAATTCAGAGGCGAGATATCTTGGTTGAGGCCTAAGGTGAGTTTTAAGGTGTAAAGGGCTGATTTTAGCAGAACCAGGCTTTCAGGTAGTAAATGCAAGTTAGCATTGAATGACTGCTTCTGGGTGGCTTTTTTTTTGTTTAGAAATACATAAATGATAAAACCAGTGTATGTCAGCATTAACAATACATGAGTAACAGTTTTTAAGTCTGGGTGCTCATTTGTAGGCTTGATTTAAATCCTCTTGTAGAGCTTAAAATTTCATGGCAGTAGTAGAAATTCAGATATTTTATTATAAAAATGTTTCATTATGCAAATAATGTGCATACCAAGTTGGAATGCAGCATTATGTCGTTGTGGAATTTTTTGATACTTTGCATAACTGTCTTGAAAATAGATAATTGGATTTCAGAATTTTTCAGAAGCCTATGGCTTTTGTGTTTTTTTTGTAGTTGTTGATTTCTTTGATAACAAGAAAGAAAATTTTTAAAGTTTATAACTTGTCATATGACTTGTATTGCTTTTAAACTTATAGCTGGGTTGCAGAGCAAGCTGTATGAGAGCTAAAAGCTTCAGAATGTATTTCTGCAGTACACCCATTTAAAGTGAAGTATTTATGATACTGCCTTTGTGTGGAGGGAAAAAATGGCTATAAAAATTTAACAGAGGAAAAAAGTATGTTGTCTTGAGTTGTATTTTCTCCCCTGTGTCTGGGACGGTCTGTAGAACAGTGACAGAGCTGTTGATTATCAGGTGTAATTGGCAAACAAATGATTTCACAGAGTCCAGTGTGCAGGTTCCTGCTTTTGTACTTTACACCTTGATTGCTACTGAGGGCTGATGAGTTAATTCCCATCTCTTGCAGTGTTTGTGTATAAGAAAAACCATTTCACAAACTCACTTTCAGATCTGATTAAGTGTTCAGGACTTTGCATCTGAAATTGTGTCTCGTGCTACCAACTAATCTATTTTTATGTGTCCTAGGAAAGGTTTTTCCCTTATTGTATTTTTGAGATTTTTGTAACTTGGGATGTGCAGTTCAATGTGGGATGGCATCAGCCCTGTCGCAGTTGATCATAAGTCTAGGAAGGAGCTGATGAATTATGTTGTCTTTCACTTATTACTGCTTCTGCTAAGGTTGCACCTGATGGTGACAGTTGTGTGCTGAATTTCATGTGGGAATTAGATCTACATTCATGAAGTACCTGCAAAATACCCCCACAAGCTATTTATTTGTTATTTCTTACTTAGGCTGTGTCTGAAAAGGAAATTTTCTAGAAGAAAAAGTTCTCTTGTTTTATGAGAGATCTCTGGAGCTCTCCCAGTCCCTGAAACACAGACTTTCTTAGAATGTCAAGCAAGATTTGGCTTTAACTCCTCTTCTTTTAATTTTAGGATATCTGTTCTTCTCCTCGGTTATTTTCAAACAATCTGCAGGATGTGCAAGTAAAACAAGGAATTTTGGGAGACTGTTGGTTCCTGTGTGCCTGTGTAGCTTTGCAGAAAAGCAAATACTTACTGAACAAGGTATGGAGAAGTTTCATGTTAGAGAAGTTTTCTTCACCTAATTGACATTTATGTATTGTTCTGGAGTCCCAAGCTGCCAGATGAGTATTGGCTTCATTATGCTCAGTTTCACTGGTTTTGTTATCATATATTTTTTTTCTGTGTTTGTTACAAGTGGTCGATATTCAGTATATTTTAAACTGGTTTTGTTTGCAAAAAAAAACCCAACAAAAACCATTAATTCATTGTTTGTCTTGATTTGTGGCTTTTACCTTCCAGGTAATCCCTCCAGGTCAGCCCAGCTGGACAGATGAGTCCTACCAAGGCTGTTTCACGTGCCGGGTCTGGCAGTTTGGGCACTGGGTGGAAGTGACCATCGACGATCGCCTGCCTTGCCTTGGGGGCAAACTCTGCTTTTCCCAGTGTCAGACAGAGGATTTGTTTTGGCTTCCACTTCTGGAAAAAGCTTATGCAAAGTATGTGAACATTGCTATTGATGGAAAGAGAAGTACAATACATGTGTGTTTCTTCTGCTTAGTTACTTTACCTGGCTGCTTTGGGCATAGATCTGAGTGTTGTGGCTCCTGGTGGTCCCATCCTGGCTTGTGCAGAAATTGCTCTTTAAACTGTAGATCTGTAAGGTAGCTTCCAGTTGCACATGAAGTAAGATAGTCTTAGGGAGAGAATTCTGATCAATAGTGAGAGCTGCAATGAATTTTCAGGATCAAATGATGTTTGTTTAGTCACTGTCCATTAGTTATCTAATTTGTTAAAGGAAGATGCTTTACTAGGAAAATGAGAGCTCGATGAAAAGCAGGAAGTGTGCAGGTATTTTTGTGGAGAGCAACAATGTTATGTAAGTTTGTGCTAGTTGAGAATCTGGTTGTGTGAGTTTCACTGCTCTTTTGTATAATTTGATAGTTTACTGTTTAGGAAGAAAATGCAGGTATTTTATGATTTATGGCACATCAATGGAAAAGCTGTCCATGTGGACAAAGCAATTTGGAGACAAAATGCACTGGTAAGACAAACATCTAATGTTCCAAAGAATCTGAGCAGAAGATTATGTGGTTGCCAGTAGAGGGCAGAGGCAGACTTCAAGTATGAAGTAACTTACCCGACTGTAGATACATTGAGCAGAAGTTGTGAAGCAACAGTGTCATGTTAAAGCTTCTCTGTAGCTTTGAAATGTAGTGTTCTTTGTTTTCTGCAGAGATGTTATTGTTGAATTTATAATTCTATTTTAGTCTTGATTTCTTTTGCTATATTTTGCATCTATAACATCAGGTGAGGCAGTCTCTTGGTTTACTGAGGCTGTTGAGAGAAGTGCTACTCTGGTTACTTGTGCAGAGTGAATAAAGGATAGAAGAAATATTTTTATATAGAATGCAGTTAGTATATAATGAAGATAATGTAGAGCATGGATAATAAGGCACAAATGACTAGCACTAGACAACAGCAATTTTTTAAATAGGATGGAGAGAATATAAGAAACTTCCCATCAAACAGTGGAATATCCAATGGCTTACATATTCTTTAGATGTTATATTCTGTATAAATAAAGCAGTCTGTGCTTTCTCTTGTGTTCTTTGGGTTACGGGGTAGGGTACAGTCATGACTGTGATATAGAGTGGGGTTGCAAGTGTGTAGGATCCGTGCTTCTTTTGTTCTGCTGTCTGTACAAACTTTTTCTTGGTGTTTTTTAAAATTTTTTTTGTTTTATTTTTTTAGAGTGCATGGATCTTATGAGCAGTTGTGGGCAGGACAGGTGGCAGACGCTTTGGTTGATCTAACTGGAGGAATTGCTGAAAGATGGACCCTGAAAGGCCCTGGAAAAGATGTGGAGAAAGAGAAGACTGGCATGGTTTTGGAGAAAGCAGTGTTTAGAAGATTAATGAATCTGAAGGAGCAGTGTGTAATAAGCTGTTCAGTGCTCAACTCCAGACAAGGTGATAGTAAACGTCTCTATTAGCAGGCTTCAAAGCACAAGGCAGCCAGCAAATGCAAGTGCTGATTCTAGTACTGTGCCAGTTTCATGGTGCAATTTTGTATAAGTTCAGATAAATAAAGATTTAAGGATGTTGCTGAGTTCAGGATGGGAGGGTGCATTTGAAAAGTGCTTTTTATATTACCATATGGTCAGATCTCAAAAACAGATGCACCCCCCCACAGGGACTCCCTCAAAAACAACCTTGAAAACCCCAATGGATTTCAGCATGGTGAGTATGTAGGGTTTGAGATCAAGGAGTGAGTCAATACACTTTGAAATGTTACTTTATTTCTCTATAGTCACGTTTGAAATTAACTGGGGTTTCTTTGTGCTGTTCTAATACAGATTCAAAAACAATTTCCTTTTATCGCAAAATTGCCTTCTTTCACTGGATAGTTTAATGTCACTGTAAAATATGGAACTGATTCTTTTGTTTATTTTCAATTTTTTTTTTCTTCTATTCAGGTGCAAGTGAACTGGGAGAATTTCATGCCTTTGTTGTGATAGACACAGTAAATCTGTCTGAAGTGTCAGGCAAGGAAGTCTTCCTACTACGAATACGAAATCCTTGGGGGAGGCGGTGCTGGAAAGGCCCCTGGTGTGAGGGGTGAGCAGTTTTATAATCATTTGGAAAACCTTTTGTGAAAGTTCTGAAGCACAAAGCTTGTCTATGTATTGCATAGGTAAACACTGCTAATAATCTGTAGCAGAGGAGAGAGGCTTCAGTGTGTGTGCAGTCCTTTAGAGAGTTGGGAGTTCACACAGCTCATTGATTCTGAGGCTCGTAATTTTGTTCTGCTAGTTCTGGCAATCTAAATTTTTTTAATAACCTCTTTGTTTATCAAATTGTTCTATCTTTTTATAGAGACTAGGGGTTGGCTAATTTCCTGTTTCTGATTTTTGTGGTGCTTTTTTGTTGTTCTGCCATTGATCTAAGTATCTTTGATCATGTTTGTTTCTTGTAGTCACTCAGCTTTACTTGATTCTTCTCATTTGATTCTGGCTCAGCTGCAGAAAACAAGTAAAGCAGTAATTATAAAACTAAATATAGCACAAGGAAGGATGCTTATGCTTGTTGCTTGTGTGCTCTCTTTTCTATAGATTGATATAAGTAGGAGAAGCTGGAACTGAGTCCATATAAAGTAGAAATAAAGAACAGAATTGTTTGAAAGGACTTGCAGAAATATGTAACAGCTCAAATAGCACAGTAACAAGAATGAAAGGGCAGACCCTGCTAGCTTATTTTGAAAAATGTTAGCATGTTTTGACTGTACAAAAGAACATGCAATTCTTGACCCAAGCAACAAGCATTCAGCATTAAAATATGTTAACAATGTTAACATATTAATGTTATGATGATGTTAACGAGCATTGTAGAAATGTTTTTTTTTTTCCCTGAGTGAGGAAGATAATTTAATTGCATTTATTGAGAGCTTCAGTTGATGTTTTTTCCTTTTGCCAGTATTTTGGTTATACACTTGGTCTCTTGTAGTTTCTTTGTGAAAGAGTAAGTTGCCATGTAGTTGCAAGAGGATAGGGTTTCACTGGGTTACCTTAGAGCCCTGTTTTATTCAAGTGCCCAACTGTTCTTTTTTGTTAGTGAAACAATGGAAAATGTTGAAACTACTAGCTTTCAATGAGCCCTAAATAATGAGGTGTTTAAATTTTTGGTTTATCAAGACTTGGCAAGCAGATTCATGGAGGTAACCAGCTGTTTAATACAAACGTCAGTTTTTGATGTAAAATATTAAAATTCTTTCAGAACAATCACAGTGCAGCTTGTTTTACTTTTTTTGTCTCTTTTTTTAAAGCAACAGTTAAAAATCTTTATTTTGCTCTCGGACTTCTTACTGTCGTGACTGTTGTAAACAAAGCACCTATTTCACCTAGAAGTCTGTTCTGCATTCAGTCTGGTGTTAGGCTTTCTAAATTTTCTTTGATAAGTTATGACTTGTGTTCCCTGTGATCCCTCTCACTGAACAGCAATATGCAGAGAAATTTTCAATGCAATTATTTCACAATAAAATGAAAAAGTCTCTTTTTACTGTCTTGCTCCATAAGGTATTTGGTAGAATATTGTTCTGGAACTTTATTGGGAAAAGAGCTGGATGTTAACTTTTGTCTTATATGCAGTGGTCAAGGATGGAACCAGCTAGATCCAGAAGTTGCTTCAGTACTCCTCTCACAGATCCTAGAGGGAGAATTCTGGGTTGATGAAGACGAATTTTTCAGGGAATTTGATGAGATTACTGTAGGCTTTCCAGTCAATGAGGAAGGACAACTTCAGAGCCTCTATACAGGTGTGGTATGAGAAAACATGTTTCTCATGCAAATGACATTATGTCAGTGAGAAGGATTGATTTGAATTGCAAATGGATGCAACTAGACCATAATTTGTCAGTTTTTCCCTCTTCTTTAGAGGCATAGGTCTTTTCTGTCTCTACTGAAAAACAGAAGGACAAGAGGAAATTAAAGATCTTTAGAGAAGCTATTGATATTTCTACGAAGTCTAATTACTTACTAGTTGGTTGAGAGATTAGTGTCCCCTGTCTAGAAGGCTGTTATTCTGGACAGCCCTGTGATGTTGTGGGTTTTTTTTTTTTTTTTGATGGTAGATACACTTGAGATTACTAGTTACAGTTTCTTCTTGTAAAAATCATGTCATTGGTCTGTCATTACCACCTGTGGCGTTAATTCTCATGCCTTTCAAAATCTTGGTCATGAATTTCTGCTTTGGGGAGATGTCAGGCTATAACAGCCTGGTTTCTTGTGCTGGGGATTCTCTGCCATATATCTGTTGTGTAAAATTAAGTAGCTTCCTGTGTCTGAAATCCACACCATGTTTTTCTTGCTTTGTTAGAGAAAGTGCTGTATCACTCACAGAATCTCTTTGGATCCTGGGTGAGAGGGCAGTCTGCAGGTGGCTGCCGCAACAACAGCAGCTTCCCTACCAACCCCAAGTTCTGGCTGAGGGTCTGTGAATCGAGTGAGGTGTGCATTGCTCTGCTGCAGAAACACAGGAAGTACAGCACTGACTGGGCTGGGAGAATTCAAAATCCAACCCGCTTAGCAGAGGAAAAGTCATCTTTGACTGAAGGCATACAGGGAAAGAATTACCAGGCTGTGGGATTGCATGTCTGGAAGGTAATACACCAGTGACATTTTTTTCTCTTTGCAAATATAAGTTTAAAAGCATTACTGAAACATTTGAGTACAATCTTTCATTTCCCACCACAGTGATACAATTCAACTGGTCACAAGTTTTCTGTCTCTGATTTATGCTGGAATGGTTCTGTTTATCTCACAGTTACTGTCTGTACAAACTATTAGTGGACTAGTACTTTCTTCTTATCACTGAGCACTTGGGATTGTTCCAAACTAGTACATGACATTTCAGGCTGATAACTTGAAGCCATGCCTAAATTTACTCCTCTGGAATATTGACTCTTCCTACTTCTCTTTGATGTTCAGCTCATCTGCTGATACTTTTGTCTTTGTTTTGTTTGTAAATGTATGCATTTTAAAAATTGTTTTAAACAATATTTGACAATTTTTAGTCTTTTTAAAAGCTACTCATTTTTCCTAAACCACTACACATCATTATGCATCTATTCTAGGTGGAGAAGAAACGATTTAACCTTCCAAAGACCCTCTCTGCTCCTCCAGTTGTAGGTACCATCTGCCATTCCTACGATAGAGAAGTCCATGTGTGCTGTGACCTTTCACCTGGCTTTTATCTTGTTGTTCCCAGCACTTTTCTGAAAGATGCAGTAGGGAATTTCTTGCTTCGTGTATTTTCAACTGGAAGGATCTCTCTCAGGTAGGTTTCAAACAGAACATTTCTTATAATTGTTAATGTAAATACAGCAAGTGTAGCACTAAGTGGGAATGGTCAAAATATTTTGAAGAGTTGTGCAGAGTGCTGGGTAACAGCATTGTATTGTCTTTGAATTCATGCAAGTAGTGCCCCAGCTCCTTGTTTTTGTCATGAAGCTGCTACTACCTTTTATTAAAATATTAATCATAAGTAGCCAGATGAGTGGCATCTTGACTCTAAACTGCAGCTTAGTGCTATATGCAGAGGCAAAACGTAGTGTTGGCAACTATTTAAAAGCTGGTCAGATTTGTTTGTATTCTGGTAGTACATGTTTTATACATTTTAGTTTCTTTTCTCTCTTATGTTTGATAGTGAGCTAAAGCCACCACCCACAGATGCTGCCCTCTGTGAAGAACTCCCAGCTGGTGAATGGGAGACAGTGCAGCTGCATGGATGCTGGAAGAATGGGCTAAGTGCTGGAGGTAGCAGGAACTTCCCCTCCTTCCATACCAATCCCTGCTTTCCCCTCTCCATTCCTGCAGGACCGGGAAAAACCAGTGTGAAAGTCACCCTCCATCAGCACTGCCTGGATGGCAAGTGTTGTCCAATAGGTTTCCATATTTTCCAGGTAAGGCTTCTGGTCAGTTTGATTGCTCATTTGCCAAGGGGGAAGGTTATCCTGTCAGCACAGGGCTCCTTGCAGTTTGCAAGGGACTTTCTTTTTGTGGGAGAAACACAAGCTGAGTCTGGAAAGTAATACCCAGGAAAGATATGGAATAATGTACATAGTTACATAGCATAGTAATCAGATAATTGGTTCCACTGAATTCTTACAAGGTTCAGAATTAGTTTAGCAACAATGAACTCTTGAGGATTTGCAAAGAATTCTCAAAGAATTTACAAAGAATCCTCTAGTGACTGAGGACCAGACCTTTTGGTAATTCATCATGAACACTTACTTTCTTTGTGTCTGATAATTATATGTCTATAGTCAAATGATACTGGATCAAAAGGACTGTGATATCTTGAGCTGGCAATCAGAAATAAAACAAGATTTGATTTGGTATGGATAGATACAGGTTCTACATGTGTGTGCCAGTGATCAGCTGTGTAAATGTAGCTCTAGAAGCTGCTGCATAAGTAACTATTTTGCAGAGAAATGTAGTTTCATTTTTAGAAAACATCCTTCAGAAAAAGGTGTTGCTTAAGTGAAAAATCTGGAGCTGGGCATCAGAAGTAATCATAAAACTTCAAATATACAATATATGAAGAAAGATTGACATTTTTTATGCCTATAGGAGACTGAGATGAAGTCTAATATGACTTTAGTACAGGAAAGACTACTAGATATAAGAAGGACATGGACTGTTCAGCAAATCCCTGAGGTGAAAAACAAGTTCTTTAGGCTGCAGCAGGGAAGAGTGAGGTTAGATAACAGATAAAGCTCTAGAGCTATGTGAGTAGTGGGTTCTATACATTGTTTATAAACAGACTAGGAATGATTCATCTGTTCTTAGTACTGCTATCTGGGTTTTCTGGAAGCTTTTCCATTCCTCTTCTCTCTAGCTCTGTACAGCAGAGTGGGTATTTGGAGCAGAATATAGATGGACCATATCACACTGTGGTGTCCTAGGGATGAAACACTGTGAGCCCTGAAACAGATGAAAAGGTAGGCATGTTTGCATTCTTTTTTGCAGGTGCCTAACAGCAGCTGGAAACCACAAACTACTTCTTTTGTACACTTGGAGCCACTGGTGAGCTGTGTACCTCACTGCTATTCCCAGGAAGTTAGCCGACTTTGCAGGCTTCCTGCAGGAAGTTATGTCATTATGCCTTCTACATACTTGCCCAATACAGAAGGCAATTTTACCGTGGTCATAGCAACCAAAATAGACAGGTAAAATTATATTGTTTTCTATTTGCTTTAGTTATTTTAATGAATGTATTACAGGATGCATGGAAACAACTGCAGTAACATGTTCTCTTGATGAAAATTTTTTGTAAAGTCTTTGTATTTCTGTTATGTTTGCATGTACTGCTTACCACTTTGATTATGTTGGAAGAATGACTAAAAAAAAGTAGTATTTGTTAAATCTTCCTGCATTAGGTCCTGAATATCTAGCAGATGTCTAGTGCTGGAGGAGATGACACTAAAATAATTAATTACCTGTCTCATCCATGTTAGGATTTATGTTGAAATTTAACAGCACCTTTTAATAATCAGGGTTGTTTTTGAGAAAATGTGATGAGTAGCCAGCCTTATTCCAGGTAGTTCATAACTATGATGTGCAAAACAACAGCTGTGATTCAGAATTGTAAATTCCATAGGACTGCAGTAAGACTCCATAGAATTGCAGAAAGATTTGCTAAGGGAAAGGATGTGGGACAAAGTCTGGTATAACTTCTCTTTTGAAACTGGGATAAATACTTGATATTTGCAAGATTCACAGCTCTTTGTGCAGAAATAAGCGTGGTTTGGTTTTTCAACAGGAAGCGCATTCACAGCCAGGAGACACTTGGACAAGTATTGCAAGAGGCAAGTGATCTATTTTGATGGATGTATTTCGATGTATTCATTCTTGGTGCCACTACAGATCTGCTTGTTTTAACTATATATTGTATCCTTCCTCCATCTGATTGGTTTTAATATTTGGTGTCCTCTGTATCGTGATTTTAGAATTCTAATGGTGATACAGTGCTGTAAAGGCTTAAAAGCACAGCAAAATGGATAGATCAGGTTTTTATTTGTTTCTCTGCAGCCAGCCCATGCAGCATCCCACCATTATCCCTCCTGGAGTGCAAGTTGTTTTGATCAAGTTAATGACTGTTATTTCAGATTTTGGTTTTGTTTTGCTTGATTAGACAGGCATACAATATAAAAAGGCTGGATGTGAATGCTGAGTAACTAATACTTATGGTGTTTTTACTGGGTGCAGAGGAGAACTTTGGTTAAAATTTTTTAAATTAAAAAATAAAGTATTGTTCGAACAGTGTTTCAAAGATAGCTGATTTAATTGGTGGATCAAAACATGCCTCTGCTTATTAGATGGAACAACACCATCTAGATACTTGGGTCTTTCCCTTTGAGGTTTGAACAAAACAAAAATTGTGGGAAAAACTCTTCACCCAAGTTTAGAAATGGTTTACTCATTTTCTTAATCTGGGCTATGTTGACCAGTGATTACATTTTGTTCTTAAAGCCACACAGACAGTATGGATTTTGTGTGCTTCACAAAATGGGAACAGACTGTGTGTAGTTCCCATATGGTTCCTGTTATTTTAATTTTTAGGAGCTGAACCATGTAATGAAAGTCCTTCATTGCCATTGTTTTGGGAACAAAATGTTGCAAGGCCGCTATATCAAAAGGAATATATTCAAACCTATGTTTCTTTATATTGTTTCATGGAAACAGAATCAAAAACCCAAACAGTTTAAATTCTTCAGGACAACTTCAAGAATCTGGAAATTGCCAATATATTTTTCTTATCGGTGGGTGAAATTAATGTCTGAATCTAATCTTTAACAATATGGGCTTTTCTAAAGACTGGAGTTTAAACTTTCAGGGGTTTAGCTCCCAAGGGATCCAGGCAGTCTGCCTCACTTTGGGCTAGTGATTTCTAGGGAACACATAACAACAGCAGAGCTGGATGTCAATGTATTTTTTCTAAAAGTTTGGCTGTGTTCTCTAGTTACTGAAGTGATGGGATTTATGAGTTTTAAAGGGTTTTTTTTTAAA